>CM069441.1:58163899-58550137 GCA_035610835.1 Ophiura sarsii
CTCAAGAATAAATAGTTACATAACCCCCCCTATTTCAACATATGAAAGTTACATGACCCCCCCCTATAGTTTACCCCCCCCCCCGCCGCCCTCCACCATAAATAATGAACGGTCCCTTATTACGCATTTTGTGCTTGGTGGCCGAATTTGTCCACTAAATCGGTGGGACAGTTTGGCCACCTGCTAGGACTGAAGCAACATTGAACATTGCTCAGAAATATTTATGCATCAAATCTGTGAACTACAATTGTATTTTCTTTCGTGTTCTTAAAAGTTATCTAGATTAAACTTGTTATCTTCTTCAACATCCCGCCATACCATGCATACGAATCCCACGCGGCAGGCGTCTGCAGACGACATTCCAAAAGTTCACAAAATGTTTAAAAAACCATATTGTATTGACTTTCAATACCCTATTAGAATCACTGTGAGAAATACATTGAAAGAAGTATAAACATGCCTAGTCTTGGTTCTGTTGTCCTTGAGGCAGTCCTATACTTTGAAAATTGGGAAAGGTTTCTGAAAAATCTGTTTTGTATAATGGCATAACTAATTGCCGCGTGGAAAGTATTAAAGATAGCTTGTATGCCCAATCAAGACGTCGACGACAAAAGACCGATGAAATATTTTCGATGACATTAATTCGGGAAAATTTCTTCGATACAATTCAATTGATGAAATGCATTCTGTAAAATATATTCGATGGAATTTCCTCGATAAAATGTATACGATGAAATATTTTCGATGACATTGATTCGGTAAAATGTCTTCGATAAAATGTCTTCGATAAAATGTCTTCGATAAAATGTCTTCGATAAAATGTATTCGATAAAATTTCTTCGATAAAATTTCTTCGATGAAATTCAATCGGTAAAATATATTCGATGTAATTTCCTCGATAACATTTATACGATGAAATATTTTCGATGACATTTCTTCGATAAAATTTCTTCGATAAAATTGCTTCGATAAAATTGCTTCGATAAAATTGCTTCGATAAAATTTCTTCGATAACATTTCTTCGATAACATTTCTTCGATAACATTTCTTCGATAACATTTCTCGATAACATTTCTTCGATAACATATCTTCGATAACATTTCTTCGATAACATTTCTTCGATAACATTTCTTCGATAAAATTTCTTCGATAAAATTTCTTCGATAAAATTTCTTCGATAAAATTTCTTCGATAAAATTTCTTCGATAAAATTTCTTCGATAAAATTTCTTCGATGAAATTCAATCGGTAAAATGTATTCGATGGAAAATATACGATAAGATTTCTTCGATAACATTACATCAGTACTTAATATCGATGAAATCTCAAAAATCAGGTGAAAAAACGGTCGATGAAAGCTGTTCGAGCATAAATACGCGATGAAAAGATCAAATATTTTGATCACTCATTTTAATAGAAATGCGTTCCATATTAGACAAGCTAAAAAGGAATGAACTTTGAAATATGAATTTGTCATTAATATTGACATTTTATGGATTTAAAAATTCTTAAAGTTATCTCAATTTATTATCATGAACTTTAAAGCAGCAAATGATACGCTAAACATTGTAATCGCATCATTTTACACTTTAATACACCAAAAGTATGACCCCGACGAAATTCGTCAAATAATGTCCAAAATGTAAATTCGCTGATGTGAGACGCACAGTTTTGTGTCCCGCTTACGCTCAGCGTCCTTGGTATTTAGCACCGCGTCGTCCGCGTCGCCAGGCTAGAGCGTCCTACCTGCGCGCCCAGGATATAATCAGAGCGTCTTAACTGCGCGCACTTAACAACTGGTTACCATGACTGAGTTTACCTTGACGTGGTAACGCTAAACAAAGCAGATCATTTCATCTTTGAGCGCTGAGCGAGCAAAGGTGTTTTTCTGTTTACAGCAATTCTTTAAGCTTTTGATAACGTCTTTCATTGCGAAAGTTGAGGCTTTTGCCTTTTTGGAGTTGACCATGCGTCAACTATTTGTTTTGGCTATAATAGCATTGTGTGCACAGATGTGTACGGAGGCGAAGGTGGTTTCCGGGACCATTGAAACCAAAACGGTAAGCTTAAAAACCTTTTTATGTCGATCGAGGATAGGTTGTTGGACAGTGATTAGCCAAGATGGGTAGGCCTACTCTGTGACCATGGTGACCACTGATTCCCCATATAATATGAAATGATAAATAATGCATAGGCCTATTAACTAAAAATAATATCCGGTCCCCCATCCCCACCCACCCACCCCCTCTAATCATAGGGATCGACCTCCTCTTTCTTGCCCCCTCCCGTATGGAAAACCTCAGACGTCACTGCTTATGACATCTTTATGCATCCATTGTAATATACCAACCAGTCTCAGGTGCTCGGTGTCGAAAGTGGATTGAGATCGGGTGCCCCTGACCAAGGATGTGTAATTAATATGGTTACGGGCGTGCGTAGCCCACCCCGTACATGGTAGGATGGAACTGACCCGAGGGCTTGGCAGTGGCGTAAGCTACCCCTGACTGAAAAAGCCATTTGTGCCCCGCCCCCAACCCTTACCCCTTCTCAAGTTTTCTGAGCTGAAAAAATATTTGGGCACCCTTTTACGAAAATTCCTGAGTCTTTTTTAGTTGAATGGGGAATCCAAATGAAGCGTAATTCTATGCATGGTGGGTAAATGTTTTCACTTCGTTCCTATGCCATGCAAACAAAGTGTTATAGGTCTGTCGTGTGTCTGTTGAAAATCAAAAGGGATGGGCCTGTTTGCCCGGGGGGGGGGGGGGGGGGGGGGCACTGACATTTGAAAAGGGTATAGGTATGTGCCGCGCTGAAGACCCCCTTTTTCACCCTCTGCTGCTAGTTCTTATGACCCCCCTTTTGAGCCTGCATCAGTTCTTAAGACCCCATTTTATTGAAAATTCAAAAATCGCGAAATTTTACGTTCCAAAGCACCAATTTTGTGTTCCAAAGCCCCAATTTTTCGAAAATTTTGCGTTCTTAAACCAAAATAAATCGAAAATTGAACTATAGGCCAGTTCTCAAGACCTATTTTTTGGGAAAAAATCAGTTCCTAAGACCCTATTTTTCGTCATAAAATCCACTCAGTTCAGTTCTTTAGCCCCCCTTTTTGAGACCCTGGGCGGCACACCCCTACCCAAAAAAAAGTTGAGTCCCCCCCCCGGCTCCTTAACCCGTGTGCCCACGATGCATTTTGGGGGTGTTTTGTTTGTCGGCGAGTTTATCATGTTTATATCCTTCAGAATATCTGTATCTAAATACTTTTAAGTATTAAAGGGACACTAAGTGGTGTTGAAAATTTTAAATGTTTAAAAATTTACTTCAGAATTCAAGATAAACATTAAAAATTGCCATTAGGCATTATTGTTGTTTCTACTAACAAAAACAACTTGATTAAATCAATATCATCGCTATTTATTGAAAAACGCCCTCTATGCAAATATGGTTCGCGTTATGTATCACGCGTACTGCAGGGGGAAACTGTCGGACGTAAAAATGCTCGTCGCGGCTGTACGAGCATTTTTGAATCGACGTTTTATTGTACAAAGAGGGCTGATTTTTCTTAATCCTTATAGGTGTAAGTTCATACATGTAATACAATTATAAAAATATACTAATCCCAGTTTTTATCATAATTGAGGGCACATCTCTTAGTGTCCCTTTAAGTAATTTTAAGTTTTAAAAGATCGTGCGTTCTTATTTTCAATTTCATAGGATATCTTCTTTTTGGACCGTTTCGTTTTTAATCCGGTTTCCGAGAGTGTCTTCCGATACGAGTTTAAATTCACTAAGGTAAGTGGGAAATCCAATGATACTATTTATGCAAACATGCACATGCTACCTGACACCAGTCTTTGAAATTGTAATATTTTGACATGTCGGTATTCTCATCATGTTATTGGCCTACACATTTTCGATTTTTTTCTCTCAGAAATTCTTATACAAAAAATTGTGTCAAACAGATGTTCGACCCCCCGCAGTTATAATGAGCTTGCTTGTTGAACAGTCACCTAAACTCAAAGACAAAATGCTGATTGAAGGCTTTCCTGAAATGTGCTAAAACTCTGCAACAATTATTGTTTATACTAACAGCCACTAGGTCTCTACCGACTGGCCATGTTCGAGAAGAATTGGCAAGTGGTGCGCGATAATGAGGATCAACTGGTAAGTGTTTAATTACAGGATAGATCAGATCAGGGCATGGCAGTACTGACATGACATGACATGACATGACATGACATGACATGACATGACATGACATGACATGGCATGGCATGACATGACATGGCATGACATGACATGACATGACATGGCATGACATGACATGACATGACATGACATGACATGACATGACATGACATGACATGACATGACATGACATGACATGACATGACATGACATGACATGACATGACATGACATGACATGACATGACATGACGGGGCGGGGCGGGACATACATGATAGCAGAGTGATAAGGACGTGTTTTTATGTCGTGAACATTTTGGGTATTATAGAGGGGTGTACAAAATCCTCAGGCTTAAACCTTATTCCATACGCTCGTAGCTAAGTCAATTTCGCCGCAAACAAGAGTAAAGCTTATTGCTTTTAAATTTAAAAGAAGACACGTCATATTTGGAGAGAGACAGTTTCTTTAAAGGGGCACAGAGAGATTTCTCAAAAAATAAAATTCTACATTTTTACCTTGTATAGATAGATAGTACGGATAGTATAATTAGGTAGCTAGTACGTATGAGCATTACGTATGTGAAAAACCCAACTCATCTGAAAACAATTGAGGGCTCCCTCCATGAAGGATCTCTTAGTGCCCCTTTAAAATTGAATTTATTATTTGATACCTATTCTTGTATAATATAGAAATGCTCCGAGAAATTGAAGGAGGCTAGTATTGTCGACACATTGACTCCCGAAGCGACCGGTGCGTGCAGCAGCATTACCGAGGATGGCAACGATGTAAGTACCTCAAATGCCTGTACTGATACAGGAACTGCTGTTGGTTATGAACATCAAAATGTGTTCATAATTAGGCTGATTTAACATTTTAATTTTCCGGGGCTCCAACTCCAAACTCGACTTCCTTTTTGAAAACTTCAACCCATGGAGGTATGGTCAATGTAATCACCCCCCCCTGATTTTTCACATCTACCAAAAAAGAGGGGGGGGGGGGGGGGAAGGAAAAAAAGGTGGGGGGGGGGGGGAAATGAGAAAAAAAGGAAAAGGAGAAAGAAAGGCGGGTGGGGAGGCATGCGAGGGACATAAGAACGTTTGGAGTTTATTGTACGTTGGTCAGGATTCATACGCGTACGTACGTTGACTAGAATCCATCTTTTGGAGGTAACTAGTTAACTTCTTTCTGGCATAGGCCTATCTGCCTATTTGAAAAAGCCAATATTGATCGGAAATAAAGTGATTGCTTTTCAATAAAATATTGGTCAAAAGTACACGCCAAATCGCACCAAATGGTTTCGATAATTTAAAGAAAAAAACAATTCTGAGCGGATCCCCCTGTTCGAACATTTAAACCATCTATACTAAAATCAAGATTATATCAGTATACATGTATGCTCAACTTCTTTCGTGCATTGATAAAAAATAAAATATTTATTGAAAATGAAGTGATGGCTTTCAATACAATATTGGTTAAAAGTATACACCAGATCACACCAAATGAGTTTGAAAATTGAATTTTTTCTACTTCTCAGGGGGGCACATCCCCCCTCAGACCCCCCCCCCTTTATTGAAAATGAAGTGATGGCTTTTGAATACAATATTCGTCAAAAGTATACACCAGATCGCACTAAATGAGTTTGAAAATTGAAAAATTCTCTACTTCTCAGGGGGGCACACCCCCCCCCCTCAGACTCCCCCTTATTGAAAATGAAGTGATGGCTTTTCAATACAATATTCGTCAAAAGTATACACCAGATCGCACCAAATGAGTTTGAAAATTGAAAAATTCTCTACTTCTGAGGGGGCACATTCCCCCCTCAGACTCCCCCTTATTGAAAATTAAGTGATGGCTTTTCATTTTCAATATAATATTCGTCAAAAGTATACATCAGATCGCACCAAATGAGTTTGAAAATTGAAAGGTTTTCTTCTTCTGAGGGCCCACCCCCCCCCCCCCCTCATACACCCCCTGTCCGAGCATAGCTCGGAGTGCGGTGCTGTGCACCGCCTGAATGGAATGGTACCAGCTCAAATTTATATTTTTTTTGGCCTCCACTTATCATCCCCCCCACACCTAACAAGAAATTTCAAGTGTTTGAGTTTGACCAACAGCCCCCCCCCCTTTGGAATGTTACAACATGAATATGGATTAAAACAAATCTCTTAACTGTTGATTATATTTCAATTTCAGTATATTTATTGCCAAGGACAGCGGGATTGGGCAGATTACCCAAACGCAAGATGGTGGTACATCACCCTGGTGAATTGCAACGACGATGGCTTTAACAACCTGGCTTACAATATCACGATGCTGAATGGAAACCACAAGCTTAACAAGCATTTCTCCGCGGAGGAACAGAGTAAGTATTTCTTTCATTTGAACCATGTATGGATTTCTGCACTATACTTTTTACCCTGCTACTGGCATTAAATTGGTATACCTCTGTCAAACCATGAAGCAACAAGTATTTGATTTTCTTATTGAAATCATTATTGAAAAGTTGATTTGTGAGCACAACTGAATTGCAAATTTAAGTGGAAAAGTGACTGTTAAAATTATAAATTGAATCAATCTTTCTTTCTTTTTTGACTGATAGTCAAACTTATCGTGTTATGTTCAATACAATTTGGATAACGCAACAATTAAACATTTTGCCTTTATCAGATACCCTTCAGACGAACATTGGATTTGGCGCGGGATACATCTTGATGTTTCTATGGGCAACAATCTCTAGATGTAAGTGTTATGCCATACAAACATAAAAACTAGTTTCGCGTCCTAACCTTTGGAAAAAAGAGGATGAGGGCCATTACACAGCATTACACAGCATAGCATCATGGCACAACAGTTATTGCGTGATTGGCTGTGTAACCTGAAGAGAAATGAGGCCTTTGCAATTATGTTTATAAAAAAAAAAATCATGCTTCTGGGGGTTGATTAACACAAACCAGCGAAGATTTAAAAGGCTCATTGGATCAAATCTATTACCAAATGTCAGCTTCTTAAATATTCTTTTTAAGTTATGGATGAAATTAAAAAAACCACCCTTTATAAAACACCCATACTTGCAACAAATGCGCGAGGGGAAAAGAACCGACTTATTTTTTAAAAACTAACTCAGCAGCTATAGATAAATAACATAACAGTCCGGGCTAACACTAACAGTCAACAAACTCGCCGCAATACCAATAACTCGTCAATTAATGTTCTTCATTAATATTTTGGACTTACGTTTTATATTTATTCACCAAATTTATTATTCCAGCTATCTTGAAGAAGCAGCGATTGCTCCATGCCACCTTCAACATGTTTTATATCTCAATAGCATGCCAGATGATATCCCTCATCTGCTCCATAACAGCCAAACTGGCGTACGCCGAAAATGGGGTAGATGACAAGCAAGGCGTCGAAGTTGCAGGTAAGACGTTCTTTTCTAGTAATTGTCTCCTTTTAATAACCCTTTTTATGTTTTTACTCTGCTTACCTCCCCGTGTGACGCTAGTGGAGGAGTACTTTAAACAGTTATCGGTATCTAGAATATGTTTGTCATCCGGGATGTATTTGGTTGTCTTCTGCCCTTAGTGGGGGTTGGGAGCTCCT
Source organism: Ophiura sarsii (assembly GCA_035610835.1). Lineage (NCBI taxonomy): Eukaryota > Metazoa > Echinodermata > Ophiuroidea > Amphilepidida > Ophiuridae > Ophiura > Ophiura sarsii. Next base: position 58,171,689 of record CM069441.1, read on the forward strand.
GACTAATTTTTATTTCGATGAATTTATGAAGCATCGGACCAAAAACAGTTCTTTTTAAAGTCAAAGCTTTATATTTGATCTAAACCGTTTGTTAAGCGTATGTGTTGATAATATAATTCACTCGTTCATGTACGAGGGTCATTTAATAAGTTTTACAATATGAAAGTCATGGTGTTAAATAAAAGTTTTAAAATTCCCTCCAAAATATTCCATTTTTAAAGATGAATATTAAAGAGATCAATTCTCAATATCTAGGAGAGATTAAAGATTAGGGACAATTTTAGGATATAGTTTCACTTGAGTGGATCCATTGACAAACAATTGCGAAGTTTATTTTGAAAGGAAGTCAAAACCGACACACTGCCTACCATTGGATTGTATAGGTTATAATGAGCTTGATGAATTATTCATGAGCTATTTTCATTGGGAAATTATATGGGGATTCAACATAGGCACATTTTCTTCAATTTCATGGAATAGAATGAGCAGGAAACATGAATAAATTAATGAGAAGAGATTCATCAATACATTTGTTCAACTCGTGAAATATTACAGTCCACATGCAATATATGGGATGATAAATTTCTATCATTGACTACTGATTAACAATTCTGAAGGTTACACACTCACTAAGTGTCAGACTATAAATGTTAAAGAGTTATGTACGAGGCATCACATGTGGCATGACTTGTAACAACGGACATTTGACTGATTAGCATTCCAGTATAGCAAAGGCATATCAATACATTCGAGTTGATACTACACTATTTACAAGCCTCTACATGCTTTAACATTTCTTACAATATTATACACGATACTACTGTAACAAAATCAGATATCATTCATTGATCTTGCTTTTCAGTATGTAAATCGTGTTCTTATTCTAACCATACAATCAAGAAACATAATGTTTTTATTTTGAGAGGTATTTTTTTTCAAAATCTCTCTCTGGCTTTGACCACATCATGATAAAAGTGAAACATACATGTACATGTATATCAAATATCACTTACTATCAATAAGAGCTTCAGAGCTTAATTATCATGACAACTTTCTTGACATTCACATTATAGCGATGTTATGAAGGAGGAAGGAGAACTTATTGAATGTCCCTCGTAGATACAGATCATTATTGTGAATCTTTGATATCTTGATTTATATTTGATAAGTGATTTGTCTTTTATTGTTCCTAGGACATGTGCTATCGTCTATTGGTACACTTTTGTTTGTGGTAAACCTTATGCTCATCGGGAAGGGCTACACTGTTACGAGGTAGGTATAACGTGTGGTACTAACTATGTTCCCATTTCTAGACGTCCTAATAATAAATCTTCCAAACAAGTGAATAAGCTAAAAGGATTGACGCGGCCATTGCCCTTTAAACCCAAAACTGCCTGAAATGAGCTTTGACTTACAAATGCCATATTTTTACTTACTATATAGGGCCAGGATTTCAACTGCAGGATCTATAAAATTGACCGTGTTCACCATGCTGTATGCCAGTGCTTACGGAGTCCTGTATTTTTACAAGGAAGTCCTTGTTGATCCCCGAGATGCTGCACAAGCACATGGATCCCCTGTAGGACTGGGACTTGTTGCCATGAGATTCATCGGTAAGAATAGATATACATGGCCTTATTAGGCCTAACACATAGTATTTCTTAAATTAAAGTTTGACTGGTGCAATTTATAATAATAAGAGAGACAAGCATATCCTTTTATAAGAGATCCAATGTAGTTATTAATCAGGAGAGTATGTAGCTTCATTAAAAGGGTTGACGAAGAGGTAACGAACGGGTATAGCGCCAGTGATTTCTGTTACAATGTGCGCATGATTGCCCGATACATTAACACTCATACCGACGACATTATGGCAATTGCCTAATATCAAAACAAAAAAATGTAGCCGTCCTATCAAAAGGCATATTCCCCAGGGTTGGCCCCTTCTACATAATATCAACTCACAATAGCCTTTCGTTACTCTAGTGATCCCTAGTTTCATCTTTTTATTAATTATTGACGCTGGTCCGATTATATGACACCTGGCTTAGGTGTGGGGAGGAATTCCAGCGCACTCTGATCCGGCCATAATTGCCCTGGTTGCAGATATGTGGCGATACTATCACTAATACCCTTTCCCTACCTCTCTTTATACTATACAGGAGCCATCTGGTTGCTGTACACGGTGGTAATCACCCTAATCCACTTCCCCCGAAAGAAGAAGTTCTACCTCCCCTTCCTTATGCTGTTCACTGTATGGTTCTTGGCTGAGCCAGCCATCGTCTTTGCTACAAACTACCTCGTGGAATCATATCAAAGGTATGTTTACCAAACATGTCTTATATTATGAAGAAAATTAATTCTAAAATATATACACATTTCTAGAATGACTAATCACTTCAGTAGGCCTATTATAATCAAAAAAGTTAAAACTGAAAACATTTATCTTTACTTGAAAGAATGTTAAAATCGCATGATAATCGGAAGTGTTTATCATGTTCGGCCGCGCATTCTACAATGAAAATAGGCAACATCCCTACATAATGTACAGGCCTACCAAAGAATGTGACTCTAAACATTGTCACATTTAAAATAATATTGACATTCATCAAATTAATATAAAAAATCTAACACATTAAATTTAATATCGTTTTATCAATTCTATTCAGAGAGAAATGGGTGAATGGGATTCACTGGGCTGTAGCATTTTGCGGCCATTACGTTTGGCTGGTCTTGACGACTCCACATGAGTCAAACCGGATTTTCCCGTACCGTATGCGGTCGAACCAGGTACGTTAACGTTCTGTAATAGTCATCCACAAGAATATACCGTATGCTCTCATGTGAATAGTGTGAAGCTTGTTATGGATCAGATCAAAAGCGCTTACCTTCCATCATCCGATCTGGACTAGGGTGATTGGTTAGGGTTTAGAGGATGAGGTTAGTTGCAATAATTTTGATTTCGAATTCCCGCAGCCTCAAGGCACCCTAATCGATCCATTCATCGCGATCAAAATACCAGTCGAGCGTTTGAACGATCGATATATCAAAATCAATGTTCGCTTAATTTTCAAATTTGTCTCATTTTTGAGTTGACTGATCACAATGACGTCAAAGTGACGCATTTAAGGAATGCCAATAGCATACCTGATTATGTACACTGTCATACAAGCATGGAACAACTCCGAAATGTATCATGGTTTTAAAACAAGATGGCCTTTTCCATTGTTTGCATTATCTTGCAATAATTCCAATTTTGTATTTTGATTTTGATATTAGCTTTAGTTAAACCTGAGACTATTTAAACAGTCGTTATGCAATTCTGAATAAGTCCCCACGATTATACAGCTCAAATATGGACCACGCTATTAATTAGAGGCTTGGCTACTTGAACCCTTTTGTTATATACACCTACAAGAGTAATTGATTTGGATTATAATAATATGTTTATTTTGAATTGTTTTATATAGGTTGGTATCTTGCCTGTACATGACAATGACGATGACACCGTTGGATATGACACAAACAAAGAATTATCAGATTTGCACACAATTGAGGCAGCAATTCAACCTGCATCATACGATATGTTTCTCGCAGGAGGGGCACTACCCGTAACGGTAAGTCAAATGGATGTATAATTGTTGAATTAATGTCAATATTTTAATCAATGATGCCTCTAATGCAATGAAACCTCTATAATTCATGGTGTTAAAGAGTTTTAGTTTTCTGATATATCATTCACTATATGCCTTCTATATTCTTATTTATTTTAGAAACTCGACCAGCCTGATCAAAAAAATGCCTGGGTGGAGATCGCTCTAGAGGAGCCTAAATAGGCTCTAATGTGGGGTGGGTGGGGTTTGGGTTTTACATATATTAGGGAGGGTTCTCTTTTGTTGTCACTTCAAAGTTAACATACGATGGCGTACATCTCTGGTGTACAATCATGTATTTTAGGGGGATAAATTGATTTGACAGAATAACAAAATTATTTATATCTTCACGAATTTACTGATGAGTAGTGATCGTTGAAAATAATCCATCCATCAAATCAATTTATCTGCATAACAAAACCATACAGGATTGCCATTGACTCATGTTTTCATAAATAATTGTATCCAAATGCTAAGTTTATTTATTGGCAATTGTCTATCAATACCGATATTGTAAACATTATGATATACATATTTATCTCATGATGAATTCAGCCGACTCATTACTTACAGAGATTCAACCTATTTTCGCATACTTTCATAATCACATTATTTAAATAAAATCAACCGGCCATTTCATGAATAAAATATTATCATATAATTAATACCGAATACAAAGTACTCTCTGTGTAATTGTGTTTGTCGTTTCTATGTGTAATTGGACGTGTGAATTTCAGTGAACCAATTGATTGGCCCATCTTTGCTCTTTGTAGAAAGTTTGATTTCAAATCGCTCAGTTCATTAACCTTGTTATAATGTTCGTTGGGCTATTCTTCACATTTGCTCATCCTGTGATGACATGTGTTATTAATCTTACGTAGATAGCAAAAAGTTGCATTCTTTGATAAAATATGTTATCTTAGGAATATGGCAAGTAGGCACATCCTATGATGACATGTGTTATTTTAGGTAGATAGCAAATTGTTGCATCCTTTGATGACATATGTTATCTTAGGTAGATAGCAAATAATTATATCCAATGATGACATGTGTTATTTTAGGTAGATAGCAAATAGTTGCATCCTATGATTACATGCGTTATCTTTGGTAGATAGCGACTAGTTACATCGTTTGATGACATGTGCTATCTTAGGTAGATAGCAATAGCATATAGTTGCATTTGCACCCTATGATGACATGTGCTATCTTAGGTAGATGGCAAATAGTTGAATCCTTTGATGACACGTGTTATCTTAGGTAGGTAGATAGCAAATAGTTACATCCTATGATCACATGTGTTATCTTAGGTAGATAGCAAATAGTTGTATCATATGATGGCATAGGTAATCTAGGTCGATAGTATACAAATATGGACTGCTCATAAGGGAAATATTCATATTGTCCCTCGGTGATCTGGAGACCGTAAGTCTACTATTTTCCCTCAGCCGGACCCATTTCACGAATAAAGAGCAGTCCATATTTGTTTTATATAACGCATGAAAATATTCACAATTGAACACATCTTTCTTAGTGAATATGCTAGTCGATTCTCGACAAAATCAAAAATAAGCTTACTTTTTAAAGTTAGTTTACTCCGAGCAAGTCGCCGAGGAATAATTACTCTGATGCTGAACTCTTCTCATCGATAGAGGTCTAGACCTCGTTGCAGAAGCTCAACCTCAGGTGAATTGACAACAAATATTTATGATTCATGACTAAGATTCAATGAGCGGTTTATGAGGGTGGTCCAAAAAGTTCATGTATCGTCATTTTGTATGCCCCCCCACCCCGCTCAACGAACGTGATTATTGTTATGACCACTCCCAATCTCAGGCCTATATGGTTAAATTCGGAATATTGGGAGGGGGGGGGGGGGGGAGTTGATGCGGAAGGGAAAATTAAAAATAAGGGTATACAAATGTAGAAAAAAATAAAGACTTTTTTGGAATAAAATTTAGTTTTGACACCTCCCCCCCTGACAATGGTATTTACTTCATGACCCCTCTCCCCCTATTTTCCGTGTAAAAACACGACACCTCCAATGATATTTGGTACCTCCGACCCTGGCCCCCTTACCGAAGAAAATGACAGCCCCCTAACATAATCCATAACATGTGTCATTAATAATAACATTTCCTCTTTTTATCAACTTGGTGCATACATTTGTCAACTACATGTTCAAATTTGCCGACTATACTTGTCTATTTCGATTACATCCTCTCCCAACAAAAAAAAACTCTAGCGGCGGCCCAGCCCCCCCCCCCCCCGGACTGGCAGTAGTTTCCCCCCGACTGACAGTAAGTTTCCCCCAACTATTTTGAATAGTGGGGGTGGGGCTAGGCTCCCCTGCCATGCAGCCCCCACACGCCTTTGCGCACGCCACTGAAGGGGCCCCTATGCCCTTGATAATCCAGGTACTTGATCATGGGGGTAGCCTACAGCGTTAAATACGGAACAAATAATGACACAAACAATTGTGTGTGCCGCCCCCGGGGATGGCCACGTTGAGCCGGAGTCCCAGTAGGTGATCGGGCATCTCGCTGGGCCGGCTGGGTTGCGATCTCAACGTGGTGGGGCTCAATAACCCGTACCATTTGGGATGGGGGTGTATTCTAGCAATAGCTATAACGGGAGAGGACACGGGACAAATAATGACACAATGATGTGTGCGGATGTCCAGGTGAGCGTGCATAATGCTAGGGGTCGCGCCCCCGAATAACTTTTCGAGGTCTATGTTGTGTACTTCCATAATTGCTGTGCGGTGCTCAGTTTTGTTGGATTTTGTTGGATTTAGCATCGGGTTAAGCAACTTCAGGCCTATGCCCCCTATATTAATATAGATCTTGTTTTGACCCCCACCCCTCCCATTACAATGGTATTAATATCATGACCCCCTGCCATAATATTTCCCTGTAAAAACACGACACATCACAACCAATGATATTCTAAAGAAAATTACAGCCCCCTAACATATTATGATACCATGTGCTATTAATAAAGGGCCCACATGCCCTTAATAATCAAGTACTTCTACCATTCCTTGGTGCCCTTAATTATTTGTTTGACTTATCAGGAATGACTTTCATGCTTTCATGGACTAACAAATCTATCTTGACAGTATTTTCTGTAAAAAAAAACCCCGTCCCAGAACTTAACTAAATCATAATGGAAAATTGGAAATCAGCTTCCAATTTAAGGAACTTCATAACATAAATTTGCTTCGATTTCCATAAAGCATTACCCCCCCCCCCCGATGAGTACTCTGTTGCGATCGCAGCAGGAAACACTGTAAACCATGTAAGCGGCGGCAACACGTGTCTATTTACACTACGATAAAACGGGGACAATCCGCTCAGAAAATAAGTTGCCGTATGATTTTGAAGTAATTAAAAATCGTATGGCTCTGCTACTTGGAAGATCTTCATGATTTGATAACAATTGCAAATCTGCAAGAAAATCTGTTTTCAAAGTAATCCAGATCCTTAATTTTATGGCCTTACCCCATATCCAATTCACTCTTAGAATCCACATCACAGATGCCCTTATAAAGATAGGACTACCCCATGTGCATAATTATTATATCCAGGTACACGTGAATCAGTCTGGAATTCATAATAGGCATAAGGGACTTGTTTTTTATAGTGGGCCTTTTAGTTGTATAAGTCGGCGGGCCAATGGTCGGAGCTCACATCATGATCATTTATGGTATCCATATTCTTAAGCACTTTTTGTGTGCCATATCCCCGGCTTATTGTTTGGCCAAATAACATTACATTTTTCTTCATGTATTTTTATCACGCATACGGAGGGTTGTAGCAATAAAGCTATACAGGAGGAAACACGGAACAAATAATGACACAAACTGGTGTTGCGCCTTCAAAAAGCCGTAACTTAGGGGTTGGGGGGGGGGGGGGGGGCGGTGTTTGTATAGCAATAAAGCGAACGGGACGGGATAAATAATGACACAATGGTGTCGATGTGCAGTGCAGAGGGCGCTGACAGTCAGTGTGGTTTGTACATCATACGCAGGTATCACCAAGCGGTGGGCAAGGTATTCTATTTATGCCCACACTGATAACATTAGCCTCACATGAATTTGCGCCAAATTGGAACTGATCACACTATAACACAGGTCCGATACGCGTGTGTCGCGTGGCGGCCATCGCGTAGCGAATTGTTGCGTGCCCAACCGTGGTGCGTGACTTGCACGCATCGCTCTTGCGTATATATTTGCCACAAAGCAGCTATTATAGTAACGACCACACATAGCAACCCAGGAAGCTGTATGAAAGTCGTTTTTCGTCTATTGGATAATGCCAAGAGAAATCAACAATTTGCCTAAATTTAGTACGTTCATGTCTCCCACGCCACCCCGCCCATGTAGCTACCTCCCTGTCTCCGCAACAGCTCCACCAACGGCGGTATCCGCGCGCATGCGTTGGCCAGTTTCATGAGGTAAGAATAGAAGACGTGACACATAGCAACCGACCTGTTTTTTGGTTATTTCCATAGTAATGGAATAGTTTTGCAAAAAATAGTGTCCAATGGTTTAATGGCAATATGTACTCAATCAATGTACGCAAAAATCAGAGTTGAAAGTCAAGGCATCTCTGAGAACACTCGCGGACAAGATTTACGTTCTTCCTTTTATTTATATAGCTACCGAGTAGGGCCTTATAGCGGGCCTTCTAGATTTGTAGAAATTAGAGAAAACTTTATGTAGAATGACGATCACATTCAGGTTTTATACACGGTCTCTCAAGACGCTCCATGCCGGGATCGCACGAGCCTACGAGGGAGGGCATTTTTGGTCTATTCAAAAAGTAAATAGTAGCATCCTATGATGACATGTGTTATCTTAGGTACATAGCAAATAGTTGCATTCTATGATGACGTATGTTATCCTATGATGATATGTGTTATCTTAGGTAGATATCTAATAATTGCATACCATGATGACACGTGTTATCTTAGGTAGATAGCAAATAGTTTCATCCTTTGATGACATATCTTATCTTAGGTATATAGCAAATAGTTGCATCCTATGATGACATGTGTTATCTTAGATACATAGCAAATAGTTGCATTCTATGATGACATGTGTTATCTTAGGTACATAGCAAATAGTTGCATTCTATGATGACATGTGTTATCTAAAGCGTATGTTATCCTATGATGATATGTGTTATCTTAGGTAGATATCTAATAATTGCATACCATGATGACACGTGTTATCTTAGGTAGATAGCAAATAGTTTCACCCTTTGATGACATATCTTATCTTAGGTATATAGCAAATAGTTGCATCCTATGATGACATGTGTTAACTTAGGTTGATAGCAAATAGTTGCATCCTATGATGACATGTGTTATCTTAGGCAGATAGCAAATATTTGCATGTTATGATAACAATTATGTTATCTTAAGTACATAGAAAATACCGTTAAACTTCATCTATAAGCACCCATTGACTAATAGTTAATAAGCAGAGAATAGATAAAAAGGTATGAGCGCCCTCTTTTGATCTAGAGAAATTAGCACGAATTTGTTTAGTGTATTCGATATTCAATACTATAAAGTTGTATTACTCTCTAAATAATTTCATGGACAGACGAATTGCTCAATTGGTAAAGCGCCCGGTAAAGCGTCAACTTCAGTATCACGAGGTTGGTGGATCAATTCTCAACTACACCTTTTGCAATTTCTTTTGAAATCCAAGTGATATAGAAATTAATGCAAACTTGAATGTAAAATGATTACTCAATTATACTAGCTTTATTGTTATTTTTCAAAAAACAAGCGCATAATTAATTTGATTGTATAAAGTAATGATCTTTAATAGTCCAACCTTTTTATAAGCTAAAACACATTTATACTACAAATTAACCACAGCAAAATGTATTCATTGGCTTATTTTAAATGTTTCACACAGTAATCTTAAACGTTTCCTTCATCATGATTTAAGGGCAAATTATGATGATGCATATTAGGTTGGTAGATCAAGTTAAGCAACAAAATGAAAGTAACTATGCAAACCACTATAATCCTGGTCTCACAATGAATGAATAGGTGAATGAATGGATGGCTATTAAATCAATTTATTTCCAATAAGATAGAGGGCCGTCCATTTATACCGACCCATCAATCATACATGTAGTTATAAAACAGTATCTGACACAGCAGTCTCGTTTAGATCAATTGGTTAAGCCGGCAGTTAGGGCAATTGTGATCGCGGGTTCCAGATGACAATTCCTGGTTCGAATCTCACTTCAAGACTTCTTCTTTTGGAAAGGTCATAATTTTCAAATTCTTGACAGTGTTTTATTTTTATCATGAATGAACAAGGAATCTATCTTTTTCGTTGGTTTTTTTATATATATATATTTTAAATGAAACAAAATTTTATCAAACTGGACACGCAAGCCATGGCCAGTCAATAACGTTTTGACTGTTTGCCTGTTGTCCTCATTGATTCGAAACGCGATATTACACGTTTGTGCCATACCTATTCTTGGAGAAACACAAAGCACAAAACAAATAAAACAAAACTGAGTGGAAATAATAAAAGAAATCACGCGAAGGACTTATTTACGGCACCATCCATCTTTTTAAGTCTGTTTAAGTTTTTCGGAACTACAATACACACGTTTGACGGATTGCCTTTAAATTGCACGCCTAATGAACATGTCATAGTTTGAGCAGCTCACGTGGTATTGAAGGTCATGCATTACATTCATGTAAATGGAGGGAAAAGTGACCACGTGTTATTGATTTATAACGGATTAGTTTTAGAATTACGAAACTGTGTCTATATCACTATTAAGAAGTCCTCTGCCCCAAATTCGATAGACATGCTACATGCTTGTATCGATCAACTGTGAACCATATACATGTACATGTATGTGTCTCTATAAACTCAATCAGGAATTGTCATATCTAGAACCAACAATGGCCAAAACCATAAGTAGCAGAACTGAAAAGCAGTGAATTGTAATCAACGTATTGTCTCATTGTACTCCATCCATGCATGTCTTCACAAAAATACTAAGTCGTTGAGGTTGATTTAAATATAAATGTTTGTACTATTTATAAACGATTGTGATAACATTAAAATTAAAATAAAAAATAGTAGAAAGAGAGGGGAAAAAAAGGGAAAACCCACATTAAAGACAAAGATAGATTCACTATTTATTCATGGTAAAAACAAAGTTAAGAATTTGATATACACCGTAAATATTTATAAACTTTCCAAAAGAAGAAGACTTGAAGTGAGATTCGAACCAGGAATTGTCATCTGGAACCCGCGATCACAATTGCCCTAACTGCCGGCTTAACCAATTGATCTAAACGAGACTGCTGTGTCAGATACTGTTTTATAACTACATGTATGATTGATGGGTCGGTATAAATGGACGGCCCTCTATCTTATTGGAAATAAATTGATTTAATAGCCATCCATTCATTCACCTATTCATTCATTGTGAGACCAGGATTATAGTGGTTTGCATAGTTACTTTCATTTTGTTGCTTAACTTGATCTACCAACCTAATATGCATCATCATAATTTGCCCTTAAATCATGATGAAGGAAACGTTTAAGATTACTGTGTGAAACATTTAAAATAAGCCAATGAATACATTTTGCTGTGGTTAATTTGTAGTATAAATGTGTTTTAGCTTATAAAAAGGTTGGACTATTAAGATCATTACTTTATACAATCAAATTAATTATGCGCTTGTTTTTTGAAAAATAACAATAAAGCTAGTATAATTGAGTAATTATTTTACATTCAAGTTTGCATTAATTTCTATATCACTTGGATTTCAAAAGAAATTGCAAAAGGTGTACATGTAGTTGAGAAATGATCCACCAACCTCGTGATTCTGAAGTTGACGCTTTACCGGGCGCTTTACCAATTGAGCAATTCGTCTGTCCATGAAATTATTTAGCGAGTAATACAACTTTATAGTATTGAATATCGAATACACTAAACAAATTCGTGCTAATTTCTCTAGATCAAACGAGGGCGCTCATACCTTTTTATCTATTCTCTGCTTATTAACTATTATTCAATGGGTGCTTATAGATGAAGTTTAACGGTAGTTGCATCCTATGACGATGTACGTTTTTATCTTAGGTACATAGTTAATAGTTGCATCCTAGGCCTATGTTGACATGTGTTATCTTAGCAAATAGTTGCAGCAGCCGGTGGTGTGACATGTGCAGCAGATAGCAAATAGTTACATACTATGATGGCATAGGTTATCTTAGGTCAATAGCAGATAGTTGTATCCTGTGATGACATGTGTTATCTTGGGTAGATAGCAAATAGTTGCATACTATGATGGCATAGGTTATCTTAGGTCGATAGCAGATAGTTGCATCCTATGATGACATGTGTTATTTTGGGTAGATAGCAAATAGTTGCTGCAGCCGATGGTGTGACATGTGCTATCTTAGGTAGATAGCAAATACTTGCATACTATGATGGCATAGGTTAGCTTAGGTCGATAGCAGAGAGCTGCATCATATGATGAAATGTGTTATCTTGGGTAGATAGTAAATAGTTGCAGCAGCCGATGGTGTGACATGTGCTATCTTAGGTAGATAGCAAATCGTTACATACTATGATGACATGTTATCTTAGGTAGATAGTAAACTTTGCATCCTTTGATTACATGTGTTATCTTAGGTGGATAGCAAATAGTTGCAGCATTCGATGGTGTGACATGTGTTATCTTAGCTAATAGCAAATAGTTGGCACCCAATGATGAAATATGTTGTCTTAGGTAGATATCAAATAGTTGCGTACCATGATGACACGTGTTATCTTAGGTAGATAGCAAATAGTTGCATCCTATGATGACATATGTTATCTTAGGTACATAGCAAATAGTTGCATCCTATGATGACATGTGTTATCTTAATTGAAAGTAAAATAAACCTATAAAATGAATGAAAAACAGTTTGGTAAATCATAATTTTGGGGAAATTTGAGTGTTTTGACAGATTTTGGAAAAGTAAAAATAATATTGAAAAGGGGGACATTTAGTGTGGGTATTATATTTGCTACCAAGCGTTTTCCCTTTTCATAAGCGTGACTCAATTTCTCAACGTCTAATTGTTATCTCCCAACAAAAAGGCCATTGAAAAAGAAAGCAAAATATGAACATTCTGAGCTGTACAGTACAGTACAGTTTAGAAATGCCCTCATAGAGAACCAACTATTCAAATTGGTTTCGAAGAGGTTCTGAAATCTTATTAACAGTAGAATATAGCTATTTATGCCACTGAACTTGATATTTATTGAGCAAGCGTGTGTTTCAATTATAGTACCTTGTGTTGCATCTAAACAATTTCCACGCGGCTATTAGTTTTACCATAGGCCTATACAAATCAGATGTTTCAAAAGCCTTTCCAAACTCGAACGCGAAATTTAGTACTTCCATGCTAATAGTAATACATGTAAGATATATATAGCGTCTATTGTATAACAGGTAGTGTGATCAGGCAGCTATTAAATGTGTGCTAACCCAAACTAATCGATGCTTACTTGTAGATTATGGCACGCTATTCTTTTTACGGCTTGTTGTATCCATCCGAATAATTTGAGACCGTATAGTCATTAAAATCAGAGCATTGAGAATTTGACCCCTGTGTATATATACAATTACAAAGAATTTGAAAAAAATCTTGACCTATTTATTTATTTGACTTATTTTGCCCTCAACCTCGAAAACTAAATATCGGACGGATATCAACCATTATCTATTTTGCTCCTTTTGATCTCAGGTACAGTTTCATAGTTTCATTGCTTTACAGTATATAATTCGAGCATGTTTGCAATTTTAATCTCTATATGACCTTTGACACTTGGTCCAAGGACTATAATTGTCTGTCGCGTCGAGGGGGAGGGGGGGGGGGGGGGGGGGATATCAAACATAACAAAATCTGCACGGACTGCGGCTGCATACATCACAACTCCAAGTTAGGCCGTATCATTTATAATTTTGGAATTGGCAGCGAATAGTTTTGAACATCACCCACAACCCCCACGTCTTATATACAAATGGTTTGATATAACATTTCTGGCCGTTTTCTGAGGATGTATAGTACTACTACCAGTAACGCACTTTTAGGTTTATTTTTTACGGAAGCCATTGAATAATCGAAACGAGTTAGAGTCCGGTTTAGTTATATTATTTACTTTTAGATCCTAATTACCGCCAGATAATTATGAATTATTGATCTCACCATCATGGACCAGTCCGCCACGGTATTCCGAAAATGACCATTAAGATGTTCACTTTGGTCTTAGTAGGTCTATACATGTATTATACATGTTGCCATCATTAAACAATGCTCATGAGAAACAGTATCGAAGACGGCAATAAACCCCGGCATTGTTGCACTCTGTAATTGATTTGTTGTTTGTTTGTTGTTTATTTGGCAAATTGACAAAACAATACAAAAAATTACAAAGCAATCAATACACAAAGAGCAAATAATATAATAAGTACACACAAAAATAGACAACCAAATCAATATGCCAGGATAGCCCATAAAGTTGGCTAAATATGCCAACTTATTTCCAATGGGGTCCAGTAAAGAAAATGGAGCCTGCAAAAGTGTGAAAAAAACCAAAGCAAGACAGGACAAAAGAAGAGGACCAATAGAAATAAGTTTAAGCATACTCAGCCAGCTCCCGGTTCAACGAACTTTGAGACAAGTGTGCTTTGACATGGGCTTTGAAGGCATGTTTACCAGGGATGGATTTAACATGGTTAGGTAAAGAATTCCAGTCAATGATACCATTGTAATAAAAAGTATCAGTAGCAAGGCCTTTGTGATGTGGAACGTGAAAGTTATAGGATCTTGAACGAGTGCACTGCAAAAACCCCGGTGTTAAACTGCAACACTGAACCGGTGTTACGCTCCTGGTGTTAATGTTGGTGTTAGGTCAACACCATAGGAATAACTGATGTAACACTTCTCATGGTGTTAAATTTCTTGTCTTAAACTTGGTGTAAGAATAACTCCCATGGGTGTCACTATTCCACACATGCGCACGGGGGTGGGTTATATTGGTTTTTTAACACTTTGGATTGTATATTTATACATTTGATCTAGTGATTCGATCTGCAACATGCACCATTCCATAATTAAATGGCAAGTAAGAACATTAATTCACAAAAACGTTCAAGTTTTAATAAATTTGAACTGTTGAACAGTGAAATATGTTATTTGCAAGTATTTTATTGTTAAAGTACTTCAACTTATCTAACATTAATATTTAAACACCAGAAGGTGTAACAAAAATAATATTTTAACACCAGAAGGTGTAAAGTTTTTAATGTTTTAACACCAGAAGGTGTAAAATTGTTACTGGTGTTGTCATATTGTAACACCCATTGGTGTTATATTTAACACCAACGTTGTAACACTAGTGATGGTGTCATTTTAACACCAGGTGGTGTGGTCCTATAGTGAATCCGCACTGGTGTTAAATTTAACACCCGTGGTGTTAAATTTAACACCACAGTTTTTGCAGTGTGCCATGGGAGTGAACATTGGACACTTTGGAGAAAAACAGCTGTAAATAGGATGGATGATGGATCGGATGCATATGGAAGACATTGAACACATGATTGAGGCGCAACTGTTTGACTCTATCCTGACTTACCAAAGTAGGTTTGCAGAAATAATTCACTTTTAGTAGTATGAGAGATATGACGCAGAAACAACACAAGCAACTTGCCAAATAAAATCATAGACAGATTTTCATGATGACAAAAATGAATGAACTGTATAGACATAGAATGGGTGCTAATCTATTTGAACAGCCTGCACATTACGTGGAATTTGTCAAAATGACAAAAACATACTTTTAAACAACATAAAAAAATCTCAAATATACTGCTGGTGCGCTGGATGTACGGTTCTGAGATTTAAACAGATGGTATAGTAATGCATCGTAACATACCGTACATGCATTCATAAACTTGTATCCAGCAATTTAACAGACATACCTATCTAAAAAGGGACACGTTTTGTAAAGGTTTACCATTCCTGAGTTGTATACGCTACTATTTATGCTGGTTCCCTGCACCCCTGGATCTCCGCACCAAACGAATCCATGGATGAGTTGTGTGAAGCTCATTATACGATTTTATAATTATAGGTTCAACTACTTTAAACAAGCGTCTAAAGAGTATTAGTATTATAGGCGCACGCTATACAGGCAAGTGGATTCAAGGGAATGCAGGTGTAGGGAAGTGTACGTTGAATATGATCGTTGTAAAGCCCTGTGTGACAATGGAAGTTAATTCTTAGTTGCCAATTTCCTACCCACAGATTATGGTCTTTTCATTATTACTCAAAATAATACTTTGAAATAGGGTCTTAAACGCGCCTTTATTATGGAGTCAATAATCTTAAACATGAATAATTCCTATATAGGCCTAACTAAAGCGATGTAAATTGATGAAAAAACAAAAATTATGCAAAACACTAGAATACGATATTTGCATCCTCAAAATAGACTATTTATGAATCAGTTTCCTATGTTATGATCGTATCTATGTAATAATTTCTCCTATCAGCATGACAGGTGAGTCAGAAAGATTGGGCACTTTTTTCTCGCAAAAACGCGCCCCTAGCATTTCAGGCCTGCACATTTAAAACAATGGAACACATCATTTGGTTTTCATTAAAAAGACGATTTTATATCCATTTAATAATAACATCTATTATTAAGTCTTGAATTTTGTGCTTGGATCCACAAGATTAGTTAAGACAAGCCAAAAAGGAATGAACTTTGAAATATTAATTTGTCATTAATATTGGCATTTTATGGATTTAAAAATTCTTAATGTTATCTCAATTTATTATCATGAACTTTAAAAGCAGCAAATGATACGCTAAACATTGTAATCGCATCATTTTACACTTTAATAATACACCAAAAGTATGACCCCGACAAAATTCGTCAAATAATGTCCAAAATGTAAATTCGCTGATGGGAGACGCACAGTTTTGTGTCCCGCTTGCGCTCAGCGTCCTTGGTATTTAGCACCGCGTCGTCCGCGTCGTCCGCGTCGTCCGCGTCGCCAGGCTAGAGCGTCCTACCTGCGCGCCCAGGATATAATCAGAGCGTCCTTCCTGCGCGCCCAGGATATTATCAGAGCGTCCTTACTGCGCGCACTTAACAACTGGTTACCATGACTGAGTTTACCTTGACATGGTAACGCTAAACAAAGCAGATCATTTCATCTTTGAGCGCTGAGCGGCAAAGGTGTTTTTCTGTTTACAGAAATTCTTTAAGTTACGCTTTTGATAACGTCTTTCATTGCGAAAGTTGAGGCTTTTGCCTTTTTGGAGTTGACCATGCGTCAACTATTTGTTTTGGCTATTATAGCATTGTGTGCACAGATGTGTACTGAGGCGAAGGTGGTTTCCGGGACCATTGAAACAAAAAAGGTAAGTTTAAAACCCTTTTTATGTCGATCGAGGATAGGTTGTTGGACAGTGATTAGCCAAGATGGGTAGGCCTACTCTGTGACCATGGTGACCACTGATTCCCCATATAATATGAAATGATAAATAATGCATAGGCCTATTAACTAAAAAAAATATTCGGTCCCCCCATCCCCACCCACCCACCCCCTCTAATCATAGGGATCGACCTCCTCTTTCTTGTCCCCCTCACGTATGGAAAACCTCAGACGTCACTGCTTAATGACATTTTCATGCATCCATTATAATAGACCTATAACCAGTCTCAGGTGCTCGGTGTCGAAAGTGGATTGAGATCGGGTGCCCCTGACCAAGGGTGTGTAATTAATATTGTTACCGGGCGTGCGTAGCCCACCCAGTCCATGGTAGGATGGTACTGACCCGAGGGCTTGGCAGTGGCGTAAGCTACCCCTGACCGAAAAAGCCCTTTGTGCCCCCGCCCCCAGCCCTTACACCTTCTCAAGTTTTCTGAGCTGACTTGGGCACCCTTTTACGAAAATTCCTGATATTTTTTAGTTGAATGGGGAATCCAAATGAAGCGTAATTCTATTCCTATGCCATGCAAACAAAGTTTTAGGCCTGTCGTGTGGCTGTTGAAAATCGAAAGGGATCAGGGCCTGTTTGCTCCTTAAGCTTAACCCGTGTACCCACGATGCATTTGGGGGGGGGGGGGGTTGTTTGTCGGCGAGTTTATCATGTTTATCATCAACCGATGATCAAACAGTACGCAGAAGTTACATACACCCTTCAGAATATCTGTATCTCAATACTTTGAAGTATTAAGTAATTTTAAGTATTAAAAGATCGTGCGTTCTTATTTTCAATTTCATAGGATATCTTCTTTTTGGACCGTTTCGTTTTTAATCCGGTTTCCGAGAGTGTCTTCCGATACGAGTTTAAATTCACTAAGGTAAGTGGGAAAGCCAATGATACTATCTATGCAAACATGCTCATGCTACCTGACACCAGTCTTTGAAATTGTGATATTTTTGACATGTCGGTATTTTCATCATGTTATTGGCCTACAAATTTTCGATTTTTTTCTCAGAAATTCTTATACAAAAAATTGTGTCAAACAGATGTTCGACCCCCGCAGTTCTAATGAGCTTGCTTGTTGAACAGTCACCTAAACTCAAAGACAAAATGGTGATTGAAGGCTTTCCTGAAATTTACTAAAACTCTGCAACAATTATTGTTTATACTAACAGCCACTAGGTCTCTACCGACTGGCCATGTTTGAGAAGAATTGGCAAGTGGTTCGCGATAATGAGGATCAACTGGTAAGTGTTTAAGTACGTGATAGATCAGATCAAGACATGACAGTACTGACAGGAGACAGAGCATGACATGACATGACATGACATGACATGACATGACATGACATGACATGACATGACATGACATGACATGACATGACATGACATGACATGACATGACATGACATGACATGACGGGGCGGGACATACATTATAGCAGAGTGATAAGGACCTGTTTTTATGCCGTGAACATTTTGGGTATTATAATAGAGGGGTGTACAAAATCCTCAGGCTTATACCTTATTCCATACGCTCGTAGCAAAGTCAATTTCGCCGCAAACAAGAGTAAAGCTTGCTTTTAAATTGAAAAGAAGACACGTCATATTAGGAGAGAGACAATTTCTTTAAAGGGTCACAGAGAGATTTCTCAAAAAATAAAATTCTACATTTTTACCTTGTATAGGCCTAGATAGATGATATACGTAGAAAACCCTCTCATGTATGATTTCTTCAAAAAAATCAGTATAAATGAAAAATAAAGACATTTTCTCATTAGTTCCGAAGGTATAGATGGTGTGATCGGTGACGTCATGTATTTACAAATGGGACACCCTCTGTTGATTCCCTCCAGGCAGAATATACAGTAAAGTTAATGAAGACAACATGAAATTTCTTTCTAATGAATTGTAAAACTCATTTATTTTTAATTTTTTGTGTGAAATGCGATAGCTTATAGCATTCCTAAGCAAGTTTAAAGACAGTTTTGATAACAATTTGCTGTGACACCACTATCTAGTTAGAAAACCTGATCTGGCCTATGTAAACTATAGGAACTCTTGCCCGGTGTGTTTGGTCTCAAATCAACAGAGGGCGTCCTAAATGTAAACAACGGTCACCTCATCTATATTAGGGCTTTTTACTTTTGTTGTTGTATTTTTGTTAAAAATCACCACCAATTGACTATGCATCACGCAACAAGCCATGGGTGGTCGTCAAGCTAGTTTTGAATAAACATGAAACAAGAGGCCATCTATGGCCTTTTAGATGAATTTGGGTAGTTTCGATGTGATCTCATCGAAACTCAAAACGCTATCAAATCCATGAATTTCACATGAAATACTGCAAATTAAGCTCTATAATTTTAGGTGTATGGTAGCTAGTACGTATGAGCATTACGTATGTGAAAAACCCAACTCATCTGAAAACAATTGAGGGCTCCGTCCATGAAGGATCTCTTAGTGCCCCTTTAAAATTGTATTTATTATTTGATACCTATTCTTGTATATATATATAGACATGCTCCGAGAAATTAAATAAAGCTAGTATTGTCGACACATTGACTCCAGAAGCAACCGGTGCTTGTAACAGCATAAACGAGGATGGCAACGATGTAAGTACCCTTATACTGGTACAGGAACTGTTTTAAATTACGTTGTTGGTTATGAACATCAAAATGTGTCCATAATTACTACTACTTACTTATGTCGTTCTCGAACGGTCTTCGTGATGGCTCGCCAAACTACTCTGTCCCTCATGCATGCTTTCATCTCCTCATCATTCCTCAGTCCTGTGTCTTTCGCCAAGTTGTCCAAGTATGTTAAGGCTGGACGGCCGACAGATGTGTGTCCGTGTTTGGGTCTCCATAGCAGCAGGTCGGATACAATCTCGTTTTCTCTTCTCATGCAATGTCCTGCAAATCTCATCCTTCGATCTGTGATGTTTTCTGATACCTTTTGTAAGTTTCCGTACAGGTCTTTGTTTGGTACCTTATCTTTCCAACTAATGTTGAGTGCCGTTCTCAGCATTCTAGTGTAGCATCCATCTAGAGATTTATTCAGTCTGTTGGTGATGGTCCATGTCTCAGCTCCATACAGTAGAACACTTTGAACAGTAGCTTGGAAAAGTCTGATTTTGATTTTTCGACAAAGGCTGGATTTCCACACTTTGTTCAGAGCATTGCAGGCCTTCCAAGCAAGTGCTTTACGTACTTTTATGTCATGCTGGCTACTACCAACCCAAGCTCCCAGGTACTTGAAGTCCTCTACGTTGTCTAGGTTACTTCCATCAGAGGTTTTTAGCTGTACCGCTTGTGCTTGGTGGAATACCATGCATTTGGTTTTCTTGGCATTCATGTGGAGCCCAGTTTTGAGTGCTGCTTCCTCAACATATTTCAGCAACTTCTGTGCCTGCTCCTTAGTGTCAGAAAGTAACGCTATGTCATCTGCAAAGTCAAGATCAGTGACGTTCTTTGGCCCTATTCTTCGACTTTGTCTAGGCTTGAGGGTGAATCCAAGTTCCTCTTCTCTCCCACTGATAGCTATTCTTAAGCAGTAATCAAGGATGATTATGAATAGGTAGGGGGCAAGGGTATCTCCTTGGAGTACTCCTGCTAGGATGTCGAACAGTTCCGTGTCGCCATCAGGTGATATGACTTTGGCTCTTGTGTTTCTGTAAGTTTCATCAATTGCATCTGTTATAACCTGTGGGACACCGTATGCTTTGAGTATCTTGATCATTTTCCCACGATGTATGGTGTCGAATGCCTTTTTGAAATCAATGAATGTTATGACTGCAGAGAGATTATTGGAATGTATACCTTCGATGATTCTCCTGAGTCCAAGAATGTGT
This sequence comes from Ophiura sarsii, assembly GCA_035610835.1. Lineage (NCBI taxonomy): Eukaryota > Metazoa > Echinodermata > Ophiuroidea > Amphilepidida > Ophiuridae > Ophiura > Ophiura sarsii. Next base: position 58,192,742 of record CM069441.1, read on the forward strand.
GAGGTAGTGCCTCTTCCCTCGCGGAAGCCATTCTGGTTAGTTCGAAGTAATTCATCTAGGTGAGGTCTTATTCTGTTGAGAATCATTCTGTTATATGTCTTGGCCACAATAGAGTTCAGACATATGCCTCTGTAGTTTCCTGCTTGACTTAGGTCACCAGATTTTGGGACTGGTATCAGGTTCAATATTGCCCACTGGTCAGGTTTTTGTTTTTCTAGGAGGGCCTTATTACAGATATCCAGTATTAAATCATCAAGATTGCATCTTGTCAGGAGTTCAGGTGGAATGTTGTCCTCTCCAAAACTTTTCCCCTCCTTGATAGATTTCTTGGCTTTCTGGTACTCAGTGTTATTGAAGGCAGTACACTTAATTGGTAGTTCTTCGAAAATCTTTGGGATGTCTTCATCTTCATCGTCCATAATTAGGCTGATTTAATATTTTAATTTTCCGGGGATCCAACTCCAAACTCGACTTCCTTCTTGAAAACTTCAACCCATGGAGGTATGGTCAATGTAATCATCCCCCTGATTTTTCACATCTACCAAAAAAAAGGGGGGAGGGGGAGGAAAAAAAGAAAGAAAAAAGGGGGAAAAAGGAGAAAAAAAGGAAAAGGAGAAATAAAGGCGGGCGGGGAGGCATGCGAGGGACATAAGAACGTTTGGAGTTTATTGTACGTTGGTCAGGATTCATACGCACGTTGGTCAGGATTCATACGCGTACGTACGTTGACTAGAATCCATCTTTTGGAGGTAACTAGTTAACTTCTTTCTGGCATAGGCCTATATCTGCCTATTTGAAAAAGCCAATATTGATCGGAAATAAAGTGATTGCTTTTCAATAAAATATTGGTCAAAAGTACACGCCAAATCGCACCAAATGGGTTCGAAAATTAACAAAAAATCCAATCCCCCTGTTCGAGCATTTAAACCATCTATACTAAAATCAAGAATATATCAGTATACATGTATGCTCAACTTCTTTCGTGCATTGATAAAAAACAAAATATTTATTGAAAATGAAGTGATGGCTTTTCAATACAATATTGGTTAAAAGTATACACCAGATCACACCAAATGAGTTTGAAAATTGAATTTTTTTCTACTTCTCATGGGGGGCACATCCCCCTCAGACTCCCCCCTTATTGAAAATGAAGTGATGGCTTTTCATTTTCAATACAATATTCGTCAAAAGTATACATCAGATCGCACCAAATGAGTTTGAAAATTGAAAGGTTTTCTACTTCTGAGGGCCCACACCCCCCCCCTCCCCTCATACACCCATGTCCGAGCATAGCTCGGAGTGCGGTGCTGTGCACCGCCTGGATGGTACCAGCTCAAATTTCATTTCATTGAATATGGATTAAAACAAATCTCTTAACTGTTGATTATATTTCAATTTCAGTATATTTATTGCCAAGGACAGCGGGATTGGGCAGATTACCCAAACGCAAGATGGTGGTACATCACCCTGGTGAATTGCAACGACGATGGCTTTAACAACTTGGCTTACAATATCACGATGCTGAATGGAAACCACAAGCTTAACAAGCATTTCTCCGCGGAGGAACAGAGTAAGTATTTCTTTCATTTGAACCATGTATGGATTTCAGCACTATACTTTTTACCCTGCTACTGGCATTAAATTGGTATACCTCTGTCAAACCATGAAGCAACAAGTATTTGATTTTCTTATTGAAATCATTATTGAAAAGTTGATTTGTGAGCACAACTGAATTGCAAATTCAAGTGGAAAAGTGACTGTTCAAATTATAAATTGAATCAATCTTTCTTTCTTTTTTGACTAATAGTCAAACTTATCGTGTTATGTCCAATACAATTTGGATAACGCAACAATTAATCATTTTGCCTTTATCAGATACCCTTCAGACGAACATTGGATTTGGCGCGGGATACATCTTGATGTTTCTATGGGCAACAATCTCTAGATGTAAGTGTTATGCCATACAAACATAAAAACTAGTTTCGCGTCCTAACCCTTTGGAAAAAAGAGGATGAGGGCCATTACACAGCATAGCATCATGGCACAACAGTTATTGCGTGATTGGCTGTGTAACCTGAAGAGAAATGAGGCCTTTGCAATATGTTTATAAAAAAAAACCCTTCATGCTTCTGGGGTTGATTAACACAAACCAGCTTTAAAATGCTCATTGGATTAATATCAAATCTATTACCAAATGTCAGCTTCTTAAATATTCTTTTTAAGTTATGGATGAAATAAAATTAAAAAAAACACCCACTATAAAACACCCATACCTGCAACAAATGCGCGAGGGGAAAAGAACCTACTTATTTTTTAAAAACTAACTCAGCAGCTATAGATAAATAACATAACAGTCCGGGCTAACACTAACAGTCAACAAACTCGCCGCAATACCAATAACTCGTCAATAAATGTTCATTAATATTTTGGATACAAAATAACAAAATAATGTATGGGGCTTACTTACGTTTTATATTTATTCACCAAATTTATTATTCCAGCTATCTTGAAGAAGCAGCGATTGCTCCATGCCACCTTCAACATGTTTTATATCTCAATAGCATGCCAGATGATATCCCTCATCTGCTCCATAACAGCCAAACTGGCGTACGCCGAAAATGGGGTAAATGACAAGCAAGGCGTCGAAGTTGCAGGTAAGACGTTCTTTTCTAGTAATTGTCTCCTTTTAATAACCCTTTTTATGTTTTTACTCTGCTTACCTCCCCGTGTGACGGTAGTGGAGGAGTACTTTAGTCAGTTATCGGTATCTAGAATATGTTTGTCATCCGGGATGTATTTGGTTGTCTTCTGCCCTTATTGGGGTTTGGGAGCTCTTGACTAATTTTTATTTCGATTCATTTATGAAGCATCGGATCAAAAACAGTTCTTTTTAAAATCAATGCTTTATATTTAATCTAAACAGTTTGTTAAGCGTATGTGTTGATGATAATATACATGTAATTCACTCGTTCATACACGAGGGTCATTAAAAAGTTCTACCCCTACCTCATAACTTTGTGTTAATAAGCCAGTTTCTACATTATAATATGAAAGTCATGGTGTTAAATAAAAGTTTTAAAATTCCCTCCAAAATATTCCATTTTTAAAGATGAATATTAAAGAGATAAATTCTCAATATCTGGGAGAGATTAAAGTATAGGGCCAATTTTGGAATTAGTTTCACTTGAGTGGATCCGTTGACAAACAATTGTGAAGGTTATTTTGAAAGGAAGTCAAAACTGACACATTGCCTACCATTGGATTGTATAGGCTATAATGAGCTTGATGAATTATTCATGAGCTATTTTCATTGGGAAATTTATATGGGGATTCAACATAGGCACATATTTTCTTCAATTTCATGGAATGGAATGAGCTGGAAACATGAATTGATTAAAGAGATTCATCAATACATTTGTTCAACTCATGGTGAAATATTACAGTCCACATGCAATATCTGGGATGATAATTTTCTATCATTGTCTACTGATTAACAATTCAATGTTAAATATTTAACATACGAGGCACCACATTGGCATGACTTGTAACAACGGACATTTGACTGATTAGCAGTATTCCAGTAAGCGATGTTATGAGGGAGGAAGGAGAACTTATTGAATGACCCTCGTAGATACAGATCATGTTGTGAATCTTTGATATCTTGATTTATATTTAATAACTCCTGCATACAATAATATGAAAGTGATTTTTCTTTTATTGTTCATAGGACATGTGCTATCGTCTATCGGTACACTATTGTTTGTGGTAAACCTTATGCTCATCGGGAAGGGCTACACTGTGACGAGGTAGGTATAAAATGTAGTACAAATTATGTTCCCATTTCTAGACGTCCTAATCATAAATCTGACTATAATAGATAGCAGATAGCAGTGGTATAATAGTCATAGATTTAGGAAATATATCAATCTGTGGGTATAATCCAACTCTATTAGACCATATACCAAACAAGTGAATAAGCTACGGATTGACGCGGCCATGTTGCCCTTAAAGACCAAACCTGACTGAAATGAGCTTTGACTTACAAATTCCATATTTTCACTTACTATTTATAGGGCCAGGATTTCAACTGCAGGATCTATCAAATTGACCGTGTTCACCATGCTGTATGCCAGTGCTTACGGAGTCCTGTACTTTTATAAGGAAGTCCTTGTTGATCCCCGGGATGCTGCACAAGCACATGGATCCCCTGTAGGACTAGGACTTGTTGCCATGAGATTCATCGGTAAGAATAGATATACATGGCCTTATTAGGCCTAACACAAAGTATTTCTTAAATCAAAGTTTGACTGGTGCAATTTATATTAATAAGAGACAAGCATATCCTTTTATAAGAGATCCAATGTAGTTATTAATCAGGAGTGGGTAGCTTCATAATACAATGTGCGCATGATTGCCCGATACATTAACACTCATACCGACGACATTATGGCAATTGCCTTAATATCAAAAATAAAATGTAGCAGTCCAATCTAAAGGAATATTCCCCAGGGTTGGCCCTTCTACATAATATCAACTCACAATAGCCTTTCGTTACTCTTGTGATCCCTAGTTTCATCTTTTTATTAATTATTGACGCTGGTCCGATTATATGACACCTGACGGTAGGCATGGTAGGTGTTGGGAGGAATTCCAGCGCACTCTGATCTGGCCATAATTGCCCTGGTTGCAGATATGTTGCGATACTATCACTAATACACTTTCCCTACCTCTCTTTACTATACAGGAGCCATCTGGTTGCTGTATACGGTAGTCATAACCCTAATCCACTTTCCCCGCAAGAAGAAGTTTTACCTCCCATTCCTTATGTTGTTCACTTTATGGTTCTTGGCTGAGCCAGCCATCGTATTAGTTACAAACTACTTCATGGAATCATATCAAAGGTATGTTTACACATTTCTAGAATGACTAATCACGGCCTATTATAATCAAAAAAGTTAGAACTGAAAACATTATTTTTACTTGAAAGAATCTATGTTCGGCCACGCATTCTACAATGAAAATAGGCAACATCCCTATACATACGTACAGGCCTACCAAAGAATGTGACCCTAAACATTGTCACATTCAAAATAATATTGACATTCATCAAATTAATATTAAAAATCTAACACATTTAATATCGTTTTATCAATTCTTTTCAGAGAGAAGTGGGTGAATGGAATATATTGGGCTGTGACCTTTTTTGGACACTACGCATGGCTTGTCTTAACGACTCCCCATGAGTCAAATCGAATTTTCCCGTACCGTATGCGGTCGAACCAGGTACGTAACGTTCTATAATAGTCATCCACAAGAATATACCGTATGCTCTCATGTGAATAGTGTGAAGCTTGTACGTTTCAGATCAAAAGCGCTTTTATTTATTTTATTTTATTTATCTATTCGGACATACACTTTTGGAACAGTGGCAAAAGTCTTCTCGACTAATGCGTCCATAAACATAACACAATGTTTAATACAAAAAGGGAAATATTATATACAAATATTTACATGGTAACATAGATTCATGCAAGGTTAATGCTACGTGCGGTCCATGCACGTTTCAAATATGATTTACAAAACACATCAAATATATGAAGTAAGTGAAAATCATCACTTGCAGTAAGAACATCATTTGAAAGACCTAGCATAAGACACAATTTTATTGTTAGACTACCCGATATAAAGATTCTCCAAAATTCGTCTAAATTATGTAGTAACAGTTGATGTTCAAGCTTGCGATATTCATCAACTCTGATATGATTTAAGCCGCTACATAGAAATAGGAAATGTCTCAAATCCTCAATATCATTATTGCATAATGGACAGTATATATTTATATCGGGTTTCCATGAGTGAGCACGGCCATTGAGTGGTAGTGTATTTGACCGTGCTCTGAATTTCATTGATGCACCATAGAAATCTAATTTGCATATTACCTTCCATCATCCGATCTGGACAGGGTGATTGGTTAGGGTTTAGAGGATGAGGTTAGTTGCAATAATTTTGATTTCGAATTCCCGCAGCCTCAAGGCACCCTAATCGATCCATTCATCGCGATCAAAATACCAGTCGAGTGTTTGAACGATCGATATATCAAAATCAATTTTCGCTTAATTTTCAAATTTGTCTCATTTAGTGAGTTGGCTGATTACAATGATGTCAAAGTGACGCATTTAAGGAATGCCAATAGCAGACCTGATTATGTACACTGTCATACAAGCATGGACCAACTCCGAAATGTATCATGGTTTTAAAACAAGATGGCCTTTTTCATTGTTTGCATTATCTTGCAATAATTCCAATTTTGTATTTTGATTTTGATATTAGCTTTAGTTAAACCTGAGACTATTTAAACAGTCGTTATGCAATTCTGAATAAGTCCCCACGATTATACAGCTCAAATATGGACCACGCTATTAATTAGAGGTTTGGCTACTTTTGTTACATAAACCTACAAGTGTAATTGATTTGGATTATAATAATTTGTTTTGAATTGTTTTATAGGTTGGTATCTTGCCTGTACAAGATGAGGATGATTCCGTTGGTTTTCCAACTGTGTGCAAAGACTTTTCAGATTTGCACACAGTTGAGGCAGCCATTACAAAACCTGCCACTTACGATATGTTTCTCGCAGGAGGGGCACTACCCATAACGGTAAGTCAAATGGATGTATAATTGAATTAATGTCAATATTTTAATCAAAGATACCTCTAATGCAATGAAACCGCTATAATTCATGGTGTTATAAAGAGTTTTAGTTTTCTGATCTATCATTCACTACATGTCTTCTTTATTCTTATTTATTTCAGAAACTCGACCAGCCTGATCGAAAAACTGCCTGGGTGGAGATCGCTCTAGAGGAGCCTAAATAGGCTCTAATGTGGGGTGGGTGGGGTTTGGGTTTTACATTAGGGGGATAAATTGATTTGACAGAATAACAAAATTATTTATATCTTCACGAATTTACTGATGAGTAGTGATCGTTGAAAATAATCCATCCATCAAATCAATTTATCTGCATAACAAAACCATACAGGATTGCCATTGACTCATGTTTTCATAAACTATTGTAGCCAAATGCTAAGTTTATTTATTGGCAATTGTCTATCAATACCGATATTGTAAACATTATTATATACATATTTATTTCATGAAGAATTCAGCCGACTCATTACTTACAGAGATTCAACCTATTCTCGCATACTTTCATTATCATATCATTTAAATAAAATCAACCGTCCATTTCATGAATAAAATATCATCATAAAATTAATACCGAATACAAAGTACTGTCTGTGTAATTGTGTTTGTCGTTTCTATGTGTAATTGGGTGCGTGATGTGACGAGGGAATGGTATTTAAGGTAGGTATCAGAACATAATGTGTTATCTTGAATAAGATAGCATCAGAATTTCAGTGAACCAATTGATTGGCCCATCATTGCTCTTTGTAGAAAGTTTGATTTCAAATCGCTCAGTTAGTCTTACGTAGATAGCAAAAAGTTGCATTCTTTGATAAAATATGCTATCTTAGGAATATGGCAAGTAGGCACATCCTATGATGACATGTGTTATTTTAGGTAGATAGCAAATGGTTGCATCCTTTGATGACACATGTTATCTTAGGTAGATAGCAAATAGTAACATCCAATGATGACATGTGTTATTTTAGGTAGATAGCAAATAGTTGCATCCTATGATTACATGTGTTATCTTAGGTAGATAGCGACTAGTTACATCCTTTGATGACATGTGCTATCTTAGGTAGATATCATATAGTTGTACCCTATGATGACATGTGCTATCTTAGGTAGATAGCAAATAGTTGAATCCTTTGATGACATGTGCTATCTTAGGTAGATAGCAAATAGTTGCATCCTTTGATAAGATGTGTTATCTTAGGTAGATAGCAAAAAGTTGCATCCTATGATGACATGTGTTATCTTAGGTATATAACAAATAGTTGCATCCTATGATGACATGTGTTATCTTAGGTAGATAGCAAATAGTTGCATCCTTTGATGACATATCTTATCCTAGGTAGATAGCAAATAGTTGCATCCTTTGATGACATATCATATCTTAGGTAGATAGAAAATACATGCAGCCTATGATTACATGTGTTATCTTAGGTAGATAGCAACTAATTGCATCTTGTGATGACACATGTTATCTTAGGTAGATATCAAATAGTTGCAGCAACCGAATGGTGTGTCATGGGCTATCTGACGTATATAGCATGTAGTTGCATCCTATGATGACATTTGTTATCTTAGGTATATAACAAATAGTTGCATCCTATGATGGCATGTGTTATCTTAGGTCGATAGCAGATATTTGCATCCTATGATGACATGTGTTATCTTGTGTATAGGTAGGAAAATAGTTGTATCCTTTGATGGCAGGTGTCATCTTAGGTAGATATAAAATAGTTGCAGCATCCGATGGTGTGATATGTGTTATCTTAGGTAGATAGCAAATAGTTTCACCCTATGATGAAATATGTTATCTTAGGTAGATATCAAATAGTTGCATACCATGATGACACATGTTATCTTAGGTAGATAGCCAGCAAAGAGTTGCATTCTATGATGACATGTGTTATCTTAGGTAGATAGCAAATAGTTGTATCATATGATGACGTATGTTATCTTAGGTACATAGCAAATAGTTGCACCCTATGATCCTATGATGACATGTGTTATCTTAAGTATAGATAGCAACTAGTTGCATCCTATGATGACAATTATCTTATCTTAGGTACATAGCAAATAGTTGCATCCTATGATGACACGGTGTTATCTTAGGTCGATAGCAAATAGTTACATCCTACGATGACATGTGTTATCTTAAGTAGATAGCAACTAGTTACATCCTATGATGACAATAATCTTGTATTAGGTACATAGCAAATAGCTTATGTTATCTTAGGTAGATAGAAAAATAGTTGCATCCTATGATGACATGTGTTAACTTACACTCTTAGAAGGTCAGGATCATATATGAGACGAAAAGGATCAATTTTGATCCAGAAGCGGTATCACATATGAGCTTACCCTTTCCGGATCAAAGTGATCCGACAAGCAGGATCAAAAAGTTTGATCCGAAATGGGATCAAATATTTCTGTCAAATGATACTGAAACGGATCAAAATAATGATCCTGCTTGTCGGATCACTTTGATCCGGAAAGGGTAAGCTCATATGTGATACCGCTTCTGGATCAAAATTGATCCTTTTCGTCTCATATTTGATCCTGACCTTCTAAGAGACCCACTGCAGACTATATATCGAGTGCAGTAAGCTTACTACATCGTGTAGGCGTAGTACATCGCAGTGATCGTGACATTTTGTGAGGAGCATTTTGACCGAAAATCGTACTGATGGCACTGGTCAGGTACAAGAAATTTGTTCACAAGAATAGAGCATGTTCAAACATAAAAAATAAAACTAATTTACCGACACTAATCATGTAACATTTTACAGATTAGACTGGATAACTTACCGCGGTATTTCACCCTTGTTTCAATGGCGACCGAATTCAAAAGATCGTCTGCTTGTCGTCTATCGGTTTGCGAAAGAGTGACGTCAGTCACCTATTGACCAATGAACTTTTTCATCGAATTGATCCGGAAATCAGATCAAAGTTGATCAAGGTGAATTTGATCCGTTTGTTGATATCTATCTGGAAACGGATCAAAACGATCCGAAAACGGATCAAAACGATCCGAAAATGATCCTTAAAGGATCAAAACAAAGTGAGCCGGAAATCTACTCATGTATTTGATCCTGACCTTCTAAGAGTGTAGGTAGATAGGAAATAGCTGCATCCTATGATGACATGTGTTATCTTAGGTAGATAGTAAATAGTTGCATCCTATGATGACATGTGTTATCTTAGGTAGATAGTAAATAGTTGCATCCTTTGATGACATGTGCTATCTTAGGTACATAGCTAATAGTTGCATCCTATGATGACATGTGTTATTTTAAGGGGGCTGTTAACCTTCAGGTATAGCCTCCGTAAAACTGCCGTAACTTCTTCATTATTCATTTAATCTATATAAAAGTATACCTTTTTTTTGCATAAAAGGGTTCAATGAATCCAACCATTATCGTGAAATTAACCATTTTGGAGAACCATTTGAGGTTCTGCAAAATATATTTTGTCGACATTTTGTCATACTAGTTTTATTATATTCCTAATAAAATTCCCTAGGAATCGGGTTTTTGTTGTTGAAAATCTTTATTTTTTTTGGAATAATTGACCAAAGTGTGCAAAAAAAGTGCAACAAAAAATGTGATTTTTATGATTTTGGAGGTAAAAAAGCACATTTTTGGTCGATAATTCAAAAAATAATAAAGATTAAAAAAAACACCGATTCCTAGGAAATTATATTAGGAATATAATAGTATGACCAAATTTGACAAAATATATTTTGAGTTATCTTTGCAGAACCTAAAATGGGTCAAAAAACGTGTTTTTTATAATTTTGTCTAAAATGGTCAATTTGTTCATGAAAGTTCATAATAATTTTGACATTTTAGAAACATTTTGTAAACTATTGGAATGTCGTCTGCAGAGAACGGTTTGCAACTAAATCTTCAGTTTTCTTGTATACATTTCTCCAATATCCCCGAATAATACAGTATACTAATATCATGTTTTAACAAATCAAGCACGATTGCATTTTTTAATAGACTACTCAATATCACAGTTACAAGTACATGGATGAAAACTAAATTAACATGATTACGATGAAAATACACAATCAAACATGATCACATATTCAATCGGAATGCACAGGGGCATATAGAAATACGGTCCTGTTATAGTGTTAAAAATGGGAAAATATTGAATAAATCTACTCTTTGAGTTGGACCTGAGATTTTGATATGTTAAATGATGTTAATCAAAGAAAAACTAATGCGCAATTCCATTTAAAATCCATAACCCCCTAATGGAAGACATTGCGTTAACCTTCTCCACTTTATGTGAATTTTGTCTCTGTGTGGAATATTATAAGGGCATGTCTAATTCCACAGGAGTGTGGATTTCAATATCGTAACATAATGTAAAAAACAGCGAATAGCCTACTTACATTTACAAAATAAATGGAGAATGAGCTGCTCTGATATTAGGCCTAATATCACACATAGTACAGTATGATATCTTTGACCCGTCATATACAAACCTATGGTATACACTACCGGTATTATCTACTCGTCTACTATTATACTACTACTTACTTTCAACACAATTTTATACTTTGAATCAGGATGCTGGTTTTATGGTGTAGTTGTCTGCAAAGTGATTCTTCAAATCAGTAATATTATCGTCCTAAGATCTGCTCTATTTCATAATAGTTACACAGTAAACTTGATATATTCTTCACGGCCTAGCCTATATGGACAAATGAAGTTTTGTTGACACTTACTTTTTTAGAGCGAGAGAGGATCGGAGAGTGGAAACAAATCTATGATCTACATTAAAAACTTGAATGAAAATAACCCAGGTAGAACGTCTACGATATTGCTAAATTTAAGAATCAGCAGGGCCGGATTTACCTTTTTGGGGGCCCTGGGCCAGGCCGAAATTGGGAGGCCCCCAATTCACCGAATGAATCACGTGCTCTCAAGTAATTTATTTGTATCTTATTTTTTCTTCTAAATTTGGGGAGGAGGCCCCCATCTGGGGGGTCCCGTACATCTGGCCCATAAGTAAATACAGCCCTGGCAGCCCTGGGTATCAAGTTTCCCGCGGTCTGCCGCGGACTCCTATATAGCCTATAACGCCCTCTGATTACATGAATTCCTATTTACCTAACCAATACGTTTACATATAGCTCACTTAATATCAATAACATTATTTACAGTTTTTATGTACATTTATAAAAAACAATTCATACAACTATAAAAAACAGACCGTGATTATATATTAATCGAGTTAATTTGACTCGCATATGTCAAAAAACGTCAAGGCACGGTTACCATGGTTACCTCATCATCGAGCAAATAATATTTACCTTTCATGACCCATACGAAATTGGCGACTTTTCAGGATCTTTTCGATTTTCTCGAAACACTTTCCCGCCATTTTTAACTGTCGTTTTGAATTGTATTTACAGGCATGATTTCGCACTCACATTTCGAAATTGGTTATTTTTCTTTTTGCGGCATACGATTGGTAAAACTTATTTTACGGAACTAAAAAGATGGAACAATATAGTTTAGTACTGACTCTTATACTCTCTGTGTAGTCTTCACCATTCAATCAAGTGCTACTTCTCTAATCTAGCTGCTAAAAGTCATATTTTGCATCTGATTAGAATAATTTTAAATTAGAAAATGTGGGAGTTGTCTCTAATAAGTGCAGTCGGCAATAATAAATCAAAATGTTTAATCTGATTGTCAATTGGTTAAGATCATACGATTTACTCCTCTTGTTTGTAATCATTTAACGATCAAGAATCATATCCCTGATTAAAATGACAAATATTAAAATTCAAACCATTTCAACTGAATATTCAGTCGAGAAGGGTTGTCCCTTGACACAAGATTGAAAGATCCAGAGCTTCGCAGGGATTTCGTCCTCAGGCGCGCAAGGTTTACTAAACTGACAGATAATCCGATCCAATCATGAATGAGAGTGCAATATTTCCCCGGATACTTTAGTGACATTATCTCGGAGCAGTGGCCATTACCCCCACACTTCATGCACACTGACCTTGCGAGCACCTTGCAAAATTCAATCTTCGGTGGAGTATTCAATCTTCAAATTGAAGATACAATCTTCAAATTGAAGATACAATCTTTAAATTGAAGATACGATCTTTAAATTGAAAATACCATCTTTAAATTGAAGATACCATATTTAAATTGAAGATACGATCTTTAAATTGAAGATACGATCTTTAAATTGAATATATGATCTTTAAATTGAATATATGATCTTTAAATTGAATATACGATCTTTAAATTGAAGATGCAATCTTTAAATTGAAGATGCAATCTTTAAATTGAAGATACACTACTCTTTAAATTGAAGATACACGGTAGGCACTTCTGGCAATCCTCTACGTCTTTGCATTGTTTGTGGCATAGTATAAAAGCAAGCACCATGGTCTACAGAGACCTTCAGACATCTGCCGGCATCAGTTTGCTTAACGTTTGTGGAGCTTCCATATAGTCTGGGAATATTTGATAGCCGGCTTCCAGGCGATGTTTCTCTAGAGCTGGACCCCAATCATTGGCAGGTTTAACTGAATACCGTAAACGCTACAGGGGGAAATCATAAAATAATAGAATGATGAGTTGATATTATAAATGACGATCAAGTTGATGAACAATCACTTATCATGTGTCGGGAATATATTGCCAAATTTAGTTACAGTTTTCTGAAACGTGTAAAGCGTTTACTTAAAATGTGTGATAATCTCTGTAGTTAGTATGTCATCATTAATCATTTGCTGATTATCTTTTAATAACTACATGTAGGTCAATCTTTAACGATTTCGGATAAAACTCTCAGTATGTCAACCTTATTAATTTTATTAGGCCTACACCACTTTAATATGCCAAACTTAACTTAATTGACTTCTTATTGTGTCTAAATATCTCAATTGTCAACATAACTATTTTCTGATTACCATGATTGCCTCATAGTACGCAAACCTTGACTAACTTTTGATTACCTATAAGTATGTCGGCTCATTTCTGTTTGCCTCATAGTATGTCAACCTTATATTTAAGTAAGTAAACATAACTTATGTTAAAACCGTGCTCTTAGTCTTAGTATGCCAACCTTAACTAATTTCTCATTACCTCATAGTACGCCAACCTTGACTAACTTCTGATTACCTATAAGTATGTCAGCTCATTTCTGTTTGCCTCATAGTATGTCAACCTTATATTTAAGTAAGTAAACATAACTTATGTTAAAACCGTGCTCTTAGTCTTAGTATGCCAACCTTAACTAATTTCTCATTACCTCATAGTACGCCAACCTTGACTAACTTTTGATTACCTATAAGTATGTCAGCTCATTTCTATTTACCTCATAGTATGTCAACCAACTAATGTCTGATTATCTTAAGTAATTCAACATTAACTAATGTCAAAACCATGCTCTTAGTATGTCAACCTTAACTAATTTCTGATTACCTCATAGTACGCAAACCTTGACTAACTTTTGATTACCTATAAGTATGTCAGCTCATTTCTATTTACCTCATAGTACGCCAACCTTGACTAACTTCTGATTACCTATAAGTATGTCAGCTCATTTCTATTTGCCTCATAGTATGTCAACCAACTAATGTCTGATTATCTTAAGTAATTCAACATTAACTAATGTCAAAACCATGCTCTTAGTATGTCAACCTTAACTAATTTCTGATTACCTCATAGTACGCAAACCTTGACTAACTTTTGATTACCTATAAGTATGTCAGCTCATTTCTATTTACCTCATAGTATGCCAATCTTAACTAATGTCTGATTACTCTAAGTAAGTTAACATTAACTATATGTCTACTATGCTCTTAGTTGTCAGTCAACCTTAACTAATTTCTGTAGGCTTATGTCAACCGTATCTTATTTCTGATAACCTCAAAGTATGTCCGACCTCAACTAATTTCTGATAACCATTAACAGTGTCAACCTTTAGTCCTTTGTAATTACTGTAATATGTCAACCTAAACTAATTTCTGGTTATCTCTCAGTATATGAACTTTAACTAATTTTTGATTATTTCAAAGTACGTCAACTTCATCTAATTTATGATAACCTCTCAGTATTTCAACTATTTCACAGGCACATTTCTGATTACCGGTACCTTTAAGTATGTCAATGTCAAATAATTTCTAATCACTCTAAGTTAATTTATTTACCTCTATAAGTTTAGCAATACCTTTAAGTATGGCAACCTAAACTCATTTATAATTGCCTTGTACTTGTAGTACTTCATCTTTACTAATTTCTGGGTATGTCATCCTATAACTAATTTCTGATTACCTGTAAGTAAGTCAACCTTTAGCTAATTTCTGATAACCTCTAAATAAGTCAACCTTAACACTTTCCACGCGGCTATTGGTTTTACCATATACAAAACAGATTTTCAGAAACCTTTCCCAACTTTCAAAGTCTATCTCAAGGGTTACAGAACCAATACTATGAATGTTTGTACTTATTTTAATGCATTTGTGATGGTGGTTCGAAATTTGGTGATGAAATTCAATAATTTTTATATTTTTGAAAATTTTGTTGAAAATTTTGAATGTCGTCTGCAGCCGCCTGCCGCGTGGAAAGTGTTAACTAAATTCCGGTTACCTACCTCTAAAAATGAATCTCCTCGGGAACGCCTATTTAAAAAGAATCCCATCCATACGGGTATTGGTAGGACAGCTGCAACCACCATAAACCATCCTAATAACTCTCCAACCAACGTAAAGGTATAATCTTGATAGGTCAACGGCTCATAAGACACACAGAAGAAGATGAAGATGAAACCAATGATGAAAGGAGCCAACGCCATCCAGCAGACCTTCCAGTATAAGCTCATCTTATACCTGAGCATGATGCTCATGTCCATTAAGAAATTGTTGATACCTGAGTGAGAAAGAGATATGCAATCAGTAACGATTTCAGCTTTGTTCATAGAGGTTATCCATGTAACAGATTAGCAGCCATCTTGGATCCATGTAACAAATTAGCAGCCATCTTGGATCCATGTAACAGATTAGCTGCCATCTTGACGGGAATACTAAACTGTGTTTAAGATTTTCAGAAAGAAGATGCCCCTGTTTTAAGATATTCATTTGATAGCACAATTCATGCTACGAACTGGACGTAATGCACCAACTCTATTGGATGTGGAATAGCCCGGGTGCGAATCCCTTTTGCAGTCCGTTGCGCATGGCTACATGGATAACCTCTATTACATCTCAAACATACGACTGCCAAGCATGACAGGTATATTATACAAGGTACAAGAAAGATATATTCAATGCAACAAAAAGACGACCGAAATTGGAAGTTTTTGCATGATCGCAAATTTTATATCTTGTCCGAACTTATTAACACCTGTTAAGGAAGTGTCTGATTTTTCAAGATCCGTTTTTTCAGATAAATGTTCACTTTATTATGGGTTTGAACTGCATGACACATTGACACCCTTTGGTTTATCTAACGCTCTGAACCACGGTGATTCATGTTGACTTTGGACATGTTGGAGCCTATCAGATTCATCTCCAACATTCACAACATCTGAAATTCTCAAAACCAGGATCGGACCAGAGAGTTCTAATCAATTCAGAATGTCAAGGTAAGTAAGACACTTTGCCAACGCAATTCTTAATGAAGTCAACTAAAAAGGAGCTTTTTGCGTAATCATACATTTTGTGTACGCATGGCATAGGTTCGAATCTTTTAGCATCTTCATTTGAGGCCTTTAAATATATAATATATACCATTTATAAAATGTTAACATACCATAGACATATGATAGAATAACAGCTTCCAACATGGCTACCAGAATTAACGAGAAACCAGCTGAGTAATTATCCATTAGCGTTAGAAGGTATATTCCTCCCTGAAAAAAACACACACCGAAAACCTCATCAACAACAAAACTTACGATAAGTAATTTAAATACAATGTGATACGCCTTAAACATGGCAAAGTAGTAACATACAAGACGGTAATAGTAATGTCAAGTAATGATCATATGGCAATCTTGTTGGTGAATCTAAGGGGTATTGCTACACTACAACCTTTTTGAAAATACTATAAATATACATCTGATGAGAACAATTTAGATATACATCTGATGAGAACATTTAATTAAATTTAGATTAAATAAAAACACTTTTTATTTGGTAGTCCGCCGCCATAGCGGACTACCAAATCAAAAGTGTTTTTATTTGATATAAAGCTCTACTTGTCATGGTATTGAGCAATATCCGACTTATATTAATAATCTCGTTTTCATTAAATTTAGATATACATCTGATGAGAACATTTAATTAAATTTTAAATAATAATAATAATATTAATAATATTAATAATCAGTATTTATACACCTGATGAGAACATTTAATTAAATTTTAAATAATAATATTAATAATCAGTATTAATTTTATATATAGCGCCTTTTCAAAATGGCTCAAAGCGCTGTAATTTTGCTGCTGCAGTGAATCATCATAATCAGGTCGCATCAACTATAGGGTGCTGCCAATTTCTAGCGCAAACCTATCCGCACTTAGATTGTAACATCAACCATTTTTCAGTGCAGCTCCCCAAATACCATTGGGTCAAGGAAGTTTTTGATAACCGAAACAACTGAGCACCGATTTTGAAAGCAGGAGGAAACCGGAGAACCCGGAGAAAACCTGCGAGAGCGTGCATGGATCGTGATAAACCAAATGCCCACAAAGCCCGATCGTGCAGAAGAATTGAACCCGGATTTCATTGGTGCAAGGCGAGGAAACAGCCGCTGCGCCAACACGCTCCCCAAGTTTCGAAACCATTTTAAAGATTTGTATCAAATTGAAAATATATTTGAAAAGAGAAAACTTATAGAATCATTTCGGTACCAAACACGACTCCTTTTTGAGGCCCCTAAATATAAAACACACACTTAAAGGTTTGGCTACATAACTCGCAATACCATAACATTGTTCAATTTGCTGGAAGCACTGTATAAGTCACTGTAATCACATGAAGCGTGTTCCTCACATTCCATGCATGTGGATTTTATTCAAAAAACGTTTCACTTATTAAATGTTGCAATGCACAATATTAATAATGTTCATAATAAGGATTATATCAATCTGAAATTAAAAAGAATTTATTATTGCAGAGAACCTTTTTCTCTTCTCTATACCTCTTTCCGTTTGTCGCATCCTTGACTTTATTCAGCTCATTATAATACTATACGCTTTATAGGAAAGTGCAGTTTTACACTCGGGAAACTTTCGTCTGTATTTTGGCAAACAGATAGCTGTTATTGTAAGTTTGGTACCAAAATATTTCTACAAGTCTCTATCCAAATATATTTTTATTTTTATACTGCGAATTATTTAACCGGGGATATAAAGTTTTAAAAAAACCTTTCAGGACACCCTGTACAAAGGTCCAAATTCTCGAAAGTGGACTAACTTTAATCATGGTCCGGGTTTAAAATTAGTCCACATTTCGTGAATTTCAGCCGGAACTGATTTCATACTTACATTTGTTGTTAGAGGCAATCCCATAAGAAAGAAGACCACACAACATCCTATGGTAATAAATATCTTCTTCTCGTATATGTTAGGTATGTAGGGTTTTAATTCGTCACAAATCGCCGATATAACAGTTTCAACGGTTACAAACTGAAAAAGATACAAATATAAAATGTAATATATATATTTATCATGATGTCCTTGAAAAAAAAACCCGTTATTTTTTCTAGAAAGGAGACGGTTAGTGACCAAAGAAGATTTTAAAGACACCACCACAATGCATTGCGTTTTTGCAAAATGCTCTAATACTGGTTTCCAATTTGTCTCGGTTCCCATAGACATATACACACAATCTCACAGAGAATATTAATTCGTCAAAAATGTGGTCTTATTTGACAAATTGAACATTTGTCATGGACGGTTCGTCAGTTAAGAAATATTTTGTAATGCTAAACAATTATTTTTTAATGATAAATGACCAATCAGTAATATTTTAAATTAATTTTCAACATAGCAAATATTTTGCACGTCTCATAAATATTTGATTTTCAATGACAAATTAATGAATGACGAATTAAATGACAAATTAAAAGAATAATTTTGAATCAATAATTAGTCATTTAATATGAATGACAAATTAAATGGTAATTAAATGACTAATCTTAATTTGTCATTTCATTGAAATTAGTCATTTAATTTGTCATTTCAATTGTCATTCATTAATTTGTCATTTCAATTGTCATTCATTAATTTGTCATTAAAAGTTAAATATATTTCAGTCAGGGAAATGTTTGTTACGATGAAAATTAACTAGAAACTCTCTAAATTGGGTTTTTTAGAAATTTCACAAATAAATGTGCACCGTTACAGAATATTTCTTGAATCACAAACCTGCTATTTCTTATGACAAGCTTTTAATTTGTCAAATAAGACCCCTTTTTGACGAATATTCTCTGTGATGGCTTCATAGCGCGTTCATCGTTGGAGCTCTTAGATTCTATAGTTTACATCAATGAATAAATTAGTTACCAGTGTTCCTTTTTCTTACTTCTAAAACTTAAGAGCTCGACAATTGCATCGTGTCCAAAAGGCGTTAGTTGACTGGCGTTCACGCAATGCATTGTGGGAAGACTTTAAAATCTTCTTTGGTAAGTGACAATTAATGGGATTACTACCAACAACCGAATTTCACATTCAGAGTTTAAACACTTTCCACGCGACGACAGTTCCAAAATTTCACAAAATGTTCCCAAATGTCAAAAGTATTGAATTTCACACCATATTTGGAACCATGAGAAATCCATTAAAAGAAGTACACACATGCCTAGTATTGGTTCAGTAATTCTTAAGACAGACTTTGAAAGTTGGAAAAGGTTTCTGAAAAATCTGTTTTGTATTTGGTAAAACTAATAGCCGCGTGGAAAGTGTTTATATTTAAATGAGTTCTTGCTCGCCACACTTATTTTGCTTGATTGTCAGTATAAGTAAGAAAGGAACAAAACTGATTTATTCAAAATGTGATTTAAGTTCAAAGAAACAAAATAATAAACTGAAAAATGTTTCTTGGATCAATTTTGTCCATGGCTTATAGGGTAGTATTATATATATATATTACACGTTGTACACATTGGTGCACATGATAGTCTATACCACATAGGGGAGATGCGGGAGAGTTGAGCCATTTTTTATATTTTGTGTCACCATATGCGGAAGAAAAGTACAAACCTGTAAAAAATTAGTGTAAGATAAACTTTAGAGTGTTGTTTTCGTTGTGAAACAATAACAGTTGGGATAGCAGTTAAGGCTTATTTATACAAAAGGTTTGAAAAAAATTGGTAAAGTGGCTCAACTCTCCCTACAGTATGGGAGAGTTGAGCCACCATTACAGGAGAGTTGAGCCAGCATGATAAGTCAATGGCTGGTGAAAAAAACAAAATCATATTTTGTCAACTTTTGATTTATTAATCCTTAAAGTAAAAATGGTGCTCAATTGTTATTATCATGGCACAAAATAACATTTTCTCTCATTTATTATACATTTTTCACCTTTAGTCCAAAAATCAAAATGTTACTACATGTTTTCCCTATGCTCAACTCTCCCCATGACCAATGGCTCAACTCTCCTCATGGTGACCATTTTGTAAATAACCCAATCCTGTCTGGTGTAGAAATTTTGGTAGTTTACAATAGTTCTCTAAAATAATGGTCATATATACCCCCTTCAATAAACAAATTACTGCTATTATATTCTAAGTCTTGCTATGGGGAAAAAGACAAAACATTTATTTTTCTATTTTTCACTCAAAAGTGAAAAAAATGATTTTGTTTAGGTATCTTTGATACTGAGCACACATGACAGTAGAGTTTAACACTAAGAATGTCGTATTGATGCATATAACAATATATGCCAATATAAATTTTAGTAAGTTACTACTTTTCGAGTTATAGGGGGTGGTTCAACTCTCCCGGTGGCTCAACTCTCCCGCATCTCCCCTACGTATAGCGTGTTAAAAGCGCTTCACCTCATGTCTTACCAAATTTACCAAACGTTTCAGATCAGAACCTTAATTTTCAAATAATGAGCTATGAACTCCTTGTTTCGTACCATTGTATCTAATCCAAGTGTTAGCAACATGAAAAAGAAGAGCAGCGAGAAAACTGTGGATCCTGGCATACGAGCCAACGCCTCAGGATAAACAACAAACGCCAAACCAGGACCTGGGGTGGAAACAAGAAATTCGAAGGGAAAAAATGAAAATAAAATCCCCAAATATCAGTGAACAGACGTGATATTAAACCAACGCTAATGATAGTTCTCAAACATGATTAGATTAGTGGACAAGAAATAATTTGTTGTTGTTGTTACAGACTACCCCAACAGTGATTTACGCCCAATTAGTTATAACATAAACATAAATGTCGGTAACATTAGCAAACTGGTGGAAAGGGTAAACCAAAACACCCGTAGGCTAATTTCCAAATAAACTTTGCCAATTAAAATGATTTTCAGACATGTCAATGTCATTTTGGTACATTGGTGTTTCTTTAGTTAGAAAGAGAGCATTAATAAACAGATGAATAAGAGAGATATTGATCAATAACATAATTAAAATAATACTGTAAATTTCATGGAACACGTTGTACAACATGTTCATTGATGTAATGACTTTTTAATACCTGACATGTTTCACAAACCGACACAAATATGAATTGAATACTTATAATAATTAATATCATTTAATTTAAATATTTTCTTTGCTCTATTATCTATCTCAAAATAGAATGGAGTAAAATTGTGGTGTTATTCTCCATAATTATTATTATATAGTATAGTAATATGGTGATAGATAGTACTTAAATGTAATAATACAGACTGATATAATTATAACATTAAGTTACTGGCGAAATTGTTAAAATGAAATTGTTCAGTCTTGTTTTTGACGTACCCGAATCTGCTACTTTGGACACATCGAGTCCCGAGTCATGTGCCATAAATCCTACCACTGAGAAAACCACGAAACCAGCGAATATACTGGTGCCGCAATTGATAAGTGAAATGATGACACCATCTCTGAAGAAAGACACAACAATGAAATATAGTGATTAAAGTGTTACTGTTAAATCTGTTTTGATTGTTTGTTTAAAATATGTTTAAAATATCTTCGGGTAAAATGCTTGTTAATACTCAAATAAAGAAATCCCAAAATTCCAAAAATGTATGACCTGAATCAATTCAATTTTCATTATTTAAATGATCCCCAATGAAACAAAAGCGACAATATCTTTAGTTGTTGGGAATGTGTTTTGACATAATTTCTAACACTCTGGCTGTCAGTTTAAGTTTCAAATAACTTGGCAAACTCGCGAGGTTGCCCCTTCAAAAAGACTTTCACTCCAAAATTGATTTTCATTCCTTCATTTTCAAAAAAAGGAGCTTCCTGAAATTCCACATGTTCCCAAATAGCTATAGTTTTAAGCTTCTTGTATATTACCTCCTGAAGTCATTGTGGAATTTGTTGTAACTCGACAGAGTATGTATACCTCCCCAAGCCGGACCCAAGGAGTAAAAGATCTGGACTGCTGCATCTTTCCATACCTAGACAAACATCAACAACAGAGAAGTATATCAGTCACGGGATATCATCGGATGAGTTGACAATATGAATCATATACTACTCTTGGCATATACACTTTTAAGAGAACGACTAGATATCTTTTGACATTGCAAGTTCTCTGACAAGTGGACAGCCCTCAATAGTCATCATTATTGCAATTATTTGGTCAGGCTAAACATTCCAACAAAGAAAAATAATTCTTTCTCTTTGAACCATTATGATCTGATAATGAAGCTGAGCTGATCAGAGATTGAGGCCTCTGGCAGGAGATGATACGTACGAAGGTAAATGGTATACCAGGTGACAACTAAAAAACACCTTTACAATAGCTATCTTAGAGCGTTGGATGATACCCTGAAATAAGAGCTGTGAACAGGTTGTTTCATTACGTTTTATAGACTAATTAAAATTGTCACACGTATACTAATTAAAAATAATAATTTAATCAGGCTGTCTTGAAATTTCAGATTTGTAAGCATTCCATGAAATCGTTTGGTGAGTATGAATCCATGGCATAAATGGAGCACGTGATGTAGGGCGAGTCCCTCGACAAGTCTACTGATTAAAAATAGTAAATGTTGGTGCTTAAAAAATGACGAGCCAAAATAAATATTCGGCCCTGGTTTAGAGTACCAAGATTAATAAAAGCATTTATTCACACCTGAATTGTTAAAGCAGGCCTGCAAGTTTTCCGAGACAACAGTTATTTCAATAATCACTAACTATACTGGTTATTTTATTAACTATCTTTAACGTTTATGACCTATAAAATACACAAACATTATCGATTTAACATCCATTACCAAACCAATTGTCTACCCAATTTCATTTCCTAAAACAATGTTACGATTGTACTTATTAACTAACATTAGCATGAAGGAGTTTCGAGAAGACAGGCTTGACGTAAAAGATGATTCCATTGGCCGCACCGGGCAGAGTTACGCCACGAATCAGCAAGATGAAGAGTACAACATACGGGAATGTAGCGGTGAAATATACCACCTGCCGGCACGACAAAAAAGACAAAAGAAAGTGTGGCACAGTGTCAACGTACTTTAATGTGAGATTAAAGCGTATTTCGATATGATCAATGATAATATACTCATATGATCCCTTTACGTAAAAACATTGAACGTTAAAATCTATGACAAATTCGATTTTGATTGTTTTTCTTGAGAAGAAGATTTGATGAATTGTGAGCGGAACTTCTCTCTGGGAGAGCACCTGCAGGAAATGACTCGATTGGAATACTGCGCGTAATAACAGGCCCCGCAGTCATGGTACGCAGGTCTCTTACTACGACGGTACGACTGTGGGAAAAGTACGCGGTTTTTTCCATGGCTTTTTCCACGCGAGAAAAACAGGTGTCTTTCACGTGAACACTGTTCTAGTTTCTATCACTGAAATGAGGCACAACCATCTGTTAACACTTTCTACGCGGCTATTAGTTTTACCATATACAAAACAGATTTTTCAGAAACATTTCCCAACTTTGAAAGTCTATCTCAAGCATTACTGAACCAATACTAGTCATGTTTGCACTTATTTCAATGCATTTTTCATGGTCATTCCAAATATGGTAATGAAATACAATAATTTTGACATTTTTAAAACATGACATTTTGGAATGTGTTTGCAAACGCCTGCCGCGTTGAAAGTATTAATAGCTTGCGCTTGACCTAGCATATCGTTAGATTGGTAGGCTAATTACAATATGAGACACTAGTCATTTGAAAGCTGACATAATAACCCTCTGGCTTATGTAAATGGTAATGTCAAATAATGAGTTTTTATTGAGAGCAATGGCAATGACCATTGACTACGTGAACCTTACATTTAGGAGCTTTGGGTAAGAGCATTCGAAAGCTTTAATCATGGTTTACTCCAATGTTTTATTCTTCCGGAAGGAAACGAACCATGCCAGATGGCTTTTGTTCTTCTTCTTAATGTCTGTAAACATGGTAAATATAGTTAAATTTTATAGGAAATAAATAAATAAATAAATAAATAAATAAATAAATAAATAAATAAATAAATAAATAAATAAATAAATAAATAAATAAACTAACTAATCAATCAATCAATCAATCAAACCATGCCAGATGGCTTTTGTTCTTCTTCTTAATGCCTGTAAACATGGTAAATATAGTTCATTTTTATAGGAAATCAATCAATCAATCAATCAATCAATCAATCAATCAATCAATCAATCAATCAATCAATCAATCAATCAATCAATCAATCAATCAATCAATCAATCAATCAATCAATCAATCAATCAATCAATCAATCAATCAATCAATCAGCACCAACATGTACTTACCTTTCCTACTGATTTGACTCCTTTAATGAGACATATGCACACGATGATCCAAGCCAGCAATAGACAGAGACACAATTGCCATCTCACTCCCCCTAGTTCGTGTAATCCCTCGCTGCGACCCAACACATAGTTACTGATACAAAGAAGACAAAAATGAAAGTAATGTGGTATGTTGAAGGAGGGGATGTAACCATGGAAATGGAGAGAGATGTTCAGACGGACTGAGACATTAAAGAAGACGAAATGGAAAGTAATGTGGTATGTTGAAGGAGGGGATGTAACCATGGAAACGGAGAGAGATGTTCAAACAGACTGAGACATTAAAGGAGACAAACAGGAAAGTAATGTGGTGGGTTGAAGTAGGAGATGTAACCATGGAAATGGAGAGAGATGTTCAGACGGACTGAGACATTAAAGAAGACGAAATGGAAAGTAATGTGGTATGTTGAAGGAGGGGATAAAACCATGGAAACGGAGAGATATGTTCAAACAGACTGAGACATTAAAGGAGACAAACAGGAAAGTAATGTGGTGGGTTGAAGTAGGAGATGTAACCATGGAAATGGAGAGAGATGTTCTGACAGACTGAGACATAAGCCTTATCGCGAATAGGCAAAAATCAATTGATTATTGTTTTCTGATGCATTGTGGGAGAAAAAAATGGGGCAAATTTGGTCCCTTTTCTCTCCCACAATGCATCAGAAAAGGATAATCAATTGATTTTTACCTATTCGCAATAAACCTTATTAAAGAGGACAAAGAGGAAAGTAATGTGGTATGTTGAAGGAGAAGATGTAACCATGGAAATGGAGAGAGATGTTCAGACAGACTGAGACATTAAAGAAGACGAAATGGAAAGTAATGTGGTATGTTGAAGTAGGAGATGTAACTATTGAAATGGAGAGAGATGTTCAGACAGACTGAGATATTAAAGAAGTCAAAAAGGAAAGTAATGTGGTATGTTGAATGGAAGATGTAACCATGGAAATGGAGAGAGATGTTCAGACAGACTGAGATATTAAAGAAGTCAAAAAGGAAAGTAATGTGGTATGTTGAATGAAAGATGTAAACATGGAAATGGAGAGAGATGTTCAGACAGACTGAGATATTAAAGAAGTCAAAAAGGAAAGTAATGTGGTATGTTGAATGGAAGATGTAACCATGGAAATGGAGAGAGATGTTCAGACAGACTGGGTCATTAAAGAAGACAAAAGGAAAGTTATGTGGTAGGTTGAAGTAGGAGATGTAACCATGGAAATGGAGAGAGATGTTTCAGACAGACTGAGACATTTAAGAAGACAAAAAGGAAAGTTATGTGGTATGTTGAAGTAGGAGATGTAACTATTGAAATGGAGAGAGATGTTCAGACAGAATGAGACTATAAAGAAGACAACAAGGAAAGTTATGTGGTATGTTGAATGGAAGATGTAACCATGCGTGCCATGGAAATGGAGAGAGATGTTCAGACAGACTGAGACATTAAAGAAGACAAAAGGAAAATAATCTGGTATGTTGAAGGAGGAGATGTAACCATGGAAATGGAGAGAGATGTTCAGACAGACTGAGATATTAAAGAAGTCAAAAAGGAAAGTAATGTGGTATGTTGAATGGAAGATGTAAACATGGAAATGGAGAGAGATGTTCAGACAGACTGAGATATTAAAGAAGTCAAAAAGGAAAGTAATGTGGTATGTTGAATGGAAGATGTAAACATGGAAATGGAGAGAGATGTTCAGACAGACTGAGATATTAAAGAAGTCAAAAAGGAAAGTTATGTGGTATGTTGAATGGAAGATGTAACCATGGAAATGGAGAGAGATGTTCAGACAGACTGAGACATTAAAGAAGTCAAAAAGGAAAGTAATGTGGTATGTTGAATGGAAGATGTAAACATGGAAATGGAGAGAGATGTTCAGACAGAATGAGATATTAAAGAAGTCAAAAAGGAAAGTTATGTGGTATGTTGAATGGAAGATGTAACCATGGAAATGGAGAGAGATGTTCAGACAGACTGAGATATTAAAGAAGTCAAAAAGGAAAGTTATGTGGTATGTTGAAGGAGGAGATGTAACCATGGAAATGGAGAGAGATGTTCAGACAGACTGAGATATTAAAGAAGTCAAAAAGGAAAGTTATGTGGTATGTTGAATGGAAGATGTAACCATGGAAATGGAGAGAGATGTTCAGACAGACTGAGATATTAAAGAAGTCAAAAAGGAAAGTAATGTGGTATGTTGAAGGAGGAGATGTAACCATGGAAATGGAGAGAGATGTTCAGACAGACTGATATATTAAAGAAGTCAAAAAGGAAAGTAATGTGGTATGTTGAATGGAAGATGTAACCATGGAAATGGAGAGAGATGTTCAGACAGACTGAGATATTAAAGAAGACAAAAGGAAAGTAATGTGGTATGTCGAAGTAGGAGATGTAACCATGGAAATGGAGAGAGATGTTCAGACAGACTGAGATATTAAAGAAGTCAAAAAGGAAAGTAATGTGGTATGTTGAATGGAAGATGTAACCATGGAAATGGAGAGAGATGTTCAGACAGACTGAGATATTAAAGAAGTCAAAAAGGAAAGTAATGTGGTATGTTGAATGGAAGATGTAACCATGGAAATGGAGAGAGATGTTCAGACAGACTGAGATATTAAAGAAGTCAAAAAGGAAAGTAATGTGGTATGTTGAATGGAAGATGTAACCATGGAAATGGAGAGAGATGTTCAGACAGACTGAGACATTAAAGAAGACAAAAAGGAAAGTAATGTGGTATGTTGAATGGAAGATGTAACCATGGAAATGGAGAGAGATGTTCAGACAGACTGAGACATTAAAGAAGACAAAAAGGAAAGTAATGTGGTATGTTGAATGGAAGATGTAACTATGGAAATGGAGAGAGATGTTCAGACAGACTGAGACATTAAAGAAGACAAAAAGGAAAGTAATGTGGTATGTTGAATGGAAGATGTAACCATGGAAATGGAGAGAGATGTTCAGACAGACTGAGACATAAAGAAGACAAAAAGGAAAGTTATGTGGTATGTTGAATGGAAGATGTAACCATGGAAATGGAGAGAGATGTTCAGACAGACTGAGACATTAAAGAAGACAAAAAGGAAAGTTATGTAGTATGTTCAAGTAGGCGATGTAAACATGGAAATGGAGAGAGATGTTCAGACAGACTGGGTCATTAAAGAAGTCAAGAAGGAAAGTAATGTGGTATGTTGAATGGAAGATGTAAACATGGAAATGAAGAGGCAAAAGAGTTGGCAAAGGAAGCTCTTTCAATATTTCAATTTACAATTACAGAGAAAGGTTCAAGCTCTCTAATAAATAAGTTAGTGTAATTAGGATATTGAGATCAAAGTAAAATACGTTATAGAAAGAAAGAAAAAAAATTGAATTTGGCCACTGAGCATGTTGAGAATTGAACAGGCACCAACATGACAAAAAATGCCCAATCACGTATGAGTAGATCTCACATGTTTGTAAATTAATGAATATCTTAATTTTTGCAAAGAAAACTTTTTTCATACTATTTTTTATGTCGGGGATATTGATGTTTATACTCTAATTCTGTCACTTCTGATTCTCATCAACAAGTTGGTCAAATTACCGTTATGAACAAAATTAAAAACAAACATCATACTTAATCTTACATTCCTAAATTATAAAATCAGTGAATAACTGGTAGGTTTAAAAACAAAATATAAACAGGGAAGCTTTTAAAATCTTAATACTCACTCCCAAAACTCTTGCGACGGTCTGGTGGCATTCTCAATCGCACTTCCTAAAGGATAACATGCACATGAAATTAACATACGGAAGGAAAACCCCGGGTCCATTAACCAATTAACTCAGGGAGTAACAGTGTGAACTAATGTGAGTAACCTTTACAAAGACATTATTGTGATCATTAAATAGTTGTTCAAAAGCAAACCATCTGTGGTTCAAGCTTAAAAGATTACATTTTCCATTCTAAATGAAAAAAAAGTTCTAAAAAACGGGTTTTAAGTTGTAACATTTGAATTATAATAGGGAACAGTTCCATTTATAGGCCTACTCGATACAAATAATCGAGACTACAAAGAGACTCGATACGATTTGGGCTTGAAGCCGCTCGATATACCGGGTGGTTCAAAAAAAAGTTGACCCAAGTTCAAAGTAATATTTCAACCACATTTAAAGTTTCAGATCATTTCTGTTTGCTTAGTCTTAATCAGCAGTAAGTTTTGAAATTATCCTGATAAGATGGTACATTTATCTTGGTTGGTTCTTCAGATATGGTTCATTACAGAAAGCATGCATAAAGCTGCCTTGGCCACGGGAGCGTCCTTACGTAGAGATGGAATGCGTAAAGTAGACCGACACGCGATTGGTCACAAATTGTAAAAATAGGAGAAAAAGAAACAAGGAGACATTTGAGACATCTGTCTGGTGCTTGGCATTACCTACCTATACGTATCTACGTTTCTTTGTTGAATGTAAATGGCACATACGCATAGAGATTGGGATACTTTGTCAGGGCGGGCTTTTCAATTCTGAAACTAGAGCATGCTGTTTTGTTTAAGACAAAAACTAAATAACGCTCCCGTGGACAAGTCAGTTTTGTACATGTTTTCTGTAATGAACCATATCTGAAGAACCAAACAAGCTAAACGTGCCATCTTTTCAGGATAATTTCAAAACTTACTGCTGATTAGGACTAAGCAAACAGAAATTATCTGAAACTTTAAATGTGGTTGAAAAATTACTTTGAACTTGGGTCAACTTTTTTTTGAACCACCCGGTATGTTAAGTTGAGGCTCGATAAAATAGACATTAGGTCACGATATCGAACTCGATACGAGGACCATGCCAGTAGTCACTATATACCGATTTTAAACAAACAACCCAGGGATAATAACGTTAAAGTTTATGCTTATGACTATCATATCGCGACTGGTATCGTGACCATCGAGTACTCGATATGACGGGGGCAATAGTTACATAACCTGAAGCTCTATTTACATGCCGCGCACCACTTGTCCTTCGTTATATTTAGACAAGAGATATTATGC
Source organism: Ophiura sarsii (assembly GCA_035610835.1). Classification (NCBI taxonomy): domain Eukaryota; kingdom Metazoa; phylum Echinodermata; class Ophiuroidea; order Amphilepidida; family Ophiuridae; genus Ophiura; species Ophiura sarsii. The sequence goes on from CM069441.1 coordinate 58,222,461, forward strand.
TGCTCGATAAATAATCACTTCTGCTCGATACGGTCTCGGTCGGCCCTCTCGATATTTGTTCAAATCTGTCTCGATACACAACTCATCGAGTCTCCGCGATACGGTCTAGACAATTTTATCTAGTAGTATAAATGGAACTGTTCCCTGTACTTCGATGCAGAGGGAATTTCACAAATCTAAAAGAATTTTCACGCCGTAACATTCTCTTACCATTTATCGTGTAGTTAGAGCCGTGATCAAGACAATTATCAGTGTTCCAGTAGTTGTCACAGTCGCTCCAAGGCATCACTTTTGAAAAGGATGCAAAGAAGTAGAAGAGCGTGTAGGCGAGTATCATGTTGTAGTAGACACACACATATACGGAGATAATCACCATTGCGAAGCCGATCCCTTCAATATAAAAATTGGATACGGGGGATTGTTTCAATTAATCAAATATTACGATATATCATAGTTGAAAAGTTAGTAAGACGAAGTTAGGCTGACGTAATAATAGCCGTAGGCGTATAGCTAGGTTTTTTTTTATATTGGGTGGGATGGGGGAGAAATGAAAGTGAACCGACAAGATTATTCCGACGCGCGCACAATTTTAGATTTTTTACACTTATTTATGCTATGAATGAGGTACATTTTGGCTTTAAAGAAGCTTCTACCCAACAAATATTCCATTTTGGGGACACATGCGCGCGTAGCGCACGAAAAAAAGTCCAGTTGTGTTAGTTCTTTTGACCGTCGTAATTTCATGATTCCTCTTGTTAAATGAACCGACAGTTCCAATCTCAACCGACACGACAGTCAACCCCCTCTGGCTACGCCACTGGCTGTACATCGTTAAACTATCGCGGAAACATTTGACGATCAAAACGTAAGGCACGTTTAAATTGCAATATTTCATTTCATTCGCTATTTCTCTCTGAATTTTGATTTGAGCAAGAATGTAATAGTAAATTGGTGGTATTTCAAACATCAAAAGAGTTAAATTTACATATGAACTGATCTTCGCGTGGAGTGGGCAGACCGTTTATTTCAGCTAGGGTAGTAACGAGTGTCGACCGACCGTTTTTACTCTCATAACTATCAAAATCTCGTCAAAGTCAGGTACTTTGAGAAATTTTGAATGTAAAATTCATGTTTAGAAAATAAATTTAATTATTAAAGAATTAATAAAAGAACAATAACAAATTATTTTGAAATTATGAATCTGATTATTCCGTTAGAATTTATGAATAAATATATACAATATAAATTATGGCTACCACCTGACAAGTGACACGTGCATCCATGTTAATGCATACATTTGTTTGAGCACGTCGAGGCAGGTGATTGCATAAATCATACCTATATTATAGGCATATAGTTAATAATGACCTATAAAATAATAATATTATACGTGTCTGGTATTTTTCCTTCACAGGGTGTTTAGATACAATTCTATGTTTATATGCTCATTTAAAAAACAGTAAAATACTAAAATTATTATCTATTTTTGATAAAAATAGTAACAGTGGTTGGGTATACTAAAGGAACTCCAGTTATTTAAAATTATAAAAAAAAATCATGAAACGGACATCGTCTTTCTTATCTTTCAAAAATACGTAATTAAAATAAAGCAATATATTTTATGGGAGTTAAGGAAGACGATGTCCGTTTCATGATTTTTTTAGTGTCGCTCTTTTGAGCAGGTTTTAGGCACGCGCCAACCTTTTCATGCAGATAATATAACGAACTGTGTATAAGTTCAATGCACTTCACATTTGTGTTTGGCTAGAGACAGAATTAACATCCAAGCAATAGTAGACGAATAATGGACACCTTTTTCAAATATCTGTAATGGGTGACTGTAGATATCCATCACAAGTGAGAAAATCTCATGTAATGTTAAAATCCTTAAACATTTGGGGATGGAATATTCACTGCTACATTGTATCATGTTCCTAAAATGGGGTTCGTTAAAGGGGGACTCTGTGCCCAAATGTATATAAAAGTATACATTTTGGAAAGGAAATAGGTCAGAGAATCCAAATTAAAAAAACTGTTTTTTTAAGAAAAAATCACAAAAAATCACTTTTTGACCCAAAAAAGTTCAACAAAGCTAACAAAATTATTTTGATTTAGAAATTCGCAAATTGCTACATTATGAGGTCAAGACACTAACTTAGGGACGATTTGTTGTTGTTTAAAGCCTTATCTAATATTTTGTTGTTTAAAAACTTATGTAATAATTTTAATTTTATTTGACAAAAAAGTGAAAAATCTTTCTGGTCAAAATTTAAAAAAATATTAAATAAGTTAAAAAAAAAAAAAAATCGTCTCTATAAGTTAGTGTCTTTTCATCGTAATCTACCAATTTTGGAATTTCTTTCCCAACATTATTTTTGTGAGTTTCGTTGAATTAGTATGGGTCAAAAGAGGGATTTTTTGGATCAAAATTATCGCAAAATTTGGATTTTCTGATCCATTTCCTTTCCAAAAATGTATACTTTTATATGCATTTGATTAATAGTTCAATAATTACAGCACTCACAAAATTCAAAAAAATCAAGTCAAGCGCGCCATAATTCACACATTCGCTAATAAAACACACATACATTCTTATTGCTTTGACTGTCTTACTTTTTTTTTAAACTTCCAATTATTTACATACCTCGAAAGAGCGGTGTCACCGCCCAAACACCAACACATCCTTTACTGATGAATTGTCCGAATCCAAGTTCCAGTACAAAAAGGGGCATACCCGCCGCGAAAAGCATGATGGTATAGGGAATTAGAAATGCTCCTGGAAATAACAATATAATACGTTTTTGATGACATTAATCCAATAAAGGGATAATCAAGAAATTGTATATAAGTGATAAAGATATTGTAATGATTTTATGGAAAGGTTATAGTTGCAGAGTAATATACTCTGCAGCGTATTGTTTCAGTAATCATGGTAATCAATATTTTCTACTCCATTAAACTGGAAATAACATTATGGTGCTAATTCGAACAACATGTAATGTTCTTATGTTGGTAAATTTACAGAGTCAGTCCTGTTCAGTGTTGAACTTGACCTTGACCTTTATATGATGTAAATTGTCCTTTGAAAGTTGGTAAAGGTTTCTGAAAAATCTGTTCTGTATCATGATAATGGTAAAACCATAGCCGCGTGGAACTTAAGTGTTAAGCCAGTTGGCTCCGAAGTGTTAGACGGCTGAGCTGGTTACCTCTTTGAAATATCGTGTTGAAAGGAGGGGCGGGGTTACTATAAAACATGGAAATGATTGTATTTCATATTTCATCCATCATAATACATACCTCCTCCGTTTCTGTAACATAGATAAGGAAATCTCCACACATTTCCTAATCCTACGGCATACCCAACCGATGACAAAATGAAATCTAGTTTGCGATCCCAATTGCCACGTTCAACATTCTCGTCCCCACTTCCGCCGTCTCCATTCGTATCAACATGTCGGTCGTAAGACTGTGAGGAATCCGCCTGTTTTTACGGGAAGATATACAAAAAAAACCTAGTTTAATAGATTTTGGAGAAAAAAGATTCATTCGGGGTCCGAATATGCTGGAATTGATCAATTGATCAATTGGAAGAGAAGAAGGGATATACAAACTATATAGCCGGATCAGGCTTTCTTTTAGTTTTATCAAATTGATAAATCATTTGTCTCTATATATAGCTCGTAATATGTTACGAAATTAGATCAATAACGAACGTCTTCAACAAAACTTTCTTAAACTGAAATTTGACCTTGAGCAGTTTTTAAAAGATATAAAACATATTACTATTACTAGTGTCCAGATTTAAGCTAAATAAAGGGCAGAGTATAATTATCTAAATAATGAATTCATTTTACGATCTTATAAGATGACCAAGATAACATTGGAGCAGTACCAAATGGATCAAATAAGACTTCTTCTATAAAGGTGGTTTTTGTTATCGTCCAGACCATTCAGTTATAATACGCATCAGTTTGTTTGTTTGTTTATACAGGACATGCCAGATAAGTTATATTCTGAAATTAATATGGTCAATGTTTTCTACAACTCTTTGTCGTATGCCTTATGTATTAAATGAATGATCACGGTAATATACAACGGCAGAAGTATTGCCGTTTACATGTACATTCATTCCATTGCAATGGTTGTTAACGTCACTAATCATGCTAATGACGCTTGTTGGCTTTGCATGGATGATGGATGATGGATGAACGTTGAACGGAGTGAATGGAGGCCAGGAGGCCAATATGTTGTAAAATGAACTGCTCAGCTGATGGAAATATTTATCAACCAGATCAATATTATAATTTAGGCCTAATTGTTGCTACTGGCGTAACGGGAGTTTCCCCTATAATACATGTAGCTATCGCATGCGCACAAGTTTGAAACAGTTCTGAGCCTTGGGATGGGAGCCAGATTTGAACTAGCATATCAGACAACAAAAGGGGTTAGTTTTGTGCTATATTCTCGAAGCGTTGGATTGAAATTGAATTAAACAATAAACAATGAATTGACTAAATATAGGAAATAGCTGAAAATATTTTTGGGAACATGCTACTTTAATCGAACTATTGGCTAAAAAATGGTTTGAATTGGAATCGAATTAGATTTACAATTTACAATGCAACCAAAGAGTTGGCAATTCGATCCAGGGATTCGATGCCTACGTTTTGTATAATAATTTAGTATAATACATCGGTGAGTATGGTGATTCTACTGACAATAGAAACCTTCCGTGTTTTAGATTAGCTGCCAACACAATTTAAGTGTATGCAACCACACGGTTACCCTCCCATATGCATTCAATTCAACCTGGTGAATGACATAAATTTAGTCATAACCATTACTAACAAAATAAACGGTGCATACTAGGCAAAAGTTATTTGAATAGAGTTTAGTGTCTCCAAGATGGCCGCTTATCCCAAACACGGAAGGTCTCTATATACATTTATACATACTGATCAAGTTAGAAGAGATTCATTGTACATGTCGTCTAAGAGGGGTCTACCCGCTATCTAGTCATAAGGGTCGCTAGTCATAAGGTTCATAAGTCATAAGGATCGCTAGTCATGACGTGAATTTTCCTATACCACGAGTGCGCTAGTCATAAACGTAGCTGAGGGTTCGCTAGTCATAAAATGAGGGTCAGTAGTCATAAGACCCGCTATAGTCATAAAGATCATAAAGGTCCGCTAATCATAATATGAAAAAGGGTTCGCTAGTCATATATACCAAAAGGTTCATTAGTCATAATAACAGTAAGGGTCGCTAGTCATAAAATCGCTATATTAGTCATAATAAAAAAAGGGTTTGCTAGTCATAATGTTTTAATTATGATTAGCGACCCTTTTTGAAGAAAAAACGATCCGCTAGTCATAAATTTTCACACGGTCCCCTAGTCATAATTTTTCAGAAGGTCCGCTAATCATAATATACCAAAAGGGTCATTTATAGTCATAATTACATTAGGATCGCTAGTCATAGTGCGGTGGCTGTAGAAGCATAGGGGGAGGGGAGGGGAAGATCTTTTTTTATTTATTATTTACATTTATTCAAACTCCCCAAATTTGACAAAACAATTACAGAATGCAGAATGTAATGTTAGAATGTTGTCCAATAGTAATACATACGATATCCCTTTCAAAATCTTATGTTTTCATATAATTACAGAATAATCCACTTTTTTAATCTTATATGATAAAAAGTGTATAATATCGTCTAGCCCATATCTTATAAGATATAGGAGACGATATTATACAAAATCAAATCATCGGCAAGACAAGTATTATGTAACACAATCAAATCATCGGCTAGACGAGTATTATAAAAAATCAAATCTACAATAAGCTATAGCTTTTTAACATAAAGAATGAAAATAAAGCAATTTTTATTTTCGCATTCGATTCTGTTTTTAGCTTTGTATATTGTGCTGTCATATTTTGTGTATGTATATAGGCCCTTTTTACTTTTACTTTTTATCTGCGGAGCACGCGCGCGATAACTTTTTTTTGTTGGTACCGGTAGAAATCAATCCATGGGATAGGCCTATATTAATAATCATCGTTCATCTAAATCAAGGTAATACTTTCTAGTTTCATTTTTGTGTGTGAGAAATCTCTAGGTCCCTTTTAAAAAGATGACTCACTTTATTGTAGTACTGTTTAAGACAAGGTGGCATATACTGAAATGTTGGTGTTCTTCATGTCCAAATATAACTATCTATAGAATTTTGTATTTTCAGCTCATTTAAAAAGGTCTATACACTGCACAATAGTGTATACCAGACGTATGGGTTCAACGGCTTTGTAAACCGTCCATTAACCTTGCCCATATAATGAGTCGTAATTGCATGGTTGCATCTTTTGTCCGATAACAATGTTTTCTATAACCACGCTACATGTACTTTCACCCAAAGATTTACTAGAAAATCTTTGTTTCACCAGACGATTTGTTACTATTATTACTGTTTTATGAATTTGTGTCCAATAAATGTTATAATAGGTACAACTTAAATTCAACACCCTATTTGATGTAGGCTATATTACATGAATGAGAGCCTCTCCGGTCAAATGATCAGATCCTCATCCCCATGTCCCCTCTCTGGTTACACCCCTGGCGGATGTATGAGAGTCCTTTGGTTATCATGAAGTTCGAAATTGGGTTTGAACCTGCCACCTTGTACTGTTGTTATTGCACTCTTTCATGATTTCAACGGTGTCGAGAATTGTAGGCCTATTAGGCCTAATACAATGGAATTGAATTATATCAAAATGCCTTGAATAGGAATCGAATCACAACTATCTAAGCCAACAAGATTTGAATGAGAATTATAAATCAAAATAATTTCAACACATTGGAATTGAATGACAATTTTAACTTTCACAAGGATTTACAATCGGATCTAAAGTAACTTAAGCAACTGAGAATTGAATTGGAATTGCATCGAAACGTTTTATTTAGGAAATTAGGAGTCACAGAGAATCGACATTCGGAGTGTGGCTTAACCCCCCCCCCCCCCCCCCCCCCCCCCCCCCCCCCCCCCCCCCCCTTAAACCCATAGGCTATGGGGATAAAGGGTTACGGTTAGTATATCATTGGCCCTGCACCAACGTAAGTTGTTGACGGAATTGAATATTTATATTTACGAGTTTAATTAAGACATTATAATGAGTTATAAACTATTATTTAATTATATATATATAAACTATAAACTTACCGGTAAGGTATCGAAGTCTCCCTTCTTTTCATTCGACATCGTCGCTTAATGAAGATTATCTATGGAAATTCTAAATAGTAAATCAAAATTGAATACAGCCTGTGTCTTATGAATGGAGCAGCTATATATTGCACACGATATATATCATATACCTCATCAATATGTAGACTCGCTAAACTTACTTCTCTCTAGAAAGGCAATCGCGCAATGGAAAGTTACACGCTGAACATATTATGATAATGTTTGCTTAAAACGACATATATAGAGGGTGCTCTTCATGCCTACTGTCGTCTGATTCGTGGTAACTATGGTAACGTATTAATTAATTAGAGTATAAATATTATAAGTATAATTTAAATTTGCATATTAAAATGATAAGTATAAACTGTCAGAAACACTCCTTGTACTTTTTGAACCTAAGGACATTTGAAGAAAACAACGTATATCCTGGAGGGAGTAGCGTCACTTTGTTAGATTTTCCCCCAATTGTGATGTCAAACATTTGATATGTTTGTGAAATTTAACGTCAATATGAATGTCTTTTGGTACGGAAATGTTTGAGAGTAGCATATCCTAGGATTCCTATATGGCTGATGGATTCCTATGGCTGATTCACATGGGCTAATCGATCATAATTCAGATTGAAATTAGAATGTGCTGTTTTACAAAAAATAAAAATAGTTTGAATGTTTCAAATACGCAAACAAATCAGGTTTGAAAAAATAATTTACTTATGGTTTAATCAGTTCCAAATTGGCGAGAACTGTGAGGCTTGTATTCTGTTTATTTGTCCATGCACACAAATAATCCATGTCGTTGCTCATAATGTATTTATTGCTGTATAGGGGTGCGTTTGCGCATCGGTATCAGCGAGCGGTGGGCAATCCATTTGGGCCCGCGGATAAATATTAGACATCACAAGATCGTGGACTAGGACTTTTTTAAACTTGAAAATCTGAAGATTTGAAGAAAAATTCAGTTCAGTTCAGTTCAGTTTTATTTTCACCATATTACATGATACATCAGACAAGCAAATTATAAGAAAACATAGGTGGGGAAAACATAAAGGAGCACAGCTCGAAATATATTGGTCACCCTGATAATTTCATAATAAATATGATAGTTTAGAAGTACTACAAAGAAGACGACTACAAACAAGAGACAGGACAGGAAATGTGTAAACAAGACCGGACAGGACATGTGCAACTAAACACTAAAGTGTAGGCAGTAATGATGGCATCAGCTATAACATGATAATAATTATCTCATGTGGTAAAATTTCTCATGTGGTAAACTTTACAAATGACTAATTGATTATTGGTAATATGAAAGAAGATATAACTTAAACTTCCTTTTAAAAACATATGGTGATTTGGCATTTTTAAACTTGCCATTCACTGAATTCCATAGCAGAGGGCCTTGTCTTCTTATCGTATGTCTGGCTAAATCATAGTTAAAATTAAAGGGACGATCTAATGAAGAAATGCGTGTTGGGTAGCTATGGATTGATCTATTTTTAATGAAATAATCGGTAAAAGTATCGGGAAGATTGTTGAATGCGTGATTATACATAAATAAACAAAGAGTCAGCTTGTGAATATCATAAATTGTCAGGGTATTAAACTTCTTAAATAACGGCGGGGTATGCTCAAGCCAGTGAGAATTCGAGCATAGTCTCATAATTCGTTTTTGTTTAAGGTGGATTTTGTGGAGATTGGTGTTATTTGAATCTGCCCAAATCAAATTACAATAAGACAAATGGGGAAACACAAGAGTATTGTATAATGAAAATAATGTATTGGAGGGGAGAATATCTTTAAGGCGATACATAATGCCACAATACTTGGACAAAATATTAACAACATTTGAAGTATGCTTTGACCAGGTTAGAGAATCATCTAGAAGTACACCGAGAAACTTTGTATATGAAACCCTAGATATTTCAATTCCATCAATACAAATATTCAAATCATTGTACACACGATTACTGTGTCTGTTTTTAAAGATGATATAATTGGTTTTATCAATATTCAACGACAACTTATTGGCTTTAAACCATAATGACATGCAAATTAATGCATTTGATGATATAATTTGAAAATTAAATTAAAGGTGAGAAGATAAGGTGGCCATTTTTACACATTTAATAACATTTGATTGATCACCATTTCCTGAACACTGAATGCAAATGACACCGCATGTCATGTATACGATGGACACCGTGCCTGAAATGAGTTTTCTTTTTTTTCTTCTTCCTCATCAATTATTGATTGAAAATATTCAAAAAAATAATTAAATAACTGTTTTGGTCATAAAGGGTTCAACAAAAGAAAGTATACCACTTTGTTTATGTCATTTTGAGTAACTTTCAATTTGTTTTTGACCAAACAGGCTAGATAGGCATTTAGATAAATCTTTTAGGTATAATTTGATACCAAATTTGCCCCCTAACAACAAAGATAAACCATGTTTAGCACCATTTCAAGGAAAATATCCCATTTTCAAAAGTCGCATTTCCAATACACAGCACGAGAAGATTTGGTTAATCTGTCCATGTTCTCCCCATCCATAACATTCCTTTACATTCAAATCCTTCATCCATGCCGATCAGTTTACATTTGAATTAGCCCGCGCATTGAGGGATATGCGCGGTGATCAGTACGTGATAAATACGGCATATGTGTGTGTTGACAATTGGCCTATTATTCTCGTGCTGTGTATTGGAAATGCGACTTTTGAAAATGGGATATTTTCCTTTAAATGGTGCAACATGGTTTATCTTTGTTGTTAGGGGGCAAATTTGGTATCAAATTATGCCTAAAAGATTCATCTAAATGCCTATCTAGCCTGTTTGGACAAAAACAAATTGAAAGTTACTCAAAATGACATAAACAAAGTGGTATACTTTCTTTTGTTGAACCCTTTATGTCTTTATATAGTTCATAAATGGTTAGCTCCGCTTCACCTCTCTTCAGTGCCCCATCATTAATCCCCCATACTGATATAATACATGAGACCGTGGATATAGGCCTATAGAACCTCAGCTAATCCATGTCCACTTCACATACACCCTACTAAAATTGGTGACCAGACTCAGTGACCAGACTAGAGGCAATACGACTGCTCAAATTTACACCCCACCTCCAAACCAATTCCAAAATGTGTTTTGGTTTTTCGTTTTTACATTTTGGAGTTTGGCACTTCCTTGGAACTTGGTACTTTTGGATTTTGTTTTTTCGGTTTGTCAACAAATAATGGAGGCCACTCTCTCTCAGTGGTGTCAAACGAAAGGGAAAGTTTAAACTAATAACAATATAATTTTTGGATTTTCGAACTTTGGAATTGGTTTTTTTGGATTTGTCAACAAATAATGGAGGCCACTCTCTCTCAGTGGTGTCAAACGAAAGGGAAAGTTTAAACTAAAAACAATACATTTTTGGATTTGGGAACTTTTTGATTTTTTTTTTTTTGATTTTGGTTTTCGGTTTTTGTCAACAAATAATTTAGGTCAGTCTCTATCGGTGGTGTCAAAAGAAACAAAACTAAAAAAACTAAAAAACCAATAAAATTGTTGGTTTTTGGATTTTGGATCTTTTGGAATTGGGTTTTTGGATTTTGGTTTTCGGTTTTCGGTTTATCAACAAATAATGGAGGTCACACTCTCTCGGTGGTGTCAAAAAAGAAAGTAAAAACCAATAACAATATAATTTTTGGATTTTCAACTTTTGGAATTGGTTTTTTGTTGTTTTCGGTTTAGTCAACAAATAATGGAGGTCACACTCGCTCGGTGGTGTCAAAACAAAAGAAAGTAAAAACTAATAACAATATCATTTTGTATTTTGGAATTGTTTTTTAATTTTATTTTGGTTTTCGGTTTGTCAACAAATATTTAAGGTCAGTCTCTCTCGGTGGTGTCATAAGAAACAAAGTAAAAAACGAAAAAAACCACACAATATAATCTTTGTTTTTTTGGATTTTAGATCTTTTGGAATTGGGTTTTTTGATTTTGGTTTTCGGTTTTCGGTTTGTCAACAAATAATGGAGGTCACACTCTTTCGGTGGTGTCAAAAGAAAAGAAAGTAAAAATTGATAACAATACAATTTTTGGATTTTTCGAACTTTTGGAATTGGTTTTTTTTTAATTTTGGTTTTCGGTTTGTCAACAAATAAAAATTTAGGTCAGTCTCTCTCGGTGGTGTCATAAGAAACAAAAGTAAAAAAAGTATACTTTTTGGTTTTTGGTTTTTGGAACTTTTGGAATTGGGTTTTTGGATTTTGGTTTTGGTTTGTCAACAAACAATGGAGGTCACTCTCTCTCTCGGTGGTGTCAAAAGAAAAGATAATAAAAACTAATAACAATATCATTTTTAGAATTTGGAACTTTTTGAATTGGGTTTATGGATTTTGGTTTTCGGTTTGTCAAGAAATAGTTGAAGTCAATCTCTCTCGGTGGAAAGAAGAAACTAAATACTGAAAAACAATATTTCTTTTATATATTTTTTTAAATATTTTTTTTTAGGAACTTGGAACTTGGAACTGGGAACTTTTGGATTTTGTTTTTTGGTTCTCGGTTTTTTGTTTGTCAACAGATAAACGGAGGTCAGTCTCTCTCGGTGGTGTCAAAAATATAATAAAGTAAACACTAAACAACAATATGATTACTCCAGTACTCGTCTTTATTAATTTGAATCGTTAAAAAGAGGTATTGACTGGGTATTGACTGTCAGAGGCCTATAGAAAAAAGAAGACAACAATCTAGCCCCTCCCCCCCAAAAAAAATCCCACCGGCCCCAACAACAACACAACCCAACCCATTCATGCATGCGTTTTCTGTCCATTTTTAACGATATTCCGGTGTTTGTGTCCCATATGCTATACTTACTATAGCATTAAAAATTCGGGGGTTGAACCATCCATGGATGGATGAACATAATGTTGCATTATAGCTATAAATAACATTGTTTTACGTACGGAGGCCCGATATATGCAAGCATGATTATTTATAGTCAAAATGGTGACTTTTAATAATTACATGGTATACCATCTATTGGTTGGCACAAAATGAATAATCTAAAAACCATACACAGTCATGTATTTACATAGCCCTAATTACATTACATGATGTATACATGTACATGGAAGTTTTTCTTACCGTTCCAGCCGTGTGACTTACTTATGCTGTATTAAGCGAAATGTAAGCAAATTATACTCCAACGAATGCGACTCAGCTGAGGCCTGATGGGTGACACGTAGTAAGGCACCTTGAACTATTGAATGGTCACGTTACCAGTGATTGCAAGAAGGTCTGTTTTGGGTGATGATCAGGCTTTGGATGCTGATTTATAGAGAAAAAAGGTTCAAACATGAATTACTTTCTCTGCGGTATTTGCTGAAAGTTGCCAATATGATCCTGACAGGATTTCAGGCTCAATGATGCAATATACTATCGACTTTCATGTTCACTTGTCATCATTCGCTTATGATCTGTATATGCAAGCAGCTATGAGTGGGTATTCGCCTTGTAAAGCAGGCAGCCTCTAGTATACATCAACCAGTGCATCATAGTTTGTGACTGCATCAACGAGCAAGGCCTATTAACACAGATCGTCAATAAGCCTATGTTTGAACAGATTTGACCTCCAGCCTCATAAACGCTGTTTTTGCTATCAAAATTCCCCAATTTCTCCATAAAACTTTTCTCCATCAAACTTCACCAGCAGGGCGCAAGGGCTAAGCCGCTGCAGAGTTGATTTCACCTGTCATGGCGTGTCAAGTAATATGTATCACATAGGTAATTACTTTAAACAGTGACAGTTATGGTGCAAACCATGCTCCTATTAAAACATCACTAAATACAGGGTGTGTCAAACAAAGTGTCCCATGTCAAACGTGATATTTTTTAGCCATAATTTTTCCCCCTCTCCATTTTGGAGCTTTCGTTATCAAATTATGGCAAATCTCCTCAGGCATGTCAAATCCAGCTTTGTGCAGAGAACTCTTTTGTTACAATCATCATTTGCAGTGTGTGTAACAAATTGAGCATAATCAATAAAATTGATAAAATACTAAAATTATTTGAGCAGAAACCTTATTTTCATCTAACTAATATTATCCATGGCAAACCATATAATATTTGAATGTTAGTGTATTTTAAACAATTACATTGATAATATCCATTTTTTTCATTGGAATCGTAAATGTAGTTTTTTCAAATGAAAGTCCAATTCTTGTTCAAAAGTGGCCAAAATTCGACTCTTGTTACTGAATTGATCATATATATCTGCATGGATATAGTGTATTGATAGAAGATTAATGACTAATATGGCTTACCAATGGTCTTTTTTTTAAAACAGAAAAATATGGGATGTATTTTTCAATAATTTTGTTCCTCGTGGGACACTTTTTTTTGATACGCCCTATAATAATCAAACAAAAATAGATTTAGGCCTATACTGATATAGCTACTATATGCGGTAGTGATGGGTTAACTATCCACTGTATATAGCTAATTAACGGTTTTAACAGGAACAGAAATCTACAGGAATACAATCAGGATATCAATTAACGACTGCAATGACCGTGAACATGATGAATCGGGAGAGGCGAAGGAAAACAAACAAAAACAAACAAATACACAACCTTCATGTTCTCTTCTTATCTGTCCTTTCAAATGGTTAAATTGGTTATTCGATTTTCATGAATTATATTTGGCATTCCTATTGAACAATGCCTTATTTGATCAATATTATATACATTGTCAATTTGTTTAAATTGTTTTATTACTTTAAATTTAAAGTTAATTTTAAATAAAGAACACCCAGAGAAGATATTTTGCTATACCAAATCACTGAATACAGTGTATCTATGCAAGAACTGACCCCGCGGACGGTATTGTAATACCAATTAGCTCCAATTATTAACGGTTTACTTGGCCGGTGGTTTACAAGTTAGGGTTCACACTTGTTTAGGGTTCACACTTTCAAGTTTTGTTTTATGTTATGTTGAAGATGATCATATTGCTCATCATACAATACAGTGGCGACGCGAGGGGTTCAGTCAAATAAAAAGAATCTATAACCCTTCGAGCTGCATAAAATCTGTGTTTCATGTTCAATTTCAGTAGGCCTAGGCCTATGTGTCATTTTGAATAACTAAGTCATAGTAACTGACAATCATGCATTTTAGGGGGATAAATTGATTTGACAGAATAACCATATATATTATATCTTCACGACTATTTGCTGATTAGTGATAGTGATCGTTGAAATTCATCCATCCATCAAATCAATTTATCTGCATACCTATAACAAAACCATACAGGATTGCCATTTAACTCATGTTTTTATAAACTATTGTAGCCAAATGCTAAGTTTATTTATTGGCAATTGTCTATCAAAAAGAAATTATCAACAATTTTTTATCCCGGACATGAATAGGAGCCTAACGCACGCCTGCCACCCCGCCCCCACCCCATTTCATGATAATGAACCCGTACGCGTCGGTTCCCTTTTCCCTTTTAAAGGAATTTGTTTTATTTAAATAGGTGGCGATATTTACGTTTGATTGATTGATTATTATTCAATGCAGTGCGAATGAGCGAGTGTGTTAAATTGCAATGGTTTTATAGAATAAGGAAGTGTTTATCATTATCAGGAGATTTATATGTATCCATATTGGTAAGGGATGTCAAATGTATGCGTTTATTTACATTAAAGCCTTAAATAGTATGGTAAAAATGAAGTATTTACGACGAAGTCGGAAATTGATGAAGGATAGGTAGCAAAATTCGGAACCATTTTCATTCTATTCACTTGAGGCGAAGTGCTGACAAAAACATCGCTGATTTTACCAGGGAAGGTCTTTCACTTCCCTGATTTTACATATATTTCTGGACTGATTACTTTTTACAAACACGGCAAGCATAGAGTTCTATGTAAATCCACTTCCAAAATTAAATTGTGGAATATTTTTTGACAAAAGTCTAAGACTTAACTCCTTAAGAGAGAAGTGTCACTTATTTCAAGTGTGATGTGATGAGAGTTGTTTGACTGCTGTGAATGTTTAAATTGAAATTGTAAAATTTGTATAGTATTGACTGAGAATTTGTGAGTATACTCTATTTGGTATTGTCTGGACAGACAGTGACGTAACTTTACAGGCGCAGCATTTATGCACGCGATTGGATCTTCTGTTTTTCTTCTACGCTCGTGTGTAAAAAATACGGCTACACCAGCGCCTTGGGGTAAGCTTTAGAATACCCTACCATTTGTATTCATCACTGTGTAAGTGTATGGGTCGTTCTTTAAAAGTCCCCATTGAAGACATGCAGTGGTAGGGTATACTAAAGGAACTCCGCGCCTTGACTTAAGTAAGCGCTCACATGTATAATATGTGCTGCAAAAAATTGCAATCAGTAGAATACGCAGATTACGTCACTGTCTCGTGATGGATAAAGTCCTTACATGACCCTCTGAGCTGAGGGTCATTGCACATCTGGTAATGTAATTTGTAAAGGGGAACCATACGGTACCAATAACGGAAGCCTCCACTTTGCCCAAATTTTGTCATTCACAGACAATAACCCTAACCCCTCATGGGGATGGGGGTGTATAGCAATAAAGCTAACACTAACACTAACAGGGGAAAATGAGTAATTTTGGAGAGGAGCCTGTGGAGGTATAGTTTTATCAGTTCCAAAATGGCAAGAAAAATCCAAGAGTAAGCATTATTTTTGCAATGCAAACGTCACACTGCAATTCACAGTGCGCCGTTGTAACAATGTCAGAACTTAGTAAAACAATGCGTGTGTTATTTAGTTGTTAAAATACCGTAATAGCATCTTCAAACATGGTGTCAGATGTGGGATTCTGACCATGGAGAGTAACTCCTGCCTGAACTGAACCATGGACTGGTGCGTATCATGCATAACAGCGTCATTCACGATGACAAGGGCGCAGTAAAACCGAAAGATGTGACGTACTTGTAAACAAATAGGAATTGACCAATTGCGGTCATAATCAACAAGACCCCACGCCGCGGTGCGACTGTTTTGGAATGCATTGCATGCAAGGACACGCTCAACCTTTTGTTATGATTGCGAGCACTCGGATCATGATGCCATGATCGACAAATGTTTGTTTTGATTATTGTATAAATATCTTAAATTATGATTTTCATCGATGCTATGAGTATAACTGGACATTTTCAAAAGTTGTAGAACTTGGAATTGACTGTTTTACAGATGAAATATGACTGTTAAAGGAGAAACACAGCTACATGTATTATAGGCCTACATGTGATATTTTATAATGCTAATGGGCAATGTCAATGAACAGTTGAATCATAAATGAATAATACTAAACACTTGGTAAAATCACTGCTCTTAATTAATTAAAGGATGATGATTGGAAGTTAAAGGTAGAGGTTCTGATTGCTGGCCCAATTTTCAACTTGGATGTTTTCTATTTTACATGACAGGTCATCCTTAAAATTGTCACATTCCAAAGTTTGAGTTGCATAAAGCATAATGGTTCTTATTTTAGAAGCACAAGGTCATACTAAATTTGCCCATTGAGTTTGTACACAAACTGGCTGATGGTTAATAACCTTTGCCAGTAATTCACCACATTATAGGTTATAGCCTATTATATCTATATAGAACATTCTGGCCCCTAAGATTTTTCAGACATATATGGGGATTCGTCTGATATGAAAATATCTTGATGAGAAAAAGAAATCATACCCCCCAAAAGGTGATCCGAACATACACCTTTAACCTGTTATTCAAAACTTCCATGTGTTTTAATGGCTACCAAGAATGTTGACTCGGAGGATTGATATTTTCAGAACAGTTATTCAGGTGTCTAGTCAATAGTCATTAACAAAAATACTTGTTTTCTAAAGAAGGAAAGATGTAATGATATTGCATAATCATTCATGATATCACCCGATATGATTATATGTTGTGTTGTGGATCACCCTTAGGGCCTTAGTGTGTAGCACATGATATGAGCATGCACAGTGTGATCACTTTGAGTTACAACATGCCAGCACTTAGTAAAACAGGGTGTCCCCAAGTGTGTTATTATTGATTAAGATACCGTAATTAGCATCTTCCAACAGCCATGTTACACTATGCAAGTGTATTCCAGCTCTCATGTTTTGCTGAATTGATTCGCTACCGTTAGCAGGTTTGCAAATTTGGAACTGACTGAACTATAGTGTCTTACTGTGAGAGAGGCTTTTGCGACAGCTATTCATAATAAAGGTTTAGAGTTTAAACAGGTTCGCCGTCAGACAAGTTTAAAACTGTCAAGCTTTTGTCAGGATTAGCTCTGACTTGGTCCTGAAGAAGTCGGAGCTAATCCTGACGAAAACTTGACAGTTTTAAACTTAGGATTAATTTAGATACTTTTTTCGAACCATGGTTGTTGATGAGCCCGTAGCTTTTGAGGTCATTGTGACCCCTTCATTTGTATGGAGCTACGGAGCTCAACCATGGTTCAAAAAAGGTATCTAAATTAATCCTAAAATCATGATCGAACCCAATATCTGTTATAGTTTTAAACTTGTCCGATGGCGAACCGGTTTAAAAACTCTTAACCTGTATTATACTGTTTTAACTTCCTTAAATACTGCACCAAAACTTGAACATTTTGCGTGCTGGATTTAGAAGAAGCACACACATTTGATTATTATGACTATTTTAATCATACTTAACTTAATGCATTCACCACTCTTGTTAACTGATGGATTGATTCTGAATATTATTTCCACAGATCTCATAATGGAAACAAATCGAGTGATTCAAGAATGGTTGACAGAATATAAGGTAAGACATGACAGCAGACATCAGCGGCCAGGGATTTATCACCATGTCAACACTGCGCACTAGCCACATTTTCATATCAATTTGAAAATACTTAGTAGTATTGACTATTAAATCTATGAAAAAATAATCAAAATTCAAAATGGACCCCGTTGAACCATAAAGGCCTAAAGAGTAAAAATATGGCCGCAAAAAGTCCCATGAAATAGTATTTTTCTTGTCAACCTTAAATTAATTTATACCCCCAAACTTGGTGTCACAGTAAAGCTAATAATATCCTCATTAAAGATACCATGTTAAATTGGTTGGTCCCCTCCAATTTATTCCCCAAACAGTCCTGACATTAAATAATTGTATTTTCACATCTTATTCTTTTTAAGCGTAAATTGGAGTACACTTTTATGATTAATTGTTTCATTTCTACTGATAGTCTTTGCCATCTTCAGAGGCTTCCAATTTTGGCAATAAGTTCAACAAGAATAAACAGCTCATCAAAGCATTACTAGAGGAAATCCAGCACTCCAAGGCAGAGGTATGAATAATATTTTTTTAAACACTTTTTAAATGTATCTGTATGTTTGTAACTGTAAGTCATGGACATGGCCTGAAATTTTTTTCTTTTCCCGGCAAGCGATTCCAAATTTCCCTCCAAAATGGAATGCATTTCTTAATGAAAGAGTAACATTTCCCTCTAAATGCCAAAATTTCCCTCCAAATGCTCAAATTTCCCTGCAAGGAGGTTTCCGTATTGCCTACTTTTTCAGCCTGTGGTCATGGAATCAAAGTTCCACTTCAAAGTGCAACACCCACCAAAATTGTTTGGCAACATTTTTGGTCCAACAATAATTATGATGAATTAACTTGTTTTACTGTATTTTTCCAGACAAAAGGCACATACATAGGGCAAACTATTTAAAAAAAAAGAAGTTAACTTTAGATCAGACTTCTTGTTATCAATGAAGATTGCATTCCTGTACAATAAAGGGCTACAAATACATTGACTTTTTGAGATACCGGTATGTGGGACAGTCAGTAATAATATTGAAAATTCATAGTTTTCTTGAAACAATTTTCCTTTCCTGTTAATTGATAGTTAAGATTGTCATAGATTATGTGAAGCATTTGTGTGCACTAAATTTGGGTGAATATTCTGAAATATTTAAATAATTTCTAGAAAATGTTGGAAAATTTAAAAGGTTTGATATATAGGCCTACAAGCATGTAGCTCAATTTCGATAAAGATGGGTCTGTTTGGCCCTTACAGCCAGTATGCAACCACACGAAAAGTCGTTCCTTTTCTAACCCAGCAAAGCGACCCGGAAGTATTCACCCGTAACGATACTGCTTCGCAGTCATAGTTGACCTCGTAATAGCACGATGTAAATGAGCTCTTTTCATGATTATAATCACACATTTCAAACACATTTGCCATGAAATTGTAAAATAAAAAGGCATATTATGCGAATAATATTATCTAATATTAGCTGTGACTTCATGACATGTTGCATTTTCGGTGCAAATTATTGTCATCACACACAGCCGAATTCGAGAAAAACTTGACGAAACTAAAGCCAAATTAACAGTAAATATTCCCTTTTTGAAGAATTAGGCACCAATTGTATTGATGTATCATAATATTCATAGTCTTTTGTAGCTAGAAACATGCTTAAAATATTATGAAATTATTTAGTCCAGTCAAGTGAATAGTTAATAAAATGGGTGTCCGAATCTGGCTCGAGCTATATTCATTTCGTACCGTCGTTGGGTTGTTGATGAAGTGCTTAAATCTCACGAATAGAATTAGTTTCGCTTGATAGCTCAGATGGTAGAGCGTTAGACTGAAAAGCGAGAGGTCTGGGGTTCGAAATCGATCCTTCTGCTTTGCACAATTTCATATGATATTTTTTTTCTCGTCAAAATCATTTTTCACAATTTCATCACACAAAATGCATAAATTTGGACGTTTCCCAACATTTCTAATGAATTCAAACGCGGGCATGAAAATGAAGCGCGTGCGGGTTATAGGAAACTAAAAATCAAGTTGGCGAGGCGGCCAAGGCCTAACGGGGGATCGTAAGTTTCGTTTTCTGACCGAAAATCGGTGAAAATCAAACTCGGTTTTTCTTATCAAAAAAGAAGTCGGGCATCAATGTTTTTGATATGAAATTAAAGCTTAAGATTCCGTTAGTACGGAAATTGCTCTTAAAATATCGTACGAATTTTAGTCCAGTCAAGCAGTGGCGTAGCTCAGGGGTCAGGGGGGGGACAGAACGTTTTTGTGCCCCCGCCCCCCTTTGTGCCCCCGCCCCTCTCTTTGGATATAGTGTTTATATGCGGGGTAACCATTTAAAAATGACCATTTTAGCTTGGTTTTTAAAAATAAATGACCATTTTTGTTAAAAAACTGCTTAAAACCCTGAGGATTGGCCAAAATTTGTTGACTATAGTGCTTTTTTGACTGGGAAACTTTGTGCCCGTGCGAAATTTTTTGACCGTGCGAATTTTTTTGACTTCACCCCCCCCCCCCCCCCCCCCCCCACTTACGTGAAATTCACGAGGTGACTGACTTGGAAAAAATTTGGGGCAACCTTTTACGAAAATTTTAGAAATCTTGCCCCCCCTGAAAAAAAACCTAGCTACGCCACTGCAGTCAAGTGAATAGTTACAAGAAGCAAAGTCACGAAAGTTGTTAAATTCTAAAATTAGCGATAAAATCACTGTTTGTGGACCAAATATGTCAGATTTGGCATCATATTATAGAGAAAATTACGAACAATCCACCTACTTCGCCATCATGGCTGCCAGCTAACTCTACCTCAATTAATTCAGGGAAAACAAACTTCTCGTAAGATTTTAGCGCAAGGTTGACATCCTGAAATCGATCTTTGCGCGGGTTAGAAATCGGCAAGGTCACGCATTGAAAGCGGCCTGTTGCGTACTGACTGCTTAGAACCTTTGTTGTTGCCCTGACCTGGTAGGCTGGTATGCGATAAAATCAAATCATAAAACCATGTGAAATTATTAGGTTGATCATTCCACATTCTATAATAAAAAGTGTATGTTGATACATTTGTTTTCACTCTAACCCCATCCAGATCCAGGACCCTGTGTTTAGCCAGCTCTATGAACTATATCGTTCTGGTCACCTGGAATTGAAACGGTTCACGCTTCAATTTGTACCTGTTCTGATTTGGCGTTATCTCACATCTGTTGTATCTAGAGAGGTAAGAATACACACATGTAGGATAGAAGATCGGGTCAAAATGGATAAACAAAAAAGTTTCACACCGATGAAGCATATTAATTTATGCCCAATACTTTATCCGTAAAGTAAGGTGTATGTTCCGATCATTTTTATTTGCCTATGATTTTATTCTCACATCAAGATATTTTGATATCAGACGAATCCCCATATTTTTGAAATGTCTGTAAAATCTTAGGGGCCAGAAATGTTTCATTTAGAAATTATAGGCTAAAATGTGGTGAAGTACTGCCAAAGGTGGTTAACCACCCATCAGTTAGTGTACTACTCAATTGGCACATTTCTTCATTTCTTGTGACCCTGTGCTTCTAAAATTTTAAAGAACCATTGGAGTTATGCAACTCAAACTTTGGAATGCAACAATTTGAAGGATGACCTTTCATGTAAAATAGAAAACGTCCAGTTGAAAATCGGGCCAGCAAACAGAACCTACAGAATCAGAATCTACCTTTATTGTCGAGAATTGTGAGGCTTGTATTTTTCTCTGTGCGATGCCTTTGCGCACATTTATTGGTGAAAGTGTGCGTTTGCGCATCATAAGTAAGCAGGTATCAGCGAGCGGTGGGCAAGTAGGTATATTCTATTTGAGCCCACGAATAAATATTAGCCTCACAATTTTCGCCAATTTGGAACTGATTGAACTATAGCATAGCACACAGTTACATTGAATATTTACAAATCCACTTGTAATGCAATAATCTCAACTTTTCCCCAAAATTCTAATTCTAAAAGGATGGGATGATGAAGCAGAATAACCTGATATGACAATACTTGCATATGTTTACGGATAACTGGATTTCTGTTTGTTGAGTATGTGTTGTACATTAATAATTACATTCAGATTTTATGCAGTGGGTGTGGTTTGATTTGGTAATTACTTTATACCATCATTTTAATTGGACCCCACAATGTTTGTGACATCCCTTGTAAGGCCCGAATGGATGGCTATGACGTCATCACTCATCAGGCGCATAGGTTATGTCAATTTTTCAAAAAAGGGTTGTCAATTCTTTATTAACCCTAACCCATTTGGTCACTTTTTTCAGATTTTTTTTCTGCGCTGTGAAAAGTGACCCTAAAAGTCACCGCGATCCCCTGGGATTTGAAACACGGACCTCCAGCACCAGCCGCGAACGATTCCTCGCTACACCACAGGTGTCAAAGCTACTTGGCGGAGTATACTCGGCCGCGTATAAAGGCTGGGTCCATTTTATCCTCGAAAAACTTGCACGCCAGGTGGAACATAGAGATTGGCTCGTTGGATTCTGTTGGATTCAGCAGGGTTAGGGTTAAAATGTTACGATCAATTTCCCCAGTTTTTTTCTCTTAAACTTTGATTATTTATTTAAGTGTTAAAAATGCATTAGAAAGACAATAAAAGATGGAAATTGTTGTTGCGCCGAAAACCACTACTCAAAATAGGGACAAGTTCATCCATCGTCACACCATAGTATGGCAACCAAAACAAAATTTCCATCTTTTATTCTCTAAATGCTTCTCACTTAGGGGTTATGTTCAAAGGATTATAACAGTGACTACTGTTGAGCTTCAGATATGAAGAAAAATGAGTGTGATGCAGTTTCTCCAGCCTCTCCCTCAATCAATTGATACTGATGGCAATTTTATCTAAATACACTTTTGTTTCATCTACTTCCATATAGGGCTGTGGACGTCTGGAAAGCTTATTACTTGGAATATACAATTTGGTAAGATCAATTTTATGATTCGCAACATTATTTCTTGTAATTGGTTTTTCCCTCCAATCACTTGCCTACATGGGTATCTTGTGAAAAAAAGTAGTGAGATAATTACAGTCAGCAATTTTGACTAAAAATCCATGACTATTCTATATCTCCACCATCTGGTTTGATTGCCACTTTGCTCAATGATTAGAGTGTCTGTTGTACTGGTCAGAATGTCAGGGGTTCGAGTCTAGCACCAGCTCATATCCTTACCTTTTTTAGTTGGGATATGGGTCGAGGCTTGTTATGTTTAATTGGGTTGTGGAAATTATGATAGTTGCACTGCCCGCTGTTATTTAAAAATCACAGCATTTAGGGAAATGGTGATATTGTAATGAATTGAAGGGTGGTTCCAATTGTGTATGCATCCCTGTAGCATCATAGCTATTGAGTAGCCTAAGACGACAACCCCCCGTGTTGTATGGTCCTGACTCCTAACCGACCCATTTGTTTCAAAATCCCACCCCCCACCCATTTTTTGGTGACATATTTTGAAAGTTTTAAATTTTTGAGCCACTTTGGGAGACGACATGTCACAATCTCCCTCTTGCTAGTTTCTAACTCTGCGGCAATTCTCAAAAATCAACAGCCTGGTACACATTTTTTGGGAGAAAAACACCCAAAACACCCACCGACCGACCCTACTTGAGAGGTTCGTTTGCCTGTAGAACAGGTTTTTCTTGCCACCTAAGAGCCACATGCTTGATTTAATTGTGTTCATTTATTTTCTTCACAGGAAGTTGTAGAGCCAGATGGGTCATCCAGAGTAGAATCATTCACAATACCAACACTAGCTAAACCATCTATATATCATGAGGTAGGGACATGAATTAGGAGACTGAATAGTTGGACTATAACCTTGGGCTGCTTTAGAAGTGCCCAAGCCTGTTGGAAGTGGGGGTTTTAAGGGGTGCACAAGTACAGTGCCCCCTAAGATTTAAAGATTTTTGAAAAAATGTACAGTGTGTGTCCAATAATAAGTTCAAGGAGGGAAGGGAAGGCTTACTGATCTATATTGTATTATAAAAAGTGTATTACACTACACAATGATTTAATATGACCAGAAATCGTACCTGTACTGCAAAATTAGTTTCAATTGTTTAGTTATTCAAGCATAACAAGATGGCTTCAAGAACGTTTTCTGGACCCTTTTAGTTCAAACACTGGAAATGTTTGCGCGCTTCATGCAAATTACTCAATGTTTCATTTTTCCACTATAACTAGGGGTCAAAGGAAAATTTCAAAATGCTTTTTTTGGTTTTGATTCTTGGTCTTTTGGATAGGACTTGTGCAGATATGAAAAATGCCGTTTAAAAATTGTCAAAATCGATTTTGATTTTTAAAATGTCATAAATCAATTCTTGGTACCCTCGTCTTTGTCGTCGTACTATGAATCATGGCATCTAAAAGTTACCAGCCAAATAAAAGAATTACCTGCCCAATTGGTTCCCAACTCACAAGTAAATTATAATGGAATCTTCGAGTCTGATGAACCTGCCAGTTGGGCAGGTACTTTTGCACTTTTACCTACCCGGCGCCAAATTTTACCCCATGGGCAGGCGGGCGGGTGCTTACTTCCAGCCCTGAAGATAACGCAGAGTGGTATTTAGTAGTGCTTGTGCATGAATCGCTTCAAATGATTGACTGGTGTGGTGATGATGGTACGGGATATTAAAAACAATTGGATGGAAAATGATGACTGTCAATGCTCTAACATTGCACTTATTAAAACGAAAGAAAAAAGGAAGAGGGATTTGTTGTTACGATTCATTAAAAGCCTACAAAGATAGATGCCCATCTAGATTGGCCGGATGCAATGTTTCATACCCAACTTTCCTGACACGAACTAACCCCGTTCTTGGTAGGTAGGCTGAAAAGTGTGGTACAATCCTGCTAATATCGTCATAACATTGGCTAACTTTAACCTATGATGATGTAATTAGATATTTATTAAGATATGTATAGGCCTACAACATTTACATTGATTGAATACGGGCTTAGGCTGCTTTTAATTCTTTATCCTCTCTCTTTAAATTAGACCTACTGGTATTTCAAACGACAATGAACATTATTCTCATTTTAGCAGCCGCATATGCACATGCTGAATATTACGGCCTAGTTAAAATTATTTGAAGTAATTACAACTGACATTAAGTATGCCAACTTAATGCCACCCATATACTTATGTAGATCAAATTTCTGTCAAATTTAAAGGTCCCGGTTAAAGGTATTGAATCCAAAATAAAGAATATTCTAAAATTAAAATTGTTTATCCGACATTCGTGACATGTGATGAAGCGGGTGTGCATAAACAATACATTAATGTCAACAAGTTTAAACTTTTTTGTTTTGATGTAACACTTAAATGTAGGTTACACAGGTGCACCATTTCCTCCATTCATCATTTTCATTCAACATTTTATTTCCGTCGCATTCATGTTAATTATTCTATGGTTGAATACCACGGTTATTAGGTCACATACGTGAACATTTTTAGCGACTAGCAGTTAGCTGAAACAAAACCACAAAAATGGTAAAATGCTACACTCTTAAAAAACCCTCATCAACATTATTAGAACGCCGTATCAACGGAGGACATACTATAAAATCTTGAATCAAATTGATACAGTCAATCTAATCTAATCAAATTTTTGATGCTGGAATCAATTACCAAATACCAAAAAAACACCACAAAAATCTGTGGTGAAAATATATATATAACAGCGAGGCGGGACTCGAACCCCAATCTAAGACCATATCGCGAATGCAAACGCTTTGAAGGGAGCGCGATAATTCGCTTAGTGACATTACACAAAACCAAGAGTGATTCAGTGTACTGCCGCACCCTTATAACACACAATAAAAAGATTTTTAAAATTTCTTTTGTCATTTTTGTAAAGTTATGTTACTTTACGCTTAGATACTCATTTCTAATGGTTGAATTTTGGGCACTTTGAGGCCATTTTGCAGAATTTCGGAGGTTTTTTAAATCTCTTTCATTCATCATGAGATGTTGATGAGACTATGTTTCAAATTAAGTTTATATATACAATGTTTTAAAAACTCAATGAACAATGAAACTGTTTACGCAATGACATGCTCACCCTATATTAAACCTTAGATACAAATGTGGAAATTGTAGGCCCAAAATTTATGCCAAATTTTAGGGGTATGGGTTAAGAACATTTCAATTTTGAAATAATAATAGGCCTAAATTGTCTTTTATCTGTTACACATAATGTATCATATATCAGGTAAACTCACAATGTAATTTGTTTTGAGTTATATTCTCTAGGGAATTGCCCAGAGTACTGTTATTGACATTTTGATACTTTGAAAGCCCTATTTTTGTCTTAAAGGTAGATGACCCGATCACATTTTCGTACCACAGAATTATTTCAAACATACAGAGATTTTCATATCATATGAAAGCTCGTATTTTTCTCATCATCATACTGAAATTTGACGGCCTAAATCGGTATAATTACGGAGAAATCGATGAAATAACGTCGAATTACCGCGAATGGTGGTAACCACCGATATAGTTTGTGTACTACTCAATAGGTACAGTTCACAGCATCTTGTGCGTCTAAAATAAGAACCATTAGAGCTATGCAACTCAAACTTTGGAACACAACTATTTTAAGGATGACCTTTCATGTAGAATAGAAAACTTCAAGTTGAAAATCGGAACATCTACCTTTAATTTAGGCCAAAATTAAACCTGGTCACCCCTTACCCCCCCCCCCCCACCCCCACCCGGATGTGATTTGATATCAATGACAAATGGGTTTTAAAAAACCTTTTTTTAAACTTTATTGGTTAAACCCCTGATTGATAAAAAAGGTCTATAATTGGATAACCATGGCGAGGGGATTCAGTATTGCGAGTAAAATCAAAACAAGGAAAGAAAATTATGCTCTTCAACTGTTTTGCTCCAAATTTGTAAGAAAATTGGTTCATGTTCATGATATTAATGCATGACATGGACAGATATATGTTTTTTTTTTAAATAAAAATAAAATAACCTCTTTTAAGATTCAAAATCAATGCAAATAGATATAATCCGAGTCTCACCACTGCGTGTAACAAGGGGGCACAGCACTAAATAAGTGTCCCATTGGATTACACGTAAAATAGGGCTAAAAGGGTTTGGTTTTTGGGTCCTTAGTAACCATTTTTGGAATGTCTCGAATGCTTCATTCTAATAAATAAATATTAACATTTCATGAAATCGTCAAGAAGTGTTACATCTTTCAATAAGATTTACTATATGATCATTTTAACAGCGCCACCCCGATTTTCTGCCCGAACTTTTGCCTTCTGATCGTCAAGTCAAATTTTATTACAAATAAATGTAAATATTCATAACAAGGAGAGCAGATGGGCTTCACCCCTAGACCCCTCCAAATGCCTTTTAAAGGACTGCTTAAAAGCGGGTCTCTGGACCCCAAACCGTATTCACTAAGACTTACAAATGTACAGCACCCCCATCAAAAATATACTTCCAACAGGCTTGGAAGTGCCCTGCTATATGCAATTTAAGACATCGTTATGACCATATCCTTTAAAATCCCTGGGTCATAATTCCATTTGAATAGACTTCAAATGTGAAAAACGGCAACTTATTTCTTAACAATTTGGGGAACAAATTTGTATCTCGTATTTTTATTATAAATATAAAGTGAACACATTTTGTCTTTGTTCATTAGCAAGTCATTAGACTCATTACTTAGGCCAAGTCAATTTGTTTCAAAGATAAGTAACAAGTCTTTTTGAAGCTCTCGAAAGAGTGACTTGAGCTTTGTCAAGTCTGTAGCTCTTATAACACAAGTCAAGTTGTCAACAAATTGTGATTGAAGTCGGGCTCCATTCAATTAATTGAATCAGGTCATCATTGATTGAAGAAGCATCTTCTTAGGAAGTCTGATATTTGGTCGGCAGGATTTTCTTTTTTTAAACATCTAAGCCCTCTAAAACAGTTGTGTAGCAATTTCTTACTAATCATAATGATCTGTACATAATTATTTTTTCAGCCAATGAGTCAGTTGGCATTAACAGAGAATGTGTTATCATACCAACAAAGCGACCACTGGGCTATTACTAGAGGACCATTCCCACAACTAAAAGCAATAAACTCTCAAAATAGGTAAGAGGTATTTAGATAATTGCCCCATTGGGACACAAGGCTGTTATCCTGATTAAAAATGACTGTATACTTTGTAAAGGCTTCATCGCGACCCAAACTGCAAGTCTGTTTTACTGTCTCGATAATTGTTGGTATCCATTTTGTCCTAGTGTTTGTGATAGGCAATCAGTGCAAAGTGTGCAATGCATTAATCACAGCAGGACTGAAACCTATAACCTGTGTAATTCTTAGTTTTTAACTTGATGTGATGGCGCTATTATTTATAGTAGTAGTCCATTGAGGGTCCTGTAATTACAAAAAATGCACGAACAACTATGCATGCATGCTCGTAGCGGGACGCGCAGTTATTTTTGAAAGCGTCAGGTACACACTTCCGGGTTTACACACGCATTGTTGGAAATATGTCCATAGAGTTATGATGCTGTCTCTAGTTCTATATATTTGTGGACCTCTCACGCAGGTAGGTCAGCTGTTTTTGTTCCCCCCCTCAAAATACGAAAATGTTAGTACTTTTTTTCAATTTTAAAATGTCACATTCGAAAATTATGGGTCAGTTACCATTGGCCTTATGAATTATTCACATTGTTATTTGTTTTCTCCATGCATAGGTTTGAGGTGTTAACCCAGTCACCATTATGGCCTTATGAATTATTCACATGTTATTTGTTTAATCCATACATAGGTTTGAGGTGTTAACCCTAACCCCAGTGGCTATGTTTTTGTGCGTATCGGGGGAGGAGGAAAAAGTACTCTTTTTTTACCCAAAAAAATCACCTAGCACCCCCTGCTGGGATTCGATCGCAGGACCATCTGCACCAAAGTCTGTCCCTCTACCGACTGAGCTAAACTCCCAGCGCATATGCGGGCAGCAACTTCCTGCCCACATGCCTGCGGTAGGTGACGTCATTGAGGCAATGCAGCAGCACATGTGTGGAGTTTTGCTGTGACTTTTTCAGTAAGATTCAGTAGGGTTAGGGTTAACCCAGTCAACCCTTATGAATTATCTACATTTGTTATTTGTTTTCTCCATGCATAGGTTTGAGGTGTTAACCCATGTGTTAGCAGAATATAATGCTGACATTAGGTTTCTGTCTTCAGAATCACACGAAGCAATGTGCAATACTTGTTCAAGGTAAGTGGTCATCAGGCCATCTTTTACCATACTCTGGGTCAGTTCATAGATAATGAAGGTATGTATGGCAGAGTAAGCACTTTCTATTGAAACTATGCTCGTCTTGGATTAAATACACGCAACACAAAAGCCCGTGTAGTCTTTTGCACTGTCATGAAACAACTTCTCACAGTTCATAAATAAAATGTCACTCTCGTTCCCATATGCGTTAGCATTGATTTGAAAATATGTGCTTTTTGTCCATCGAACTCATGGGTTCGAGTTTAGGTGTTATTAAAACTGGCACTTCACAAAGAGTGTTACATCAATCCCATTAGAGAAAGTGTGTAATAATTTAATAGTTTTAAACTATTAGAAAGATTTGAATTTTCACCTTGGCTTCTTTTCTCAAACTTTTGTAATATATCCCATCCGCTCCTATGAGATTCGGTTGCTGCAATAGACTAGTAGTACCCACATTTATTACCGGGCTTTTCAAACATGCCAGTTATACAGGTGTGAACGAGATGCACATAGTATCAGCTCTACACAACATTTCAATGAGATTCCAATAGACATGTTTGTCCTTCCATTCAAGGTCTATGGTCAGTTCAAGTAGGGACGTGACATCAATATGTAATCTAGTGATAGGGACAGCACTTTCTGTGCCACAGTGGACATTCTTATTTGAAAAGCAGTGGCGTAACTAGGGTTTTCAATTTGGGGGCATGGGGGGGGGGGGGGGGGAGGGGGGGGGGGGGGGGGAGGGGCAGACCCGTGATCATGGGGAGGGCATAACCGACTATTTTTTGTGTATACACATAGAGTTTGACATTTCATTGGGGGGGGGGGATTTTCATTATTTATTATTTTGTCAAGTTCATTATTTTACACAAATCATGTAAAAGGACACATAATAACATACACGATACATTTCAACTACCACATGTAACCCGTTTTGAAATTTAATGTTTGTGTCAACATAGCCAGACATTTATATTCCTGCCAAACATTTTATATTTTCATATCCAACACCAGATTGGCATGAATTGTTCAAAAATATGATGAAATGACACTAAAGAAGGAAACCAGGATGGATGTTGGGCAACGCTTCTGTATCTAAATTGTGTTGGCTGTAATTGGCAAATCAATTTCTTACTTCAAAACTAAGTTTATAAACTACAAAAAGTGAAAATAATCAATTTTTTGCGCGGTTTTTTATTAATGCAGGGCTTGGCGCTGATGTACGGAAACACGGCTTAAATTGTTAAAAGTGATTTCTTTTAAAAAAGAGCTATATGTTAAAAAATGTCACAGACTCCTTCGTAAAGAGTAGGGGATCATCCCGGGTCTGTATTTGTACGCTCATAATATGTATTCCTAGGTTCCAGGGATATGCAGTGCGACTATATTCATATAATGAATTCTTTATCAAAAAACTTTATCGGGAGAAACAAAGAAAGAAAGTTGGGCACTCCACTCCTGGGAACACTGGATCGACCACGTTTACCGTTACCTTACTTAATTCATACTTAACCTGTATTGATTAATACATTGTAGGTTAGCCGTGGATGGATTTGAAAACATAGTTCCCTCCTCCAGATTTCCCAGCAAGCATATGGTCAATGGAGGGTTGGTGAATGGCGGTATGCAGCTAAACATCAACGAAACATCTAGTGTGCGAGTTCCGCTCACGGCAGGTTTTATGGTGGAAATGGTCAATGCTATATACTTTGCAATGTGAGTACAAAATGTATGTTTTTCGAAGAATAGAGAGAGAGAGAGAGCGAGAGGGGGTTCAGGGGTTGGAGATGGTGTGATTAGTTACCTTTCATTACACCACTGAGACCTGTAGTTAAATCCCTGGTGGTGTCAGGCTAAGTTGCTAAAGGTTCCCTGATCCATGCTTGTTCTCATCTGGCTGGTTCTTTTCTACCTTTTCCACCTGATATCAAAATAGTATGGTGATATAAAACCTTCTTCATCAAGATTTTAAAAGCAAAGTTATAATAATGAATTTGATAGCGTTGGTTAATGTGTACTTTGATAACGTTAACTGTTAACTGCATGGAATGTATATAAACCTCAGGATTTTGTTTCAGCATGATTTTAATTTCAAATATGATATAAGATTTTGTTTGATTGTCAATTGTGTACTGAACAATGTGTAGATACTAACTCACTCAGCTATGACCAGTTATGTTGTATCTGTATCAATGATTTTTTTGTTGGTGTTGTTGCAGGTTCAATGGTCTTTCAGAATTAGGTATCAAATCTCTTGAGGATATCCATTTTAGAGCAGGCTACGAGCTTTATACAGATGTGCTACTTGTGAGTATACTGCCATTTTGGGTATTTTCTAGGCCATAATGATGATTTCAAAATGTAAGGACAGGGGAGGCAACCGTGATATAGTTTAGTCAAACTCAACTCCAATTTAGGAAGAAATATGCGATTTTTATCTCTCCACACGCGAAAGTAATCAACATTTTCCAGCACAATTTTGGCATGTGCGTACACCACACATTTGATACACAGCGCACACGCGTGCCTACATTCCACTGTATTAATTTGCTGCTGTAAGGAGGCTCACCAAGTTGGAATTGATCAAATTATAGAAGTCCAAAGGGGGACAGTGCTGCTTGCCGGTACCATTTTGTGTATATTCCACGCCATAATAATGGTTTAAGAATGAAAAAGGGGCAAACCTACAAGAGGGAAATATTACAAGGTAAATGTTGGTATTCTTCATACGGGGGAAAGTGTGGCGCAGTGGGTAGAGCACTGGACTCATGATCTAAAGGTTGTGGGTTCGAGTCCCGCTGTGGCCAACATGTTGTGCTCTCGAGTAAGGCACTTTACCGCAATTACTCCTCTCTACCCAGGTGTATTTAAATGGGTACCGGCATTCGTCAGTGCTGGGAAGGTAACAGACTCGCTGTAAAGGAGGTGTAGCGAGCCCCACACAGCAACATTATAAAAAGGAGTGAGTCTGGCCCTGTCGTTTTGAAAGGGAGATGGGCACTCCGCTCCTGGTATTACAGGATCGACCGCCTTTACTACCTTTCTTTTTACCTTATTCTTCATGAATGCCATTATCAGGCGTTTAGGAAAGCACATGTACAAGAAACAGGATATAGATGTTTTTGTGAGATGAAATGGTGCTTGGCACATACAGAAATAGGAATATATTTTCCAGACATGTGACCCGGTAGATCATAGGGTACCTGATTTCAGTCAGGCAATTTGTGATGACAAGTTGTTAAACTGAACTTGAAAAGAAAAATATCAAATTAAGTTTTCAGAAAGGGTTCATTAGAAAGGGATGATGTTTCTTTATCAGATTTTATAAAATGTATATCTAGCATTCCACATCAACATCGACTTCCCATTTCATGTGTTGTAGACAACCAACCATACTAGATTGATCAATTTGTTCCTGTTTGCAAATGTCTTTGATTGAACCATGTAAAAATACAAAATTCAATATGCATGAACTGTGCCTTAATTTAAACTGTCCTTATCCGTGTCATAGTCTTATGTTTCGGCCAAAGTGTTGCTCTCAAGTGTTGTGTACAAAAATGAGGCAGGGTCAGTTTAGTAATATATTTAGAAATAGGGCTCAGCTATCAAAAGAGAGCATTATAAAGTTAGTTGTTATAATCTGAATAATATTTGTTCATATATGAATGTACCCTTGGTAAATATAATTTGTATCACCACATGTATATTTGAATTGTTTTTATGATGTATGTGATCTTTTCAGCGAAAGAAATGATAATAAAAAACTATAAATGAGAAAAAAATTATAAAGTTAGAAATCTTGGTCAATTGGTTTGATAAGACAAAGAAAATAAATTATCATAAAATGTTCCCTAAAATGTTATAAAAAAACCAAATGAAATTCCAAAAAGTGGGTTGGTCAGGCCTGTAAAACAGGTGTTATTTTTGGGCCTAAAGAAGGACCTTTTTATGACATCTTTTAAAAAACATTAAATAACACCCCTCCAAACAAACCAAAATGTAACATCACTTCTATGGAGGAATGGTAAATGAAACAAGAGCAACACAACAAGATATTCTGTCCTTTGTTTGTACCCATGATGTTTATGTTTGTAACGTTGTATTTGTGTATGTGTCCTATGTATCCTATTGCCACCACAGAGTACCAATGCAATCAAGCATGCCATAGACGTTAAGCAGAAACAGGTAAAACTGTGTATATTTAGACAATTGGCACAGCTATATACCCCAAAGCAAAGTAAATCTTGCTCGTGGTACACGTTTATGAGTACCTGTTGAAAGAATGGACAAACTCTGGACACTGATTCAATGATACCAGTATAATTGTGATCAGTTATGTCAAAATGGGCATGTTGGTGGCCCGAGTCAAATTTGAGTCATTGGTATCATTTGAAAGAGCACAATTTAAGCTTTGAAATGATACCACGTGAAGGTAATCAGACTTTGTAATCAAACGATATGATTTGAAGAAGCAAAAGTTGTTTTATTATTTTCTTTTATATTTTACCAAATATATTGGCCTCTATTTCAATACTATGTTTGCCGACAAACTGTCCTTTTTGACGTGACTGGTCACAATTGCTGTGATGACTTGTCATCAATGACTTGACTTGTGTCACTTATTTGATGACTTGACATGACTCAAATCACAGAGAGCCAAATACTTGATGTGAATGGAGTCGGAGGACTTCAGCCATGACATACCTTTCAGGGTTCGAAATTCGTGACGAATCACAGAATCCATTCTCACAAAGATTCCTGCTGGTAAAGTTGCGAGAATCCAAGTTGATTCTCGTTGATAATCTGTCTAACACACTATTTGAATGGAGGAGAATCTATAGATTCTCGCCAAATCCTTGGTAAGAATCTAAATGGATTCTTGCACCATTTGACGAACTTCTGACTCTGCCTTTTCCAAAGACTACTTGACGTAAAGCAATATTATATGATCTTTTTCAATATTTTACACACAATTATTTTTCTTTTATAATGAAATTGGACTCATAAATTGATCTTGCCTGTATTTTATGTGAAAAACCATCACAGAACTTTACTAGTTCATAATGGAAATCAGCTTTCAATTTAAGGAATTTGTTAACATATTTGTTTTTGATTTACATCACAAAACAGAAAATAAGTTTTTGATGATTTTGAAGTAATTAGGGATCGTATCGCTCTGTCACTTAAAAATGATCTTTCCGATCTATGATCAAAAATGCAAACTTGGAAGAAAATCTGCTTTCAAAATAAACTTACGGATAGAGGGTGTCACTTTAAAAAAAAGCGTAATATGTACCCAATATGGTTGTCTTGTAATATTTCACCAACCTTGACCATCCATTTTAAACAATAACTTATTATAAAATGGCAGTTTTAGAAATGTTTTACTGTGTACTGTGCATGTGTCTGAATCATTGCTAGAAATTTGATTAAGACAATGCTGTATCAAAAAATAAAATTGTCATCATAAATGTCATATTTTCATTTGTTTAACATGATTAACAATTACTAACTTAACATGTTACACATTTTAAAGAATCAAACACAATTCTTAACAAATTTTCAATCTTTAAATGTATATTTTTTACATAACTTATTCATTAACCCTAACCCTACTATGCGACACAGAACCACACAGCCAGCAGCGCTTATAGGGGCGCACACAACTTCTATCCCATGCTGCTGTAAGCCCCGGATATATATATGCTCAGTGAAAAATTAGCTTGGCAGCCCAGTGCTTGTGGTATGGTGGTTGTGTTCCTCGCCTGTCACCCTGGCGAACCGGATTCAATCCCTTGGGTTAGGGTTAACTATTTATAACCCAAATGTATCAATTATTAATACAAATCATAATAATGCATTATTGCTTGAAAGTGCAAATTGGTTGGTTTCTTTTTTTTCTTTTTTTCTTTTTTCTTAATGAAATAAATTAATACCCTCTTGAAAATGAATGCCGGGTGTGTCCCAATCAATGCTGCAAGTTTATAAATATGAGTATTAGGCACTGGTAATTCAAAGTTTGCATGACCTGCCCTATCTATGACATACTTGCAAATGGTCAACATTACCTTCATCAAGTTTGTTTCCAGTAGTGCGTATGCATTTCATTGAGACGCTTTATTCTTGCGCATCAAATTTTTGGATAGGAAAAAAACAGGAACAATTATTGTTAGGGCGCCATCTTTTGTCGAAACTGTGTCCAACATGTTTCAAGATGGCGATTGGCGACATAGTAAGGCAAACACGGAAGTGAAAATCTGCAGCGAAAATCACATTTATCGAGCATAACAGTAACAAAAATGCAGAGATTTGAAGAAGAAGAAGAAAAAAAAACAAGGAACGACTAAGAATGTTCATTTATTAATTAGATTCTGATGATCATACATTTCCAAGTGCATAATTAGCAGACATAATTTGTCCTTAACAGACTGTATAATATATCCTGGGGAGAAGTAAGACAAATAGTGAAAATTAATTTTGTGTGTGTTTATGCTAACAGAAATGCATTAAATTTCATCCATTAGTTAGGTTAATGACTATTTTCAGTTGAATTATTATCTTTAAATGTTTTTATAATATTGTCAGTGCAATGCAATTTGGCTTTTAAGCCACGATTTTGTATTTTTCAATAAACCAATCTATAAACCAATCTATAATGTATTTATACCTTGGAATTTTCCTTGAGGCTGGGCACACCCTGATATTACCACAGTACAGTGCCCCTCAACAACTAATATATATTCATTAACCCGCAAATAGTTCAGGTAGATTTTTTTAGTGTCAAACAGGCTACACCAAATAATAATAACATGTAAACTGCATGATTTGGTCATTATTAATCATTAAAACACAAAAGGGTTTCTGTAGCCCACTAGAATACCAAACCAGAAGTAGGGTTAAAATGGGTTTATGCTTGCTGATCAAAATCAAAGGGCATAAACAGTGTAGCTGCTTTAAAAGGAACCAGAATTTGCTTTAGCATGCCCATATGCTGCTAGTTCAACAAAACTTTCTTTGTGTCTTTCAGATGATCACTGTTAATGACCTCACCTTCCATTGGGTACAGACAATATCTGGAACACTTCCATCATATATATATATTTTTTAAATGTACATTGCCAGTGAGTCCAATATTGAAATAACAGCTGTTATGACCCACCATGGTTGAAATGTTTTTCTTTAACCATGCACCCATTGTTAGTCTCGTAATCTTTAGAGCTGCCTTGTTTGTATCACTCATAATCAGCAAACATTTTTTGGACAGCACACCTATTTAGGGTGTTACCTATGAGTAAGATATTCATGAACGGATTATAGCTCATCGCCATTCAACTGATTATAACACGTAATGAGTTATGTTAGATTTTCAATAGGTTTGGTGATTTCAATTTTGTGAGGTATTTAATTTCGTGAATTTCGTGAGGACCTCAAATTCGCATAATTAAATCCCCGCGTAATAAACCATGGTAAAAGCTTAAATTCAGTGTCAAATTTTGGATTCGCAAAATTAAATCCCTGCGAAAATGATGGCTTTTGGTAATTTGTGAAACAAATTTTAAGTGTTTTACATTATCATACTCATAGGGAGAACCCCCTATTTATGTAATCCAAGATACTTAGTTTCTCTTTTAAATTAACATATTTTGTTTTCTTTTGTTTTTTGTTTCTTCTTTTGCCAGAGTTAATCATTCAGCACCAGAGTTAATCATTAACACATTCTTTTTTCTCCTTCACGGGATCCAGAAATCACATCAAACTTCACATTAAAACACTTCAAATTTATTTCAACAGAGTTAATAAGTGCAACATGTACATTGAATAAGCATACTATTTTTTACTCTCTATTGATTACCCAGAGCACCAATGCCATCAGACATTCTTTAGATGTGAACCCATCCGGTAAACCTGGAGATGGACCGGTAGGGGTCAATGTCACCATCACACCTCCTTCACCAAAGGTCAAGAGACACCTCATCACAAATGCTTCGTTTAAGATTAACAGACAACATAAAGGTGGGTACAACCTTGAGATCATATCTGAGACAAGTTTATAAAGAAAACCTATAAATGTAACCTCTAACCCTGAGGGAGATTTTGTGTGGAATAAAACTAAAATAAAAATCAAGGGAGAAAAACAGGTCACATTTTTAGGGAAACCAGCTCTGGCGGCGCCGGGAATCGAACCCAGGTTGTCTGCGTGGCAGACCAACCCCTATCTAATTGAGCCAAGGAATCAGCTTGAAAAATCTTAAGATTTTCCTATGCATACTATGCATGCGCCAGGGGAACCAAGCGCTATCAGCGCCTAGTAGAGTAGCAATTTAGGGCCGTTAAGATTATTGGCTTAAATATATTTAACAATGTCTACCCCTGTGGGTTATTGGGCTGTACAAACTAATTTCTTCCTCATGAACCATGTATGATTTTCTTGTCATTTCGTACAATTTCCTTGGATTGGCTTTGTGTAGTAGCGGTCCACACTCCTGGAATTTGTACAGACCAGGATCATAATTATCATTATCAATTGGTATCAGTGTTGGAGTCGAGTCCTCATCATCCGAGTCCGAGTCCGAGTCCTTGAGGAAAGGACTCGAGTCCGAGTCCGAGTCTTTGCCAATTTCTATGTCCGAGTCCGAGTCCGAGTCCGAGTCCTCAATATCCGAGTCCGAGTCCGAGTCCGAGTCCTTATGTATCAAATTCAAGACGCAGTTCACCAATACTATATCAACGTTTTATTAGTCAGAATTTCAGTTCTATACTGTTTACTTATACAAATATGGACTGTTCATGAGGGAAATGGGGTGAACTATTGCCCCAAGGTGATCTGGAGACGGTTTCGGCTGAGGAAAAATAGTATAGGCTTAGGTCTCCAGATCACCGAGGAACAATTATATAGTTCACCCCATTTCACGAATAAAGAGCAGTCCATATTTGATTTATATAACGCATGAAAATATTTTTGTGTGGGATTTTGATCAAAACATGAAAAAGATCTTACAGGCGAGTCGATCCTCCATGCCATTATGGCAAAATCGTACGAGGCATGGCATTTTTTGCCCGGTCAATAGTACGCGGTCAATAGTACTTTTTGAAAGACAAAACAAGACCGGAAAGTTACGTCAAGCATGAAATGGACCAAACTATTTTGTGTTATTATGATGTAGTATCCACCAATCAGATGGCTAGAATATTTCCATGCGTTATATAATAATTACTTATCAAAGTATAATCACAGTCAGTTCAGTAACTTACTTTATTAGGCTTGTGTTGTCTTTGTGGTTGTTCTTTTAATTACTGCTTATTTGCAATTATGTGCATGCAAAATTACTTAAATTAGAAAGAGTGTATAGAGGAAAAGATCCGCAAGACGAGAGCAGCAACGCCAGATACTGATCACAAGGGCCACACATGTTGGAGTTGCTTCCTTGCCCGTATTGGTCTTGTTAGTCATCCTCTGACACATAGATCAAATTCAACTATGTAACTGGTCTTTGTTGTCATTGTCGTCTTTGCTTTGCGATGGACGAACAACAACAGATCGAGTTAAAGAAGTAAATTATTGCTATTGCTAAGGCTAATAATTCTGATAAAAGCCAGGATATAATTTAATGTTCTTTGTATTTCATTATTTTTAAAGCAATACTAAATCGACGATATCTTTGGAACTGGGAGTACTGACATTGAAAGAAGATGTCAGTAAAATAAGGCTATGAAAATGAACCAGGAAAGAAAATTGAATATTTCATTGCTTGACAACACCTGAGTTTTGACCTCATCAATCATCAAAATCAGTTTTGAGTTGGCCTAATGTTATATGTTGAATTTAAAGAAGATGCTCATTGCACTTCAGGAACATCAGCATCTCCACCATTTGGGGGGATAATCTAGCGCGATGTGGCCGCATGATCAACCCCCCCCCTCTTCTGAATATGCGTTCCATGGTAGCGCTACTTGCTGGTCTGGTACAACATTAACAGCACCCTCTGTGTTACTTATGAAAGTTATTGTTTTGCTAGCGGCGGACTGCGAAATTTAGTCCCTCAGCAAAACAAAATTCAGATAAATTAATGAAAATAAAACACCTGAAAAAAACCCCCAATTTTGCCGGACTCGATGAGGACTCGAAGTCGAGTCCTCGAGTCCTTGGGGTCCGAGTCCGAGTTCGAGTCCGAGTCTTTGAGTACTGGGACCGAGTCCGAGTCCGAGTCTTTGAAAAAAAGGACTCGAGTCGGACTCGAGTCCGAGTCCGAGTCCCGAGTCCTACAACACTGATTGGTATTCAGCTAATCAAATCGGGTTTTCAGCATTTCAATGGTGAGGTGCACATTGCGTAACAAGCACTGCAAAGATTGAAGCATCGCTCGATGTCTCTTTAGGTATTTTTGATTTGGTGATTATGGCAAGTTCCTACAAAGTTATGGACATTTCTGATACTGACCTAAAAGTGAAAGCTCCAATAATAAAAATTCAAATGGCAGAACCTGAGTTATACTATTACTGTATTAGTTATCCCCTGTTTGTTCATGCAATATGAAAAGATATTTGACCCCAAAACATTAATATTTTTCGAATTGCATGAGAACAAACAGGGGATAACAAATTTATCATTCTGTAGACATTAATTTATATAGCAATTGTTAGACTGCATGATAAAAAAAAATGATGAAAGTAATGAAAACATTGCTTTTTACTTGTTCTCACTTCTTTGATCGACTGCCCTTTTCTTATAAAATGTTTCTTACGAAAATACAGAAAATCTTGTTTATAATGCTGTTGATTCCCCACCATCTTATTTTATGTAGCAAACTATGTTTCACTTGGTAGCCATTGCGCCAGATTCTGCCGTAATCATGCTACATAGTCTCTTACACAAATGCGACGGCAGGCTTCAATGTAAGGATGGGCTTTGTGTATAGATGTGACGTATTGCACTGTAGAAGAGCTGTCTGACACCTTTTCGTATCATATAGCGATGATTCATAGCATACAGAGAGCTCCATACCCTGCAGAACTTTTAAAAAGATTCTTGCAAGAAGAATTTGATTAGTAAAGAGCAGTCGCAACATCAAAGCCTGTCCTTGCATAGAAGCCTGCCATCGCATTTGTATTAGAGACTATGTAGCATACCACTCATGATGCGGTAATGTCCTTTTTGGCCATTAACCAAATGAAATGACAGTATTCATGTCTACTGAATGATAAGATGCCAACCATGCAACAAATCAGTACCTCTTAATCACACTTTTACATTGAAATATTTCCCACAGCCATGATACAAGTTACCATAGAAGGAGCAGACAGTCCACCCGCAAACAAAGAAAACACCAGCATGGACACAGACAGTGTGGATGTTGCCGTCGTCGACGGATCAGGAAAAACCAAAGTACAAACTGTAGAAATGAAACATGTCGGGGCAAACGGTGAAAACAAACGGAAAAGTACCGGGACACCGGAAAAGGGAAGTCCGGTCAACATTTCCCCGGCGTCACATTCCACGGAAATACACATGTCTACCAATCACGAAGTGAGGAACGCGATGAGCTATGAGACTACATTGTAGAGATTTTAGGAGTTGTTTTGTGATACAAGTATTTTATCAAACCTATATAAGACCAAAGATGTATTTTAGAGGTCTAATTAGTGTGTACTTTGAATATATGCTGTTACACTTACAGAGGGGTTTAACTAATGGCACCAATATAGCGCCCAAGTGTAAAAGGGGAAGGTAGTTGATTAATTTGCATATTTATCTAACACCCATCAACAATAAAGAATTACACGAGAGGCTCCTATATACGACAATGTAAAATTGTGCTTTTTTGAAATTCTGATGAGACAACCTTTTCATTTCTTCACTATTGATGGGCCCTGAGTTTTGTTTTATCACATCCATAATACTACCATGTTACAGATGGGCAGTACATATGTTTTACTAGTGAAAGACTTTACTTTTTATATGAAGAGGTTTTTTGCAAAAGGGCCTACATCCACTTTGGCTCTTATTGAGAAAAAGTCAAAAAACTGTTTCTAAATATTCAAGATGAGCAATTGAAAAACTGAATGGATTGTGAAAGAGGTACACTACATACTAATTTAAATTGAAATAAATTTCAAATGTGCTAGTTTTTAATTTTTTTTAAATCATGTTTACATTTTTTGAAAATTTGGATGTAGGCCCTTTTGCAACAGAACTCCATCTGATTGTACATAAAGAAAAAATAACACACACAAAAAATAAGTTATTTTAATCATTTAAAAAAAATAAGTTTGATATAGAAATGTATAGGTCACAATCATATGTTTCAAGGAAATAAAGTCATTTTTTTCAAAAAGACCCACATCTCATTGTAAACAGTCATTGAAGTTGTTGTTTTGTTGCAAAAGGACCTGTATCCCGATTTAATTCCATGGATACAGGCCCTTTTGCAACAAAACAACAATTTCAATGGCTGTTTTCAATGAGATGTAGGTCTTTTTGAAAAAAATGACTTTGTTTCCTTGAAACGTATGATTTTTCCCTATACATTGTTATATCAAACTCACTTTTGAAAAAATGCACCATAGCCCTTTTGCAACAAAGCTCTTCATATACATGTAGGGTTAGGGATGTGCATGACTACATGTATGTTGCAGATGTAATTGTCTTTAACCTGGATGAAGTGACTGTTAGACTGAACTTGTGTAAAATGTATAGAATTATTTCTGCAATTTCCTCAGTTTATTTTATTTGTAGGAGTATTTATTTACATATTTATAATTTATTTCTGCATATATGTATAGTATAGTGTTTTTGTTTATTGATGTTAAGAGATATATTCTATTTGAGTGGAGAAAAGATTTGAGTTGGGAGAATTATCACGCACAAAAACCTGAGAACAGGAATGAGGGTATGGTAATTCTCCTTACTTCAAATATGGAGTTGTTGGTCATTGGGTGTATGGGTGACATGGAAGTACAGTACATGGATAAATCATGTGCAAAGCCCTGTGCAGGATGACTGCAAGTACGGGGTTAATTGGTGGAAAAATAATGGTTGAGGAAAGTTTTCCTGTATCATAATTAAAGGGTAATTAATTGAAAGAGACCATTAGGGAATAACCATGTAACAAACCAATACCTCTTGAACTATGTTTTATACCAATGAGGTTGACTACAGTGCTCACAAAGTAACTTACCCGGTAACAAATATTATGCTCATAGCTTGAAAACTATTGCTCCAACTTAAAGA
Source organism: Ophiura sarsii (assembly GCA_035610835.1). Taxonomy (NCBI): domain Eukaryota; kingdom Metazoa; phylum Echinodermata; class Ophiuroidea; order Amphilepidida; family Ophiuridae; genus Ophiura; species Ophiura sarsii. Next base: position 58,265,018 of record CM069441.1, read on the forward strand.
AAAAGAAAATTATGGAACAATTTGTCCTTTTGAATTTGAGATATTGTTGGCAAAGATCGGTTCACAATTAAGAAAGCTGCATCGCAAAAAGAATGAGACAAGGGGCAATTTTCATTTTCACACTTGGGTTTTGAACATGCAGGGTAGTGTGTCGGGTATGTGTATGGGCTGCATTTGGAACAAGGAATAACCATGCACTAAACCCAGTGCAGGGATGAATGAGGTAATGGTAATTCGCCTTCACTTATCAATAAAAAATTCATCCTACCTGAAATGCCAATGTGTAGTAAAACTAGAAATTCCTGAAATGGTGAAAAAATCCAGAAAATATGCATAAATTTAGGCAAAAATGCCGTTCAATGGCCTGAAAATAAATACAAGCCTGTACATTTTGACCAAAACAATTCCTAGAGTCAGGAAGTTTTCTTGAAACTGGCATCTCTGGAGATGATATATTCCAGTGAGTGACGCTTATTTGTGAGTGTGTGACTCGTAATGTACTGGCGTATATGTGCACAATCATAGATAAATCCCCACATTAGTGTGTAAACAGTGCATCTTTTAATAGCATTCACACTGATGTTATGTTCATACTTCAGGTGGGATGAATTATTCACCAGAATTTCATTGTATAACAAGGTCATCTTCATAAGTTTGTTGAAATCAAATTTATCTTTGATTACTGGCAATGTTAACTAGTTAGAGTGAGAGGGAGACAAAATAAAAAAATAGGTGTCAAGCTGAACTCATAATACATAACTATTCCTCTATAATGATATGCAAAACTATGGTTAATTGGCGAACCTGCTCGCAGCACCGAATTAATACAGAAGAGCGTCGATGCGCAACAAAATTGTATGGCGCAACATGGCGCACTGTGAATCATATGCGTCACATGTGCATTATGCCAAAATAGCGCGGGGAACACTTGTCTTACTTGTGTGTGGAGAGATAAAAACCCGCACATTCTCGCCAATTTTGAACTGAATGAACTATAGTAACATTGACAATGCATGGAATGGTATAGCATGGTACAATGCTACAATTTGCTATATAACAAACATGAATCAACAGTGACAGTTAGTAGCCAATAGCCATAACATTTTGATATTGCTTTTAATAGTGGTCTGTTTTAAACTTTTATATGCCAAATAGCTCCAATGAGATTTTCATGAATCTTTTATATAATTATTATATATGCATGTATTTACACAACTCGGCATAAATGTACCCATCCCCTGTTCCCTAAAACACTCAGTCATCTTATATTTGATAGGAATGTAATGGTGGCGCACTACCGCCATCTCCCATTGCAAAAGTGTTTCTTCATTACGAAATGGTTGGTTTTGACAGTTATTAATGTATGATTTTCAAATATAAGTCCCTCGTCTAAGGGTATTCCAACCAATTTTTGCTTGGTGTACTGTGTATTTGTTGTTGTTAATTGGTACTCAGTTCTAGGGGTCCATACCACTGGAAGCTCCTGGATTTTAGCAAATTTGGAGGTGTCTCCTCAATTTGTTTTATTACACATGCCCCCCCCCCCTGGATGTGCCCCTGTATAGTAAAGTCATATTGTTGCTACCCAGGACAAATCTTTGATATCACCAATAAATATTATGGTACATATAACACTAGCTTTTTAAAGTTTTTCCAATGGTAATTAGTGAGTGCATGACAATATATAAAGATCTTTTTTTTAAATAAAAAGGTGCCAAATCAGTGTTTACTCCTTTTACATTGAATTTATAATCATGATATTTGTATTGGAGCTGTAAATTGTTACACCAGTTCCTTTACTTTACTTCCAGTGTTGATTTTATAATCAAAACAAATAATTGTTGAATCGAGCGTCACTATCCAAGCGCTCGAGTTCAATTGAAATCACAAGCGCTTATAAAATGAAAATAAAATTGCACTGCATTCCAAAAGCGCAACATGACCTCGTTGATTGTCCAATCAACATGGCTTTGAACTTGTGATCATGAAAATGTGATTAGTTAATTACTGAAATGTTTACATGTACGTCATATATCTTCCAATTGTCATATGCGCTGTCACGGTCACAGAAATTAATAGTATGCGAGGGAATGGTTTGAAAAGATCAGCAATTACTTGTTTTGATTATAATAGAAGAAATAATCAAAATATTAACAAGATGGAATATATCAACAATGTCAATCTGATCACTTTTGTGTAGTTTACTATGTAATGCATATGATGTTTATGCGGCATAATTCTGTTATACCCTACACACCAACATCGGTAGTATGCGTCGTTCTTAAAATTCATGCACTATGAATACCTCTGTGAAGGGTATAACAGAATTACTCCTGATGTTTAGATTCGAAATTTCAAATTTTCCCCCTAAGAACAAAGATAAACCATGATTAGCACCATTTAAAGAAAAAAATTCCTATTTTCAAAAGTCTCATTTCCAATACACAGCACAAGAAGAAAGGACAAATTGGGGTCTCTCTGTGTGTGTGTATAGCCAGGATTGACCGGGCTATCAATCGCACAGTGCAAATGGTTGGGATGACGACATTGTGTGGGTTAACAATTGATCCTTTTTTCTCGTGTTGTGTATTGGAAATGAGACTTTTGAAAATAGGATTTTTTTCTTTAAATGGTGCTAATCATGGTTTATCTTTGTTGTTAGGGGGAAAATTTGGTATCAAATTATGCCTAAAAGATTCATCTAAATGCCTATCTAGCCTGTTTGGTCAAAAAAATGTCATTAAATGTTACTCAAAATGACATAAACAAAGTGGGATACTTTCTTTTGTTGAACCCTTTATACTGTAAAACCAGAAATGTTCGCAATTTCACATGCATATAAATTTCGCTAATTTTGCAAGGAGCACAGTGCATTGCAAAGTTACACAATGTAACTATAAAGTTTCATTTGTGAAATTTTTATGCCGTGTATTAGGCCAGTATTGCTGATTCATGAAATTTAAACTCGCGAACATTTCTGGTTTTACAGTATGTAGGCCTGTGTGTACAAGAGATGTCAAAATATAGAAAAAATGAATGAATTTGAAGAAAAAAAACATTTTATTTAATTCTCTGAACAACCTAAATCAATAGAGAATGCAAGGCTCCCATTTTGCACGGTGTAATGCCATTGTTCCTTATGGTGTCTAAAATAGTTACCACCAATAGCTCTTTATAAGTCAAAGTCGAACAGTTTTATTATCAGGTTCTTCAAGCAGTTCTTCTAAATACGGAACCTGAAAAGTATGGCATAGTACTTGGCATCACTGTACCCAGTACAAATAATCATTATGTCCCCAATAGAGATTATCCATGTAACGAATTAGCAGCCATCCTGAATATTAAAATAATAATAATAATAGTGGATATTTATATAGCGCCGGTATCCGCCGCAAGCGACGCTCATGGCGCTGTAGCCTATACATATATTATAACACTGTCGTTCGTTAGGAAATCGTCACAATTCATTTCGCTTTCATCTATCGTAGGCTGCCGGCTAGGCGCACATCAATATCAGCACTTAGATTCTAATATCACCCTTTTTAACAGCTCCCCAATCTCGCTTGGGTCGACCAGGCAATTGAGACCAAGTACCTTGGCCAAGGATACAAACATGTTGGACCTAGCGGGGCTCGAACTCACAACCTTTGCATCGTGAGACCGGTGTCTTATCCACTAGACCACACACGCTCTAGAACACACGCTCTTAAACTGTGTTTAAGATTTGCAGAAAGAGGATGTTTTATGATATTTATTTGATAGCATAATTCCTGCTTTATATGAACTGGATGTCATGCACCAATTCTATCGACTGTAGAATAGGCCGGGTGAGAAACCCAAATACATTTGTCACAGCTGAGGCACGTAGAGGGTACACTGTTTTGAGGGTACACTATTTTGAGCACCATAAATGAGGGCAATGGCATTGTATCTTATTAAGATGGAACTACTTTGATGTGCAATATTGTAATTTGAGGGATGTTGAAAGTAATTTGTATCATATTTGGTGTACGGAATTAGATGGGAACAATTTTGGTTTTGGTTTATCAATATAGTTTGCAAATAAAGTACAAAGTTATCTGATAAGTAAGAAACAATTTGAGCTATTTCAGATGAAGTGACAAGAGCAGGGATGCCAATACTCATTCTTACTCTTTATCAGGCACACCCGTATATCAGACCCTTCCAATGTACAGACAGTGAGAACAATAATAACTATACAATTAAATATATGTTGCCAAGGGCTACTGTTCACATTTGCTCTTTACAGGCAATTTGTGCAGTGACTGTGGTCAAACTGGTTATTGTTTTACATTACATTTTTTGGGCTATGTTGACCTCCATAAGCACAATCATCCAATGACCTTTTTGCCTCGTGTGCATCATTGAATGGGAGTAAAGGTGCGTTCATACTCCCGTCGTTGTGCATCGGCTGATGTCGACGAATATCGTTGTGCGTGTGGAAGCAATGTCAACTTCTGTCCTTCGAATTGTCGGCCAATACGCAACGACCGGCGGGAATATGAACACACCTTTATTCGAACAGATGCATAAGAATCTTGTGACTTGATTTTGGCTATATCTTGCTAGACGTCCCGTACGGAATAAAGCATATGCAACTACTAGTACTACTACCCATTTTTGTCATGAGCATGTGCACATCAGTTACGGGATGTCTAGCGAAGACAGTGCCCTGATTTTTCAATACTAATACATTGGTGACAAACTGAATACTAGAGAGATGATGAGGGTGAAATGTGAATAAGACGTAGACCAAATTGTGAAAGGTGTTCCCCTCGTATTGACTTCCAATAATGATAGTGTCCCTCCATAAGATTAGCATACATATAATAGTCTGTGAAAGTATCAGGATATATTGTTTAACTGTGATATGCCACAGCTAAAAGATGAGAAGAAGAGTGTTAATAAAATATATAATACTATAAGAAATAAAAAAAAATCTATATGCCTGATATGTATTATGTCCCCACTGTTTTCTTAAGGGAGTTAAAAAAATTAAGCAATGAAAATAGTATATACAGTGTGGTTCAATAAAACGTTGACAGTTTTTCAAAGCCATATTTTTCAAAATTGTGGGATTTGCAGGGGTCGCATTCTGACGCGGTCTGGACCTCTCACTTTCTTGTAGTGACGCGTCTGGTTTCAAACTGGAAAGACTTGCGGGTCCCAATCAAAATTAATTAAAACTGTCCATAAAAAAGTAAAATGTTCAAATACCCAAACTTCAGGACCCCTCAATTTCTTGGGGGACCCCTTAAATTTCATGGGACCTCTCACATTTTTGATCCAGTGCTATCCCTGGGGATTTGGTTTTTTTTTTTTACATATTCCTCAAAAATATAATCTTGGCCATCTATGCTGAAAATCTCAATGTTAATAATGCTATGGCGGCAAAATGATAGCTATTTGAAGAGAATCTCTCCAAAATCTCTTTGTCCACAGGTAATTCTACGGGAAATGACCAGCAAGATAACTTTAAATGGCATCGTCACTTTTAAGGCATAGAGTATAGACAATTTCACTTCCAATCTATGAAAATCAATAATTCTAGTTAATGTTACTCGTGGTATTATTATTACGTATTGATTTCCCACCTGAATAGATAGTTAAGATGTTTTAACAATTACACTAGTTTCACTTGGTGGGATCTTCAAATCTTGGATTACTTGCATGCAATTCATCATTCAGTATTCAATGTAACGTCGCGAAATCAGTACCAGTGGACGTGAAATGGGATAGACTTTGTTTAAATAGCTGTTATTTTGCAACCGTAAGGTTATTTGTAACGATATTTTCAGCATAGATGGTCAAGATCATATAGTTGATGAATATTGATTTTTTTGTTTTTTGAAATCTACAGAATTTCAAACTGTCAACGTTTTATTGAACCACACTGTATTTCAGAAAATACACTTGTTGTACACATGTTTTTGGATATGATTTCAAAATTTTAAATGCTGTCGTTCATGAGTTGGCGGATCTCTGGTGGATCTAAACCCATATCATTTTTGATGGTATCAGGATACTAAAGGGGTCTTCTGCCTCTGTTAGCTTTCCCAACATAAAGTCAGTGTAGCTAATCAGTCAAACCGCAACACATTTGATAGAACAAATAACGTTCGAATTGAAATAGCAAGAAAAAAATTGCCTGTGATTTAGCCTAAAAAAGACGGATACCCTAAAATGTGATTTGGTTTTTTGAAAATGACTTCACATTTTTTGCTACGTATAAAGTCTGTGTATAATGAACTGGTCAAACCGCAACACATTTTACTGAACAAATGATGTTCGCATTTAAAATTTTATCTCCAATATAAGTTTACATTAAATAATTGTGATTTAGCCGAAAAGGTGGTTTTTTTAGTACGCTTATTTTTATTATTTTTGTCTATTATTTTGATGACTGAAATGATGGATAATTTTCGAATCAAATATTTCGAGAATCAAACTATCCATTATAACAACACATCGCTAATAATGTGACAGTTATCGAATTTGGTTCTGCTGGGATCCTAAAGTACCAACCACAAACCATGTCTACCGAAACCGCTCAACCAAAAACCATGCAACCCGATAACTGCAAAACGATAACTGCATAACTCGAGAACCGCTCTAGTTTTGATGTTAGAATCCACACTTAAATTCAGGATATCAGAGACAAATAGTTACAATTTAACCCAATTTATTCATTTATTCATTATTATGTACAATAATTGGCATCATTATGGTACCATCAGTGATTCTGGAACCTGAAAACAAAGCCTACAAGAATTACTATTTGCAAAGTATAAACAACGCCATTTGGTATTATAATTATATTTGTCTTCTTTTTGGGGCGCCCGCTACGGCGGCGCCTCCTTATATAGATAGAGTTTGAACTTTAGGAAAACAGTATCTTACACTGTACACGTCTCACCAGGAAAGGTGACCGCATGTCACAATGTGGAAAACACTTTAGCCATACAAATCAGAAACGATTTCTTGACCTTTTTGCAATGCAAATTACATCATTCTTTGCAAACAGGAATGAATACACATACTAATAGCTGCTGTAAAGACATGGTAAAACTGATTGATAACAAATTTGAGTAAGATAATCTTATCATCAAATACTATACTAAGCATGCATCAGCTATCTCACAGAGGCTGGGTTTTCTTTTAAACGTCTTTCATCAATGATGTTTGTTTAAAATAAAACCGATGTTTACATTAACTCGGCCACTCTATAATAACAATTATGATTCCGCAAGAAGATTTTAACGATATTCCACAATGCATTACGGGAGCACCAGCCAACTATAGTTATTTTCCCCACGATGCACTTGTGGTGCTCTTAAGTTTTAGAGTAAGAATAAGGAATAAACATTGAAGATCTACAGCTGAACTCATGTTGTAACTGCAATGAAGAGGCACGATGATATGATGATAATGCATGATCTCTCTACAATAATCCAAAAAATCCCTTTAAATTTTAGCTTCCAATAAAATTAAAATAAAAAAGAACATTATTTTGATTTGTATTTGATTGCATTTTTTGACTTCAATGATTATCTTGATATTTTGAAAATGGATTAAACACTTCAAAAGAAGTAAGTTCCCCTTTAGGGTTTCCCTTATATTTTTAAAAATATACATTGGGTTGAAATGGGTTTTCTGTCAAATTGTTATGAGGTTCATACCAATACTTGACCAAAATTTCAAATCAACAGGTTATGTCATGCTGGAGTGAGCTTGTATTTGAATGACAGAATGTCCCATTTCAAAAGTTGTTAAAATAATGTTTAGTAGTGTGTGTATCCACCACGTTGGTGTATCAATTGCGACATCGATTTCTCACAGTGTTGATGAGGCGCGCCCACATAGGGGAAGAGTTGCTAATCAGTTCTTGGAAGACTGATGAAGGTATAGAGCGTTTGATTTGGCCCGCGAACTCCCCAGATCTCAACCCAATCGAGCATCTGTGGGATCAGGGGCACTAAGAGATGTGTTGGAGGATGCGCCCTCAATTATGATAAAAACTGGGATTCGTATATTTTTATAATTGTATTACATGTATGAACTTACAACTATAAGTATTAAGAAAAATCAGCCCTCTATGTACAAGAAAACGTCGATTCCGGGACGAGCATTTTATGTCCGACAATATCCCCCTGCAGTACGCGTGATACATAACGTGAACCATATTTGCATAGAGGGCGTTTTTCAATAAATAGCGATGATATTGTTTTAATCAAGTTTTGCTGTGTTTTTGCTAGTAGAAACAACAGTAATGGCCATTTTTAATGTTCATCTTGAATTCTTGAATAAGTAAATTTTTAAACATTTAAAATTTTCAACACCACTTAATGTGCCTTTAAAGCGGGCCGTGGATCGTAGAGTCGATGATCACACTAATCTTGCTAACTTACGTCTTCTGGTACAACAAGAGTGGGATGCCATGGCTTTTAAAGCACCAGCCATACCCCAGTATACCCTTCATGGCTATATTGTTATTATTTATTTGAGCGCCCCTTTCCTTTTAAAGGAATTTTTATTTACATATAAACGGCAATTTATGTTGTTTATTATGTTGCCCTCTCGATCCTTATCTTGTTTCCTGCTGGTTGTGTTGCTCTTCATTTTTGAGTATATTGCGGATTTGCGCGCTTTATATATACATTTATGTTCACTATTATTATTATTATGATGATGATTATTATTGTTAATATTAGTATTATAGATATTCTGATTACTTTCATTTCTTACCATGGTACTCTAAAGTCTCAAGCAAAGCAATAATTATCCACAACCCTTTTTGACACCTTATTGCACGAAACGTTTAACCCCATAATCAGTAGTGATACCAATTCACAATAAATGCACTAACAAATTTACAATGCAAATGTTCCGTCCGTCCTTTTTAAACAGTAGATGGAATGGCCGAAACCCAAATTCTTATCAACACGATACGGTCTTATTAATAATGTTTTATCTTCAGAGTAAGTATGGCGTCATATTCGCTTTCAAGTATCATCTGAAATGTGTAAACAAATGAAAATATATCTAGTTAGGCCATTGCTCTTCGGATGATGTGTATTATATACAGGGTGTCTCAGAAAAAATTACAACGCTCCGTTTCGTGAACGTAACTTCCAAAATTATAATTGAAACAGAAAAATTTAAACTGCAAAATAAAGTCCTATTAGTTGGCTATAATTGAGAGAAAATTTCATTCGATTCGGCTCAGTGGTTACGGAGAAATGAGCGATTACGTAAAGGTAGGTATAGAACCCTTCCATCCAAGTTTGCTCAAATTGAGTGATTCAGACAGCACAAGAAATTAATCGATACTTCTCTCGAAGATAATGATCATAACTTTTTTAATGTTCTCTGTTTGTCATTCTTCTTTATCGTGGTTATTTTTCCACTAAGGTTTAAAACTTGATAAAAGTTGCAATTGTTGAAATTTTCTATCGCCTATTTTGCGCGATAATTCAATCTGTAATCACAATTGAGAATAAAATGATGGTAAGTTAGGTTATTTAACTAAAATGGGGGGGGGGGGGGGGGGGGGGGGGGGGGGGAGGTTAAAAAAATTCGCGCAGTCCAAAAAAAATCGCACAGTTTAAAAAAATCGCACAGTAAATGTACTACATGTACAATTTTGCCTTCGATTTGGCTAATAACCTTGGTATTTTTCCTCAATTTTTTTCTATTTCCTTTTTTTTGTAGGGGGTGGGGGGGCGGGGGCACAAATGGTTTTTTTCGTCAGGGGGAGGGGGGGGGGGGGCATTTGACCCCTGCCCCCCCCCCCCCCCCCCTGAGCTACCGCACTGAGTTCAGGTGTCACAATTTGATCAAGCATATTAAGATATGCAGCTGCTGTAATATTTCCAGGGAAGAAATGTGGGCCCTCGATACAACAAGTTGTATTGTTGTTGTATTGTTGTTGTATTGTGTTTATTATGAATGTCTCGATGGATTATTGCTAAGTACTCTAATGATTTGAAGAATTGCATTAATCAAGGTATTCAATGGTGCTATCTACATTATTTGAGAATAGAAAACCATACCTGCGCAAATGAAAATCAGTATATTACGCAAACTTGGATGGGAGGGTTCTTCACCTACCTCTATATAATCGCTAATTTCTCCGTAACCAGTGAGCTGAATTGAATGCGGTTTTTTTAGATTATAGCCAACTAATTGGACTTAATTTTGCAGTTTTAATTTTTCTATTCTGATTATTATTTTGGAAGTTACGATCACGTAATGGAGCGTTGTAATTTTTTCTGAGACACCCTGTATTGTAACATCAGTTGTGCTACGTTGTTTCATACTATATCTTAACTCTAAATCTCTGTCACGGATTGTCTCTACCGACAACTCGAGGGTTGAGCGCCAGAAGGCCGTAACTCAATTTTTTGGCAAATTGATATTTTGGTACAAAAATAATCCATATAACTTAGATTTTCAGAACCATAAAGAGATAACTCATAAACGCTCGTAATTTGACTAAAATTAGAGTTATAGTTGGGTGCTATACAGTGTATTGTAATGAGTTTCATATTTTAGAAAGTTGATTATCTAAAAAAAGCATTTTTTGAGTTAAGGCCTTCTGTCGCTCAACCCTCGATAGGAAAACCACGTACTCGGGATTTATTGTTCTCTACCATTTATTTATTTAAAAACGTGGCTTTTTCAACAAAGACTTCTTACACGTATGGCTTGTACATGAGGTCAAATGGTCAAAACAATTCTCATAGTTTACGAAAGCATAGACAAATCTCAAAGTTCAGAAAGACCCCAACGTAACGTATAGCTGTGACCATCTCTAATCTGGGATCTAAATCTACTGGAGGAGGGATCTAAATCTACTGGGGGAGAACTTTCTACTTATGGTCTTACCTACGTATAGGAGAATAAAACGGAAACTGACAAACATACTGGATGACCAAATAACGATCACGGTGCAACTTCGTACGCTCATCGTGTTACAACCCGACGATCTTTTCGCTTCGGCATCTGTCATTACGTATAATTTTGTTGCCCGAAAATCACGAAATTGATTTTACATAGTTTCGTCTTCGATGAAAGCTTAAATGTACGGTGACTTACCACATAATTCGTCGTCGCCATCGGGACAGTCCACAACTACATCACATTGCCAGATACTAGGTATACATTTTCCACTTTGGCATTGGAATTCATCCGTACTGCAGCCTGTGAGTCATATAATAAGTGATCAAATTAGTATAAAACCGACAACAAAAAGTGCGGCAATACAGGTAACCCATTTGAATTTCACACTCCCTCACTCAATGGGTATGTGGAGGTTAACTTGTCTTCCATCATAGAGGGTGTATGGAGTTCAAATGAAATTGCGCAATATATACTACTACTAGCTGTTCAACATATCTGTTGTGATGAATGTTAATGTAAGCGGAGCTGGTCATGTGAGCACGATATCTCACTATAGATACACTTGGATTATGACCAGGCATTTCCGCCGTTGCCGAGGCAATTGGCATGTTTTGCCAGACGTTCCCAGTTTAAATCCGGGTGACGATATTTTGCTTCATAATTTTCTAGGGCTGTCTCTATCTTCTTTTATATTAAGTTATCATTCTTACCACATCCTTGTTCGTCATGGCCATTTGGCCAATCCACGATATCATCACATTTCCATTCAAAAAATATGCATTTTCCACTTTGACATTAAAATTGATCCGCATTACAGCTACCCTTGAGTAGACCATCTCAATGGCCATCCAGAAATAATTTTGGTCATCCAGTGAAGTATTTTGGCTACCCGATAACTAATTTCTTCAATTATATCTCACCGATACATTTTAGCTACGGTTTAGTCTAAAATGGACAATCATCTTCTAAGGGAGCAGTTCCATTTGTACGCGATAAAAATTGCGAGAATGTTCCGGGCCCCGATGAGTTTTTTATCAGGCCCCGATGAGATTTTTATCGCGAACAGTTGCGAGTAGCAAAGGATTATTTATCGAGTAGCGTATTACCGCTTGTTTAAATATAATGGGGCCCTCACATGTATCCGTGTGAGCTGAGCGGCCCCTTACCGTGTGAAAAATGGGTGCGGACGGCGGCACACGGCACACACGATGGGCCGTTTCCCGTCCGTTGAACACGTTCAGGGGACTTTGCCGGAGTTTTGAACATGCTCAAAACATGCTCAAAACTCCTGACGGGTGAGTAAAAGCGGCGGCGAACGATGAGAGCCCGGTATGAAGACGGTATAAGGACGGCGCACCCGTTCGCACCCGTTTCGCACCCGTTTCGCGCCCATTCACAGGGCGGTGATGGACGATGGTGGACGTCGACCTGACTCGACCATCTTAGCGACGGACTGCGAATGGCCGCATGCAGCCTAGTAACCGTTCGCGGAACGGACTCTCAGCAGGAATGTTGCCACTCTCTAAATGTAAAAGAGCTAAAACTCACTCTTTCGAGAGCTCTAGGAGGAACAGCTCTTTTTTGAAGTGAAGTTCTTAAAAGAGCGATTTTCACTCTAAAAAGAGTTAAAATCACTCTGAAAAGAGTGGAAATCACTCTTAAAAGAGTAACAAATCACTCTGAAAAGAGTGAACTTCACTTCTTAGAAGAGCCGTCCCTCCTAAAGCTCTCGAAAGAGTGAGGTTTAGCTCTTTTACATTTTAGAGAGTATTATAGATGTTGGTCGTACGAATTCCGGAATGCAAATGAAGCGGCGAGCTTGAGCGCTCTGCTTGAAAAGGGCGGTTTGATGATGTAATGAAGACGTTTCGGCCGGTACCCAGGCGTTTCGACCGGTTAGGAACCGGTATAGAGGTGGTATGCACACGGTGAGAACGGTAAGCTAGAACTGACATGAGGCCGGTGATCCCGGACAAGGCCGGTGAGAACCCGGGACAGACCCGGTAGAACGGTATGGACCGAGGACCCGGTGTATGAGGACGGTGAGCCCGGTACACGGCCGGTGAGGACCCGGTAAAGACCCTGTATATAACGTTATGGACCCGGTGGCCACAACCAAAAGTTAATGCGCCCGTTGACATTTTTTAGTGATTGTTTGGACTCTGTTGTTTTTCTATTAGACGGTAAGGTGGCCGCCTACCATTACCGCCCTGCGAACGGGCGCGAAACGGGTGTGCCGTCTTTATACCGTCCTCAAACCGGGCTCTCACCGTTTGCCGCCGCTTTTGCTCACCCGGCAGGAGTTTTGAGCATGTTCAAAATTCCTGCCGGGCGCGGATGGCCGTCAATGTCCCCGGCAACGTGTTCAACGGACGGGAAACGGCCCACCGTGTGACATCACCGTGTGCCGCCGTCTGCACCAATTTGTCACACGGTAATGGGCCGGCCAGCTCACACGGATACATGTGAGGGCAAATGTATTTTACAGAGATTCCCGGAATGTGAGAGAAGCGGCGAGCTTGAGCGCTCAGCTTATACAGGGCAGTTTGATGATGTTATCAAGGCGGTTCGGTCGGTACCCAAGCGTTTCGGCCGGTGAGGACCTGGTGAGGAGGTGGTATGAGCCCGGTTCCAGGCCGATAAGGACCCGGTATAGAACAGTATGAACCCGGTGACAAAAAAAAAATGCGGCCGTTGACATTTTTTGCTGATTGTTCACCGTGTTGGACTCTGTTGTTTTTCTATAAGACGGTAAGGGGCCGCCCAGCTCACACGGATACATGTGAGGGCCCCATAACGAAAGATAAGTGGTCGGTATGTAAAATTAGAGCTTCGGGTTATTTATTCTAGTTGTAAGGTACAAATTCAGCATTTCATGTTTTTAGAGATAATGTTATTGATTATGGATGTTTAACGTAAATTGTATTATCCTCGTGTATTTGCTAAACAATGTCCCGCTCTATTTGCTAAACATACCCCAGGGTATGGCAGAGGCCTCGTATCGGGGCCTGATGACTATTTTATCGCGAATCAACTTGAAAAACATCGGGTCCAAAACATATCAGGCCCCGATACAGTCGCGATAAATTTATCGCGTACAAATGGAACTGTTCCCTAAGTTCTACTACTATCCTACTCACCACATCCTTGTTCATCATCACCATCTGGACAATCCAAAGAGAGATCACATTTCCAATTAGATGCGATGCATCTTCCACTTTGACATTCAAATTGGTTTGCATTACACCCTTATGTATAAATAGAAACATATCGCACAAGTTGTGTAAGTAAAATATAAGTTTCAAATAACCCTCCCTAGTTCTCTAGTTGCCATCTGTTGATGTTGCTCTATCCCATTTTAATTTGATACCTTTCTAATAGGAAACAATTCAACAACAAAAAATTGAATCGTTTATTCCTCTTTATGCTGGTATGATGAACATTTGAAAACGCATCTTGTTTATTATAATATAAAGCAGTTTACCAACCCATGATGTTTACAACAGACTAACTAGCAACATATATTAACCCTAACCCCTGAATGCTAAAAAATGCCAATCCTAAGTCCTTCTCCAAGCGCATGCGCCGCCGGTTTTCGATGACGTAGTCAACCGTGATTATACTCTACTTGGCTTCCTCTGGACAGTGACGTAACTTAACCGGCACACTTTATATAAAAGACATCCCCAGGGCCAGGCGCGTAGCCAGCATTGTCATTCCGGGGGGGGGGCAAACATCAATATCGTCCCTATTTTTAAGAGAGGACCAGACGTCGCGCTTGCGCGACGCGGGGGGGGGGGGGGGGGGGGGGGGGGGAGGGGTGTCTGAGGGCGGATGTGCCCCCCTCAGAAGCTGGAAAATTTTAAAAATTAAAGCTTCAATTGGAGCCATTTGGTGCCCTACTTTTACGCTATATTCAGGGGTAGGGTTAGGGAGGGGAGAGGTGACAAACATCTTTTTTTCTCGGTCTATCAATGTTACTAAAGAAATATATCTAACAATTTAAATAATTGCATTTTGCATCTTTAACCCTAACCCTAACCCTAACCCTAACCCTTTTTCTTCTCTCTCTCCCTCTTCTCCCTTTCCCTCCCCTTTCTCTTCTCTTTCCCCTCTCCTTCCCCTTTTCTCTTTCTCCCTCTCCTTCCCCTTTCCCTTCTCTTTCTCCCTCTCCTCCCCCTTTCTCTTCTCTTTCTCCCTCTCCTTCCCCTTCTTTCTCTCTTTTCTCCCCTTCTTCTCGTCCCCATTTTCCCGCTTCTCCGTCCCCATTTTAGGTGTCCGGGGGGGGGGGGGGGGGCAGTCTGCCCCCCTGCCCGCTGGCTACGCTACTGCCCAGGGACTATCCGAATTGCTATAGTAACTCAGGCTCGTTGGGTCCGCGATGGGATGTTGAAGCACTGACAACATACTCAGTAACTTTGACATGTTTAACACGATTTATGCTCTCAGTTCCTACCCGCAAAACACTACACACTTGCACGCACTCCGTCTGGGTTTGATTTTCGGCGCATGCAGAGACGGACCCCTCTCCATTTTTACCTCCTGGTCATAGTTTAACTCATAAAAAACACGCCCGGGAGTTTAAGTTAATTGAAGTCTTCTATTTTATTTGACTTTTTGTTCTCGTGTCCTCGTGCGCCGTTATTTTGTAGGCCTACTGTACGGTTTGAACTGCGGAGCCACCATAAACTTAATACTTCTGTGGGAGCCACGGACTGCCTCCTTTTACCCGCCCAATTACAAAAATACAGCTTGCGCTATGAACGCGCACGCACCTTACGGTCTGCGCCATTCATTACGCGTGTGCCATGTTTTGAGTTTGTTTACTTATAGAAAAGTCGTAAAATATTTTATTTGTCGGTCGTATAGATTAGAGAATAATTACTTAGAGAATAATGACTGCGCCACAACTGTTTTCGTGAATTTATTTTAAAATCAGAGGTTTTTGTTCTGGTCTGAGGAATTGTCCCGAGGGGCGCAGCCCCCGAGGGACAATTCCGAATGACCAGAACAAAACCCGAGGATTTCAAAACAAATTCACGAAAACAGTTGTTAAGCAGTCATTATTCTCATTCATTACTGAAAAAGATGCATATTGTATCCAAATCGTTGATTTGTACCGATATAATCTTGCTAATAATTAATTAGTTTTCTGTTTATTTTGTCCACCCCTTCTTAGTTATTGAAACAGTCCAAGTCGGGTCATCCCCTCATTAACATTTTTATCATTCAACCAATCAAAAATAAGCTTTAATCGTGTTTCCTCATAACTCATTGAATATTCAGTTTAGGGGCGTGAGGCGTTAATTTGATTGGTCGGTCAGTGAGCAAAACAATGGAACACTTTGGCGCAGTACTTTCGGGCAATTATTAGTAACCCGCGCTCGGTGTGCGCGTTCTCATCTAACGATTATTTTGATTGGAACGCACTTGATACGCAGCTATCGCGATTATTCATGAGGTAATGAATGTGTAACAACTGTTTTCGCGAATTTGTTGTGAAATAAGAGGTTGATGTTATGGTTTGAGGAATGACCATAACAGCAACCGAGTATTTCACAACAAATTCGCGAAAACAGTAGCAGTCATTATTCTCATTCATTACTGAAAAAGATGCATATTTATCCAAATCGTTGATTTGTACCGATATAATCTCGCTAATAATTAATTAGTTTTCTCTTTATTTTGTCCACCCCTGCCCTTCTTAGTTATTGAAACAGTCCAAGTCGGGTCATCCCCTCATTCAACCAATCAGAAATAAGCTTTAATCGTGTTTCCTCATAACTCAATGAATATTCAGTTTAGGAGTGTGAGGCTTTAATTTGATTGGTCGGTCAATGAGCAAAACAATCGAACACTTTGGCGCAGTACTTTCGGGCAATTATTAGTAACCTGCGCTCGGCGTGCGCGTTCTCATCTAACGATTCATTTGATTGGAGCGCACTTGATACGCAGCTATCGCAATTATTCATGAAGTAATGAATCCTGATGCTTATACTATGCGTACTTTAAGGATAAAAAACAGTCACATAAACAGAAATTTAGCTATGTCCACAATGAAAATATTTTTGGTGTAGACCGTATGTGGAAGGATAAGGTAATATCTTCCATCATGTGTTAGTCTAAATAGTAGCTCCCCGCGCTAATGAAACTCAAGATTTCGGTAGTGGGCCGTGCATGACACTATAATTGTGATACTCGCGTGGCGCTGGTTGCTACGTGGGGCGAAGATCCCTGGGCAGATTACGCGGTAGTGGGCCATATTTAGACTATGAACTTAATTCTAGTGCGATAATCGGCTATAAAACTCTCTATAATTAAATTGAATTAATTGTTGAATTATCTGTAAAAGAGTAAATACAACAGTTTCCCACCTTGCGATTCTATAATTGTTACGCTGAAACTACACGGCACGATATTTCTAGACCCATCAACAAATACGTATGTCACTTGAGTTGTACCAACGCTGAAGGAAGCCCCTGGGGTATGTGTCCTCCTTTGTAGTGTAACTGGTCCACAATTATCGGTTGCTTGTGGTGCGGTCCACATTACGGTAGTGCTACCGGTACCCGGCAATATGGTTCGAGTTATGTCATTAGGTATTCCTTGACACACAGGCGGTATTGAATCCACTGAAAAAAACATTTACATGTAATTCATTAAAAATAAGATAAGAAATGCTTTACAACTATATGTATCTAGCAATATGTGTATATGGCATCTTAAATACAACGTATCAGAGATGTATTGTTTCAAGACTATTATATAAAAATCATTAGGAGAATGTGAAATATACCAGAATTGTTGGACTGTTGTAAGAAATTATCGGAAATTTACTGAAAATTGGAAAATGCCCTTGTTAATAACTTGATGTACAAATTGTGAAAATATACTGTCCAAAAAGTGTCGCGCGTGCGTTTGGTCTAGAATGTATCACGCTAAAGATAAATTAATAATTGAACGAACAACGCGAACGCAGTACAAAGATGATCGCGCCCGAAATTATCACGCGAATGGTTGTGCTTGCTTCACGCAATGCACGCGATACGCTGCTTAGTTGTGTTCGTTCAATGATTAATTTACCTATAGTAAATTTCATTGATTTTCAACAACAAAAACATGGTTGACTTTATTTCTCAGATTTGAGTAAACTTTTACGAAAAATAATAACTGAAAGCAAGGCACGTATCTAAATTACCAAATGAAGATCAATATTGATCTGAGAGCTGGAGTTGGCGGCATATTGAATGCGTGTAACATTCAATTTGTAGAATATTTTTACTTTCCCCTGGATTTAGGAAAACATGATTTGCTCGCTATACCTGCAATAACGGTTACTGAAAAGGTACAACTGGCAGTATTTCCTGATGGATCCGCAAATGTGTACGTCACGATTGTAGTTCCTGTTGGGAAACTCTGTCCTGGTTGATGTGTTTGACTTTGAACAGCGGCCGATCCAGAGTTGTCAGTTGCTGCAGGTTGTTGCCATGTTACTGTTGTCGCACCGCCAACGTTGCAAGGAATTGTTGAAGATACCGATATATCACTTGGACAGTTGGTAACAACAGGCAATGTTGTATCACCTTGATTCTCTGTACGAATGTTCAATATTTAGTATGTATCTCAACGTTAAAAATGCTCTTGTGGTGAATAGCGTTCTAAATGCTTTTTCGACTTAGATGTGAATGTAATGTAAAATAACTTTACGGTATACAAAAATAAAAAGTAAATCGGATCTGCTCTTTTGGAGTGAATTTCAAAGAGTGAGTTGAAAGTTGACAGATAATTCTTGAAGAGTGAACCTCAGAGGGAGTGACTATTATCATCCAAGACTTGTAGCGATTTTGTAGACGCGACACCATATAGATCCTTGCGTGATCGAATCTTAGCAACAGCGTAGAAATGTAACAAGTGTGAAGCCAAAAAGATTATCGTGTTGCCCTCAGCGACCGACGACCCAAAAATCTCCACAATTGAAAGACGTAAATTTTACTACCCACATGTTCACTATCATCACGCTAGAAATATTAGTCAAACTGACATTAACCAATTTTGTATTGACTTGAACCACGGTCTGTCAGTAATATTTGTCAGCCAACAAAATGGAAAATCGACCGACCGACCCGAAATCAAAATTGTTGGTACATTTGAGGAACACAACAATGTTGTGGTTTTTAGGCCTTAGGCTTAGATTTCGGCTTGGTCATCCAGTCAAATATATTATTTTGTCATCCAGTAAATTATATTATTTGGTCATCCAGTAAATCATATTATTTGGTCATCCAGTAAATTAATATTATTTGGTCATCCTGTAAATTATATTATTTAGTCATCCAATAAATCATATTATTTGGTCATCCAGTAAATTATTTGGTACATCCAGTTAATCGTATTATTTGGTCATCCAGTAAATCATATTATTTGGTCATCCAGTAAATTATATTATTTGGTCATTCATGATATTATTTGGCCATTCAGGAAATTATATTATTTGGTCATCCAGTAAATTATATTATTTTATCATCCAGTAAATTCTTTAGACCACCCAGTAATCATTTTGGTCATCCAGTGAAGTAGTTTGGCTACCCGAAAACTAATTTCTTCGATGCTAAATCACTGATACATTTGATCTACGGTATGGTCTTAAGTTGACAATCATCTTCTATTCTACTATCCTACTCACCGCATCCTTGTTCATCATCACCATCTGGACAATCCATAATGGTATCACAATTCCAATTAGATGCGATGCATCTTCCACTTTGACATTCAAATTGGTTTGCATTACATCCTTGTATAAACAGAAACATATCACACAAGTTATGTAAGTAAAATTTCAAACAGTTTACCAACCCATGATGTTTACAATAAACAAAATAACAACAAATATTATTTAACACCGGCGAATGTCTCAACGAAAAATAAGCAAGGACATTCACCGGTAGGGACTCGAACCCCGGTCTCCTGAACTCTAGGTAGGCGTCTTAACCATTACTTGTAATTATATATTTAGAACTTGAACTTAATTCTAGTGCGATAATCCGTTATAACACTCTCTATAATTAAATTAAAATAAATTATCGGTAAAAGAGTAAATATCACAGTTTCCCACCTTGCGGTAATCTAATTTTTACGCTGAAACTACACGGTACGATATTTCCAGAACCATCAACAAATACGTATGTCACTTGAGTTGTACCAACGCTGAAGGAAGCCCCTGGTGTATGTGTCCTCCTTTGTAGTGTAACTGGTCCACAGTTATCGGTTGCTTGTGGTGCGGTCCACATTACGGTAGTGCTACCGGTACCCGGCAATATGGTTCTAGTTATGTCATTGGGTATTCCTTGACACACGGGTGGTATTGAATCCGCTGAAAAAAACCCCAAACAATATAAACATCATATATACATGTAATTCATTGAAGATAAGAAATGCTTTACAACTACATTGTATTTAGTAATATGTGTAGGCCTACATGTATAAATGACATCTTAAATACAACGTATCAGAGGTGTATTGTTTCAAGACTATAACAATCCTTTATCATTAAGAAAATGTGAATATACCAGAATTGTTGAACTGTTTTCAGAAATTATCGGAAATTTACTGAAAATAGAGGAATATCACTTTCATTACCCTTGGAAAATGCCCTTGTAAACTTGAGGTACAACTTGTGAAAATGTACTGTCCAAATAGTGTCGCGCGTACGTTTTGTCTAGTATGTATCACATTGATTTCAACAATAAAAATACGCTTGACTTTATTTCTCAGATTTGAGTACACATTTACGAAAAATAATAACTGAAAACAATCCGTCTTTTAAAAGAAGCAAAAAAAAGCACATCTAAATTACCAAATGAAGATCAAAACTGAGCTGAGAGCTGGAGTTGGAGGCATATTGCATGCGTGTAGCGTTCAATTAGTAGAATATTTTTACTTTCCCCTGGAATTAAGAAAACATGATTAGCTCGCTATACCTGCAATAACGGTTACTGAAAAGGTACAACTGGCAGTATTTCCTGATGGATCCGCAAATGTATACGTCACGACTGTAGTTCCTGTTGGGAAACTCTGTCCTGGTTGATGTGTTTGACTTTGAACAGCGGCCGATCCAGAGTTGTCAGTTGCTGCAGGTTGTTGCCATGTTACTGTTGTCGCGCCGCCAACGTTGCAAGGAATTGTTGAAGATACCGATATATCACTTGGACAGTTGGTAACGACAGGCAGTGTTGTATCACCTTGATTCTCTGTACGAATGTTCAATATTTAGTATGTATCTCAACGTTAAAAATGCTCTTTAGGTAAATAGCGTTCCTAATGCTTTATCGACTTAGATGTGAATGTAATGTAAAATAACTTTACGGTATACAAAATTTAAAAAGTAAACATCTGCTGTTTTGGAGTGGATTTCAAAGAGTGAGTTAAAAGTTGACGGATAATTCTTGAAGAGTGAACCTCAGAGGGAGCGACTATTATTATCCAATATTAATTGCAGTGATTTTGTAGACTCGACATCATATAAATCCTCGCGTGATTTCTGTACCGATTCTTCGTAACAGTGAAGGAATGTAGCACGTGTGAGGCCCGGGGTGAGGCCAAACAGATTATTGTATTACCCTCAGCGAACGACGACCCGAAAATCTCCAAAAAAGTGAAAGACTTACATTTTACCCACATTTTCACTATAATCACACTAGAAATATTAGTCAAACTGACATTAACCAATTTTGTCTTGACATAAACCACGGTCTGTCAGTTATATTTGTCAGCCAACCAAAAATGGAAAATCGACCGACCGACCCGAAATCAAAATTGTTGGTAATTTTGGGGAACGCAACAATGTTGCATTTTTTTTAGGATTAGGTTTCGGATTGGTCATCTAGTAAATTATATGATTTGGTCATCTAGTAAATTATACTATTTGGTCATCCAGTAAATCATATTACATTATCATAAAATTCTTCAGACCACCCAGTAATCATTTTGGTCATCTAGTGAAGTATTTTGGCTACGCGATAACTAATTTCTGCAGTAATAAATCACGGATACATTTTATCTACGGTTTGGTCTAAAGTTTACAATCATCTTCTATCCTACTCACCACATCCTTGCTCATCATCACCATCTGGACAATCTACAATGACATCACATTCCCAATTAGATGCGATGCATCTTCCACTTCGACATTCAAATTGGTTTGCATTACACCCTTGCATAAACAGAAACATATCACACAAGTTATGTAAGTAAAATATAAGTTTCAAATTACCCTCCCTAGTTGCAATTTGTTGATCTTGCTCTATCCTATTTTAATTTGATACTATACAAATCCACAAAATAGAAATTCGGAACCGTATCTTCCTCTTTGTGCTGGTATGATGAAAATTCAATATATATCTGTTCATTCTAGATAGCTAATCCGAATCATATTATCATATCAAGCAGTTTACCAACCTATGATGTTTACAATAAACAAAATAACAACAAATATTAATAAACACAGGCGAATGTCCCAACGAAAAAAGGACATTCACCGGCAGGGACTCGAACGGTCTCCTGAACTCTAGGTAGGCGCCTTAACCACTACTTTATATTATAAACTATCTATAATTAAACGTAATTATTAGTAAAAGAATAAAATATCACAGTTTCACACCTTGCGGTTCTATGATTGTTACGCTGAAACTACAGGGCAAGGCATTTCCAGAACCATCGACAAATACGTATGTCACTTGAGTTGTACCAACACCGAAGGATGCCCCTGGTGTATGTGTACTGCTTTGTAGTGTAACTGGTCCACAATTATCGGTTGCTTGTGGTGCAGTCCACATTACGGTAGTGCTACCGGTACCCGACAATATGGTTCGAGTTATGTCATTGGGTATTCCTTGACACACAGGCGGTATTGAATCCACTAAAAAAACACCGAACAATATAAACATCATATACATGTAATTCATTGAAAATATGATAAGAATTATGCTTTCCAACTACATGTATCTAGTTTTTTTTAATATGTGTACATGTATAAATGGCATCTTAAATACAACGTATCAGAGATGTATTGTTTCAAGACTATAAAATTCCTTTATCATTAGGTAAATGTGAAATATACCAGAATTGTTGGACTGTTTTAAGATATTTTCGGAAATTTACTGAAAATAGAGGAGTATCCCTTTCATTACCCTTGGAAAATGCCCTTGTAAACATGAGATAGGCCTACACCAAGTGAAAATGTACTGTACAAAATAGTGTTGCGCGTACGTTTGGTCTAGCATGTAACATGTTTAATGACATTGATTTTCAACAACAAAACACGTTTGACTTTATCGTAAACATTTACGAAAAATAATAACTGAAAACAATCCGTCTTTTAAAAGAAGCAAAGGGCGCATATCTATATTTCCAAATGAAGATCAATACTGACCTGATAGCTGGAGTTGGAGGCATACAGGGTGAGTCAAAAAGAAGTTTACCCGGATTGGTGATGTTTTAAAAAACAAACAAATGACACTCGAGAGTTCATTAAAGCATATATTTCACAAGCATTCTCTCTCGCTTTATTAGGAAAAAAGAATGACACAAATTGAGCATTGCTAAGAGGAGTTATGTCTTTTTTAATAAAGGTACTCATTTTGCAAGCTGTCCACGGAATACTTGACCAAACAAATGTAAAGTATGCATTTTAGCTGCGTACTTCCCTATTGACCGAGATTGGTGATGTTTTTCAAAACAAATAAATGACACTTAAAAGTTCAGTAAAGCATTTATTTACCAAACATACTCTGTTGCTTATTAGAGAAAATCAATGAAGCAAATTGATCATTCCTAAGAGAAGTTATGCCTGTTTTACTGAAAGGACAGCTTGCAAAATGAGTACCTTTATTAATTTAGGCATAACTCCTCTTAGCAATCATCAATTTGTGTCATTCTTTTTTCCTAATAAGCAAGAGAGAATGCTTGTTAACTATATACTTTACTGAACTCTCGAGTGTCATTTGTTTGTTTTTTAAAACACCACCAATCCGGGTAAACTTCTTTTTGACTCACCCTGTATTGCATGCATGTAGTGTTTAATTAGTAGAATGTTTTTACTTTTCCCCTGGATTTAGGAAAACATGATATGCTCGCTATACCTGCAATAACGGTTACTGAAAAGGTACAACTGGCAGTATTTCCTAATGGATCCGCAAATGTATACGTCACGACTGTAGTTCCTGTTGGGAAACTCTGTCCAGGTTGATGTGTTCGACTTTGAAGAGTGGCCGATCCAGAGTTGTCCGTTGCTGTAGGTTCTTGCCAAGTTACGTCTGTCGCACCGCCAATATTGCAAGGAATTGGTGAGGTTATCGATATATCGCTTGGGCAGTTGGTAACAACAGGCGGTGTTGTATCACCTTGATTCTCTGTACGAATGTTCAATATTTAGTATGTATCTCAACGTTAAAAATGCTCTTCAGGTGAATTAAATAGCGTTCTAAATGCTTTGTAGACTTAGCCTAGCAATCTTGGAAAAAAGTCCTTGGAACGCGAACGCTGAGCACACGTGTTGGGTAATAATATGGGCATGTATTGTTCAATGGAATTTCTCCTTCCCCACCACCCATCGATCAATGTTGGACCACTCTGGCAAGCTGCAGGAGCCACTGGCCTTGGTCAATATTGTACACTTTGGGGTGACACTTTTCCTTTAAATATTATGTTTTTCTTTCATAAAGGAAAGAATAACTCACACACATAATAAGGTAGTTTGTTTATTTTGAAGCTACTTATAGAAGATACAAGTAATTAAAAAAAATATGTAATAATAGGTTTGTAATTTAAACCGGACAAGTTTGATTTGATATAATGTATGTGATTGTGATAGAAAAGAGTGACGATTTTGTAATCATAAAGAATTTATAACTGATGAAGGATGGTTATTAATAAACTTAAAAGCTAACAAATAAGGTAGCTTGATATGGTGCGCGTGTCTGAATTTACTGTATTTACTGTATTTTTTTCTTTTGAAAGCAATATATCATAAATCCTAATGTCGATAATGTTATATCCTAATGTTGATAATGTTATAACGCCCAATGTCATCTTTCATATGTTCAGATAATTTGATTAGCAATTTTACACATGCACCTGCATCTAAATCTAGAAATACCCTCGTATAGTCAATTTCACAAACTCATGTAAATAGTGGGCCGCGCTCTTGGGTCCATATAAACGCCTACCGACCCTACATGAGAGGTCTGTTTGTCCTCAGAACCGGATTTTTATGGTAACTTACTAGTTTCACATCGTGTCCCAGAGTATCCGCTTTGACAAAAGCACAAAAACCTGTTTACAAGGTCGGTGCATATGCCTGAATTCAAACATGGGTTGCTGGCGCACTCGTTTAGATCTGAAAACATTAAAAAATAGATACTGCTTTAGAGATATATGTGACCCATGACATCGGAATGAACCAGTTGTCAGCAAACCTTATTGGCAGAAAAGAACAAAAGAAGATAGGAAAAAATAAACAAAGTAAAAGGAATTAATCACCTCTCAAACTTCATAAAACCTGTGTTTTATGTTCGATTTAGGTAAGTTAGGTGTTTGATAAAAGCTTTGACTAAAAAGCCATAAAAAAGCTTTGTAACATGAAATTAAAATACAGATTTTCGTTTTGGGGGACAATTTCTATACCTTTGTATTTCACTTCGATGCTAAACATTTATTCACATACAAACGCGTATATTCGACAAAAGAATCAAACAAACAAGTTACCATAACATGCGTTTCTTTATTATGACTTTGAAATAATAAAAGTATTTGTTTTTGTTTAGAATATGCGTAATAACGTGGCTAGATTCAGTGCATGTAAAAGCTTAATTGTACTATGATATTGCCTACCAGACACCTGTATGAGGACCAATACCACCCAATACATGAGAAATCTTGAACAATCAAAACTTACTAAGATCTTAAATTATATATCTAAATGTATATCAAACATGTTATAGGATAAACCTTTAAACCTCTAAAATCTACAAGCCCAATTTCAAATCCAACCTTACATTTGTTAAACAACTATACATGTTGCAGATGATAACATACACATATTATCAAAGATTACTAATTATATATACATCGTATCTCGGAGTATCCACTTTGGCAGAAGCACGTGTACCCGTTGATTTGATCAGTGCATAGGCCTGAATTTGGGCATGGGTTGCAGGAGCACTCGTTTATATCTATAGAAAGATTTCGAAATATAATTATTTATTTTGGGAGTCGAAAAAGTAGAAAAATATAACTCAATCAAATCCATGCTCAAATGTATACCTCCACGAAATAAAATAATTATAAGGAGGAGAGCCGTCATGCACTTATTATTAGGTTGATCACCAAACTAATTACCTATTTCGCATAATGACCCAGTCCACCCGTCTGCACATTGGCACTGGAATGAATCAATCAAGTCCGTACAGGCTCCTCCGTTTCTACACGGATTCGGTTCGCAGTCTGGATCATCTGTCAAACAACATGGAACACAAACAGAGAATAATTTCATGATGAAAAGGACGATAGCATAATACGAGAATACTCATGAAAGATCCAAATACACCAAATAATACTGCTTCATACAAAGATACACTAAGAGAATTCCTGATTAGGTGCGTTTATGTTACCTACGTCACGATCAATACACTAATACACCTAACAAGAGTTCCTGAAAAGGTGCGTTTAGCTAATATACAATTAATAACAATACAGTGGCTACTTATGATGATTTATGTAACGCCACCTCATGAAAAAAAGGTTGTAGCCAATTCCATGCGAGTTATCACTGAATTGTATGGTACACTGTACCCTATCGAAAGCATTTTTTGATGAACTGGGCAACACACACACCCCACCCACCCCTTGTCACTTGGTCGCGATGACTTAATTTTACTAATTCAAATCATTCAAACACACTTATTATCGCAACTTACTAATTTCACATCGAGTCCCAGAGTATCCGTTTTGGCAAGAGCAGACAAACCCGTTTACAAGGTCGGTGCATAGGCCTGAATTCAAACATGGGTTGCTAACGCAGTCGTTTGTATCTGAAAACATTATGAAAGAATTCTGATTTAGAATTATGTTCTATTATAGGTCTATTGCATTTATCTTTGAACTAAAACATTGATTTGCGTGAAGAAAACATTTGAATAAATACAAACAAGTTACAGTAACATTATGGGGTTTTTTCATAAAGAAAGGAAAAACTCACACACACAATAAGATAGCTTGAACATTTTGAAGCTACATAATATAGAAGATACAAGTAATAGTGCAAATATGTAATAGGATTGTAATTTAAACTGGACATGTTTTATTTGATATATATGTATGTGATTGTGATAGAAAAGAGTGATGATTTTGTAATCATGAAGAATTTGTAATTGATGAAGGAATAGTGAATAATAAACTTAAAAGACAAAAAATAAGGTAGCTTGATATGGTGCGCGTGCCTTAATTCACTGTATTTAATGTATTTTTTTCTTTTGAAATCAATATATCATAAATCCTAATGTTGATAATGGTAAATGTACAATGTCATCTTTCATATGTTCAGACAATTTGATTGGCAATTTTACGCATGCACCTGCATCTAAATCTAGAAATACTCTCGTATCTTCAATTTCACAAACTCATGTACAAGTGGGCGGCGCTCCAGGGTCCATATAAACGCCTGCCGACCATACCAGAGAGGTCTGTTTGCCCGCAGAACCCGGTTTTTATGGTAACTTACTAATTTCACATCGTGTCCCAGAGTATCCGCTTTGACAAGAGCAGAAAAACCTGTTTACAAGGTCGAGGCATATGCCTGAATTCAAACATGGGTTGCTAGCGCACTCGTTTATATCTGAAAACATTAACAAAATAGATACTGCTTTAGAGATATATGTGACCCATGACACCGGAACCAACCAGTTGTCGGAAAAGCTTATTGGCAGAAAAGAACAAAAGCGGATAAGAAAAAAATAAAGTAAGTAAAAGGAATTAATCACCTCTCAAATGTCATAAAACCTGTGTTTTATGTTCGATTTAGGTAAGTTAGCTGTTAGTTAAAAGCTTTGACTAAAAAGCCATAAAGAGCTTTGTAACATGAAATTAAAATACCAATTTTTCTTTTTGGGGACAAATGTTATACCTTTGTATTTTACTTCGAAGTTAAACATTCATTCAAATACAAACGGGTATATTCGTCAAAAGAATCAAACAAACAAGTTACCATAACATGCGTTTCTTTATTATGACTTTGAAATAATAAAAGTATTTGTTTTTGTTTAGAATATGCGTAATAACGTGGCTAGATTCAGTGCAAGTAAAAGCTTAATTGTACTATGATATTGCCTACCAGACACCTGTATGAGGACCAATACCACCCAATACATGAGAAATCTTGAACAATCAAAACTTACTAAGATCTTAAATTATATATCTAAATGTATATCAAACATGTTATTGGATAAACCTTTAAACCTCTAAAATCTACAAGCCCAATTTCAAATCCAACCTTACATTTGTTAAACAACTATACATGTTGCAGATGATAACATACACATATTATCAAAGATTACTAATTATACATCGTATCTCGGAGTATCCACTTTGGCAGAAGCACGTGTACCCGTTGATTTGATCAGTGCATAGGCCTGAATTTGGGCATGGGTTGCAGGAGCACTCGTTTATATCTATAGAAAGATTTCGAAATATAATTATTTATTTTGGGAGTCGAAAAAGTAGAAAAATATAACTCAATCAAATCCATGCTCAAATGTATACCTCCACGAAATAAAATAATCATAAGGAGGAGAGCCGTCATGCACTTATTATTAGGTTGATCACCAAACTAATTACCTATTTCGCATAATGACCCAGTCCACCCGTCTGCACATTGGCACTGGAATGAATCAATCAAGTCCGTACAGGCTCCTCCGTTTCTACACGGATTCGGTTCGCAGTCTGGATCATCTGTCAAACAACATGGAACACAAACAGAGAATAATTTCATGATGAAAAGGACGATAGCATAATACGAGAATACTCATGAAAGATCCAAATACACCAAATAATACTGCTTCATACAAAGATACACTAAGAGAATTCCTGATTAGGTGCGTTTATGTTACCTACGTCACGATCAATACACTAATACACCTAACAAGAGTTCCTGAAAAGGTGCGTTTAGCTAATATACAATTAATAACAATACAGTGGCTACTTATGATGATTTATGTAACGCCACCTCATGAAAAAAAGGTTGTAGCCAATTCCATGCGAGTTATCACTGAATTGTATGGTACACTGTACCCTATCGAAAGCATTTTTTGATGAACTGGGCAACACACACACCCCACCCACCCCTTGTCACTTGGTCGCGATGACTTAATTTTACTAATTCAAATCATTCAAACACACTTATTATCGCAACTTACTAATTTCACATCGAGTCCCAGAGTATCCGTTTTGGCAAGAGCAGACAAACCCGTTTACAAGGTCGGTGCATAGGCCTGAATTCAAACATGGGTTGCTAACGCAGTCGTTTGTATCTGAAAACATTATGAAAGAATTCTGATTTAGAATTATGTTCTATTATAGGTCTATTGCATTTATCTTTGAACTAAAACATTGATTTGCGTGAAGAAAACATTTGAATAAATACAAACAAGTTACAGTAACATTATGGGGTTTTTTCATAAAGAAAGGAAAAACTCACACACACAATAAGATAGCTTGAACATTTTGAAGCTACATAATATAGAAGATACAAGTAATAGTGCAAATATGTAATAGGATTGTAATTTAAACTGGACATGTTTTATTTGATATATATGTATGTGATTGTGATAGAAAAGAGTGATGATTTTGTAATCATGAAGAATTTGTAATTGATGAAGGAATAGTGAATAATAAACTTAAAAGACAAAAAATAAGGTAGCTTGATATGGTGCGCGTGCCTTAATTCACTGTATTTAATGTATTTTTTTCTTTTGAAATCAATATATCATAAATCCTAATGTTGATAATGGTAAATGTACAATGTCATCTTTCATATGTTCAGACAATTTGATTGGCAATTTTACGCATGCACCTGCATCTAAATCTAGAAATACTCTCGTATCTTCAATTTCACAAACTCATGTACAAGTGGGCGGCGCTCCAGGGTCCATATAAACGCCTGCCGACCATACCAGAGAGGTCTGTTTGCCCGCAGAACCCGGTTTTTATGGTAACTTACTAATTTCACATCGTGTCCCAGAGTATCCGCTTTGACAAGAGCAGAAAAACCTGTTTACAAGGTCGAGGCATATGCCTGAATTCAAACATGGGTTGCTAGCGCACTCGTTTATATCTGAAAACATTAACAAAATAGATACTGCTTTAGAGATATATGTGACCCATGACACCGGAACCAACCAGTTGTCGGAAAAGCTTATTGGCAGAAAAGAACAAAAGCGGATAAGAAAAAATTAAAGTAAGTAAAAGGAATTAATCACCTCTCAAATGTCATAAAACCTGTGTTTTATGTTCGATTTAGGTAAGTTAGCTGTTAGTTAAAAGCTTTGACTAAAAAGCCATAAAGAGCTTTGTAACATGAAATTAAAATACCAATTTTTCTTTTTGGGGACAAATGTTATACCTTTGTATTTTACTTCGAAGTTAAACATTCATTCAAATACAAACGGGTATATTCGTCAAAAGAATCAAACAAACAAGTTACCATAACATGCGTTTCTTTATTATGACTTTGAAATAATAAAAGTATTTGTTTTTGTTTAGAATATGCGTAATAACGTGGCTAGATTCAGTGCAAGTAAAAGCTTAATTGTACTATGATATTGCCTACCAGACACCTGTATGAGGACCAATACCACCCAATACATGAGAAATCTTGAACAATCAAAACTTACTAAGATCTTAAATTATATATCTAAATGTATATCAAACATGTTATTGGATAAACCTTTAAACCTCTAAAATCTACAAGCCCAATTTCAAATCCAACCTTACATTTGTTAAACAACTATACATGTTGCAGATGATAACATACACATATTATCAAAGATTACTAATTATACATCGTATCTCGGAGTATCCACTTTGGCAGAAGCACGTGTACCCGTTGATTTGATCAGTGCATAGGCCTGAATTTGGGCATGGGTTGCAGGAGCACTCGTTTATATCTATAGAAAGATTTCGAAATATAATTATTTATTTTGGGAGTCGAAAAAGTAGAAAAATATAACTCAATCAAATCCATGCTCAAATGTATACCTCCACGAAATAAAATAATCATAAGGAGGAGAGCCGTCATGCACTTATTATAAGGTTGATCACCAAACTAATTACCTATTTCGCATAATGACCCAGTCCACCCGTCTGCACATTGGCACTGGAATGAATCAATCAAGTCCGTACAGGCTCCTCCGTTTCTACACGGATTCGGTTCGCAGTCTGGATCATCTGTCAAACAACATGGAACACAAACAGAGAATAATTTCATGATGAAAAGGACGATAGCATAATACGAGAATACTCATGAAAGATCCAAATACACCAAATAATACTGCTCCATAGAAAGATACACTAAGAGAATTCCTGATTAGGTGCGTTTATGTTACCTACGTCACGATCAATACACTAATACACCTAACAAGAGTTCCTGAAAAGGTGCGTTTAGCTAATATACAATTAATAACAATACAGTGGCTACTTATGATGATTTATGTAACGCCACCTCATGAAAAAAAGGTTGTAGCCAATTCCATGCGAGTTATCACTGAATTGTATGGTACACTGTACCCTATCGAAAGCATTTTTTGATGAACTGGGCAACACACACACCCCACCCACCCCTTGTCACTTGGTCGCGATGACTTAATTTTACTAATTCAAATCATTCAAACACACTTATTATCGCAACTTACTAATTTCACATCGAGTCCCAGAGTATCCGTTTTGGCAAGAGCAGACAAACCCGTTTACAAGGTCGGTGCATAGGCCTGAATTCAAACATGGGTTGCTAACGCAGTCGTTTGTATCTGAAAACATTATGAAAGAATTCTGATTTAGAATTATGTTCTATTATAGGTCTATTGCATTTATCTTTGAACTAAAACATTGATTTGCGTGAAGAAAACATTTGAATAAATACAAACAAGTTACAGTAACATTATGGGGTTTTTTCATAAAGAAAGGAAAAACTCACACACACAATAAGATAGCTTGAACATTTTGAAGCTACATAATATAGAAGATACAAGTAATAGTGCAAATATGTAATAGGTTTGTAATTTAAACTGGACATGTTTTATTTGATATATATGTATGTGATTGTGATAGAAAAGAGTGATGATTTTGTAATCATGAAGAATTTGTAATTGATGAAGGAATAGTGAATAATAAACTTAAAAGACAAAAAATAAGGTAGCTTGATATGGTGCGCGTGCCTTAATTCACTGTATTTAATGTATTTTTTTCTTTTGAAATCAATATATCATAAATCCTAATGTTGATAATGGTAAATGTACAATGTCATCTTTCATATGTTCAGACAATTTGATTGGCAATTTTACGCATGCACCTGCATCTAAATCTAGAAATACTCTCGTATCTTCAATTTCACAAACTCATGTACAAGTGGGCGGCGCTCTAGGGTCCATATAAACGCCTGCCGACCATACCAGAGAGGTCTGTTTGCCCGCAGAACCCGGTTTTTATGGTAACTTACTAATTTCACATCGTGTCCCAGAGTATCCGCTTTGACAAGAGCAGAAAAACCTGTTTACAAGGTCGAGGCATATGCCTGAATTCAAACATGGGTTGCTAGCGCACTCGTTTATATCTGAAAACATTAACAAAATAGATACTGCTTTAGAGATATATGTGACCCATGACACCGGAACCAACCAGTTGTCGGAAAAGCTTATTGGCAGAAAAGAACAAAAGCGGATGAGAAAAAATTAAAGTAAGTAAAAGGAATTAATCACCTCTCAAATGTCATAAAACCTGTGTTTTATGTTCGATTTAGGTAAGTTAGCTGTTAGTTAAAAGCTTTGACTAAAAAGCCATAAAGAGCTTTGTAACATGAAATTAAAATACCAATTTTTCTTTTTGGGGACAAATGTTATACCTTTGTATTTTACTTCGAAGTTAAACATTCATTCAAATACAAACGGGTATATTCGTCAAAAGAATCAAACAAACAAGTTACCATAACATGCGTTTCTTTATTATGACTTTGAAATAATAAAAGTATTTGTTTTTGTTTAGAATATGCGTAATAACGTGGCTAGATTCAGTGCAAGTAAAAGCTTAATTGTACTATGATATTGCCTACCAAGCACCTGTATGAGGAAATTTCCCACCCAATACATGAGAAATCTTGAACAATCAAAACTTACTAAGATCTGAATTTATATATCTAAATGTATATCAAACATGTTATAGAATAAACCTATAAACCTCTAAAATCTACAAGCCCATTTCAAATCCAACCTTACATTTGTCAAACAACTATACATGTAGCAGATGATAAAATACACATTATTAGCGAAATTACTAATTTTACATCGTGTCCCAGAGTATTCACTTTGGCAGGAGCACGTGTACCCGTTGATTTGATCAGTGCATAGGCCTGAATTCAGACATGGGTTGCTGGAGCACTCGTTTATATCCATAGAAAGATATCGAAGTCTAATTATTTATTTGGAAGTTGAAGCAGTAGAAAAATATAACTCAATCAAATCTATGCTCAAATGTATACCTCAACGAAATAAGATAATCATAAGGAGGAGAGCTGTCATGCACTAATTATCGGGTTGATCACTAAACTAATTACCTATTTCGCATTCTAACCCAGTCCATCCGTCTGCGCATGTGCACTGGAATGAATCAGTCAAGTCCGTACAGGCTCCTCCGTTTCTACACGGATTCGGTTCGCAGTCTGGATCATCTGTCAAACAACATGGAACACAAACAGAGAATAATTTCAAGATGAATTGGGACGATAACATAATAAAGGGTTCAACAAAAGAAAGTATACCAATTTGTTTATGTCATTTTGAGTAAAATTCAATTTTTGTTTGACCAAACAGGCTAGATAGGCATTAGATGAATCTTTTATGCATTATTTGATGCGAAATGTGCCCCTAACAACAAAGATAAACCATGATTAGCACCATTTAAAGAGAAAAAAAATCCTATTTTCAAAAGTCTAATTTCCAATACACAGCACGAGAAGAAAGGACCAATTGGGATCTCTCTGTGTGTGTGTATAGCCAGGATTGACGGGGCTATCGATCGCACAGTGCAAATGCATTGGGTCGTACGACATTGTGTGTGTTAACAATTGGTTCTGTTTTCTCGTGCTGTGTATTGAAAATGAGACTTTTGAATGGTGCTAATCATGGTTTACCTTTGTTGTTAGGGGGAAAATTTGGTATCAAATTATGCCTAGCAGATTCATCTAAATGCCTATCTAGCCTGTTTGGTCAAAAAAATGTGAGTTACTCAAAATGACATAAACAAAGTGATATACTTTCTTTTGTTGAACCCTTTACGAGAATACTCATGAAAGATCCAAATATGGCAAATAATACTGCTCCATACAAAGATACACCTAACAAAAGATTCTATCTAATCAGGTTCGTTTATGTTACCTAATCAATCAAATCCATGCTCAAATGTATACCTCCATGAAATTAATAATCATGAGGTGAGTCTGGCTTGCACTAATTATATATGAACACCTAACAAGAGTTCCTGATCAGGTTTGTTTATGTTACCTATGTCACGACCAATACACGAATACACCTAACAAGAGTTCCTGACCAGGTGCGTTTAGCTAAGTCACAATTAATAACAATCCAGTGGCTACTTCTGAAGCTATGATGATTCATGTAACCACACCTAATGAAAAAAGGTTGTAGCAAATTCCATGCGGGTTATCATTGAGTTGTATGGTAAACTGTACACTATCGAAAGCATTTATCGATGAACTGGTTAACACACACTCATACCCTACACAGCTTGTCACGAGGTAGCGATGACCTAATTAACTAACTAAAATCATTCAAACACACTTATTATCGCAACTTACTAATTTCACATCGAGTCCCAGAGTATCCGTTTTGACAAGAGCACACAAACCCGTTTACAAGGTCGGTGCATAGGCCTGAATTCAAACACGGGTTGCTAGCGCACTCGTTTATATCTGAAAACATTATGAGAGAATACAGATTCAGAATTATGTTCTATTATATGCCTATTGCATTTACCTTTGAACTTAAACATTGAATTGTTTGAGGAAAACATTCGAATAACTACAAACAAGTTGCAGTAACATATGAACCTTCATAAAGGAATAACTCAACTTTATTTATAAAGTAGCTTGATAATGTGCGTGTGCCTGAATTCACTGTAACGTGTTTTTCTTTTGAAAGCAATTATATCATAAATCATAATGTTGACAATGTTATAACGCACAATGTCAGCTTTCATATGTTCAGACAATTTCATTTGATTAGATACATATGTGCATGTACCTAACAAGAGTTCATGACCACATGCGTTTATGTTGCCTATGTCCATATCCATACAAAGATACCCCTAGGAAGAGTTCCTGATCAGGTGCGTTTATTTTAGTTAAGTCACGATCCATACAAAGATACACCTTACAAGAGTTCCTGACCAGCAGCGTTTAGCTAAGTCACGATTAATAATAATACATTGAGTGGCTACTTCTAGTTATTTTTATTTGTGTAACCACACCTAAAGAAAAAAGTTGTACCAAATTTCATTTGCTACGGGATATCATTGAGTTGTATGGTACACTGTACCCTATTGTTACTTGGTCGCGATGACTTAATTTACTAACTCAAATCATTCAAACACACAATCATTCAAACACACTGGCAACTTACTAATTTCACATCGAGTCCCAGAGTGTCCATTTTGGCAAGAGCACACAAACCCATTTACAAGGTTGGTACATAGGCCTGAATTCAAACATGGGTTGCTAACGCACACGTTTGTATCTGAAAACATTATGAAAGAATACAGATTAAGAATTTTGTTCTATTATAGGTCGATTGCATTTATCTTTGAACTAAAACATTGATTTGTTTGAAGAAAACATTTGAATAAATACAAACAAGTTACAGTATTAACAGCATGGTTTTTTTTATCATAAAGGAAGGAAAAACTCACACACGATAAGGTAGCTTGAATATTTTGAAGCTACATATAAAAGATACAAGTAATAGTACAAATATGAAATAGGTTTGTAATTTAAACTGGACATGTTTGATTTGATATATATGTATGTGATTGTGATAGAAAAGAGTGACGATTTTGTAATCATGAAGAAATTGCTACTGATGAAGGAATGGTGATTAATCAACTTAAAAGATAAAAATTAAGGTAGCTTGATATGGTGCGTGTGCATGAATTCACTGTGTTTAATGTGTTTTTTCTTTTGAAAGCAATATATCATAAATCATAATGTTGATAATGTTATAACGCACATTGTCATCTTTTATATGTTCAGACAATTTGATTGGCAATTTTACACATAAACCTGCATCTACATCTAGAAATACCCTCATATCTTCAACTTCACAAACTCATGTAAATAGTGGGCGGCGCTCCGGGGGAAAATAAACGCCCGACAGACCGACCCTACCTGAGAGGTCTGTTTGCCCCCCCATAGACCAGGGTTTTTGGGGACGGTGAACGAAGTGAGCCGTCCGCTCTTTCCATGGGTTTGCGAAAAAGGCGAAGTTTTGGTATTTATAGAAATTATAGATGGTGGCCGCCATGTTTACTGATGGTCTCTTACTGACATTTACTCTCCTAAGAACGTTAATGATTGGCTCAGCTAGTGGTATATAAACAGTGCTGGTCATGGTCGCTTCACTCTATCCCAATGCATGCTTACGGGAACTGGTCTACATGACCGTCACCATTCCATTTTCA
The DNA here is from genome assembly GCA_035610835.1 of Ophiura sarsii. Lineage (NCBI taxonomy): Eukaryota > Metazoa > Echinodermata > Ophiuroidea > Amphilepidida > Ophiuridae > Ophiura > Ophiura sarsii. The sequence continues at coordinate 58,301,948 of CM069441.1, forward strand.
AGGAATTTTTATTATGGTAACTTACTAATTTCACATCGTATCCCAGTGTATCCGTTTTGGCAAGAGCACACAAACACGTTTACAAGGTCGGTGCATATGCCTGAATTCAAACATGGGTTGCTAGCGCACTCGTTTATATCTGAAAACATTGAAAAAATAGATACTGCTTTTAGAGATATATGTGACCCATGATATCAGAACCAACCAGTTGTCGGCAAACTATATTTGCAGAAAAGAACAAAAGGATATGAGAAAAGATAAAGAAAGTATAAGGAATTTATTACCTCTCAAGCTTCATAAAACCTGTGTTTTATGTTCGATTAAGGCAAGTTAGGTGTCAGTTAGAAGCTTTGAAAAAAGCCTTAAAAAGCTTTGTAACATGAATTTAAAATACATATTTTCCTTTATGGGGACAATATAATACCGTTTTATTTCACTTCGAAGTTAAACATTTAATCAAATACAACGCGTATATTCGACAGCAAAAGAATCAAACAAACATGTTACCATAACAAGTGTTTCTTTATTATGACTTTGGAATAAATAAATGAAGTTATTTTTGTTTAGAATATGCGTAATAAGGTGGCTAGATTGAGTGCATGTAAAAGTTAAACTGTACCATGATATTTCCTACCGGGCATCTATATGAGGATATTTCTCACCCAGGAAATGAGAAATCTTGAACAATCAAAACTTACTAAGATTTCATGTTTTGCAAATAAATTAGCGCAACTTACTCATTTCACATCGCGTCCCGGTGTATCCGTTTTGGCAGGAGCACATAAACCCGTTTACAACTTCGAGGCATGTACCAGAATTCTGACATGGGTTGCTGGAGCACTCGTTTATATCTGAAAACATTCAGAAAATAGATACTTACTTAGAGATATGTGCTATAATATTTTACTTTGAAGTTGAACGTTTACTCATTTAAAAAAATACAAGTGAGATTTTCGACAAAAGAATCAAGCAAACAAGTTACCATAACATGCGTTTCTTTAGTATGTCTTTCAAATGAATCAATTTATTTAAATTTGTTTGGACTATGCGTAATAAGGTGGCTAGATTTAGTGCATGTAATAGCTAAATTGTACTATGCTATTTCCTACCGGGTATCTGCGTGAGGATATTTCCCCCCAATAAATGAGAAATCTTGAACAATCCCGAATTTATATCAAAAATGTTATAGAATAAACTTATAAACCTCTAAAACAAAATCTACAAGCCTATTTCAAATCCAACATTACATTTGTCAAACACCTATACATGTCGCAAATCATAAAATACATATATTATCGAAAATTACTAATTTCACATCGTGTCCCAGAGTATTCACTTTGGCAGGAGCACGTGTACCTGTTGATTTGATAAGTGCTTAGGCCTGATTTCAGGCATGGGTTGCTGGAGCACTCCTTTATATCTATAGACAGATTTCGAAATATAATTATTTATTTGGAAGTTGAAAAAGTAAAAAAATATAACTTAATCAAATCCATGCTCAAATGTATACCTCCACGAAATAAGATAATCATAAGGAGGAGGGCTGTCATGCACTATATTATCGGGTTTATCACTAAACTAATTACCTATTTCGCATAATGACCCAGTCCATCCGTCTGCGCATGTACATTGGAATGAATCAGTCAAGTCCGTACAGGCTCCTCCGTTTCTACACGGATTCGGTTCGCAGTCTCGATCATCTGTCAAACAACATGGAACACAGAGAATAATTTCATGATGAAAAGGACGATAGCATAATATGAGAATACTCATGAAAGATCCAAATACAGCAAATAATAATAATAATAATAATATTAATAGTCGGTTTTTATATAGCGCTTTACACCGTGTGGAACACCGTCTCAAAGTGCTTTACATTGGCTAATTATTATCGCTGCCATTTACATCATCTATCTGTCAGCCGACTAGGCGCACTTTTAGATGATAGCAGCTACCCAATTTTTGCTTGGGTCGACGAGGCAATTGAGACTAAATACCTTGCCTAAAGATATAAACATGTTGATCCTAGCGGGGCTCGAACTCGCAACCTTATGATTATGAGTCTAACGCTGATTCCGCTAGGCCACACGTGCTCCCAATAATACTGCTCCATACAAAGATACACCTAACAAGTGTGCCTGATCAGGTTCGCTTATGTTACCTATGTCACGATCAATACACTAATACACCAAACAAGAGTTCCTGACCAGGTGCGTTTATGTTACCTATGTCATGATCAATACACTAATACACCTAACATGAGTTCCTGACCAGGTGCGTTTATGTTACCTATGTCATGATCAATACACTAATACACCTAACAAGAGTTCCTGACCAGGTGCGTTTATGTTACCTATGTCATGATCAATACACTAATACACCTAACAAGAGTTCCTGATCAGGTTCGTTTATGTTGCCTATGTCACGATCAATACACTAATACACCAAACAAGAGTTCCTGACCAGGTGCGTTTATGTTACCTATGTCATGATCAATACACTAATACACCTAACATGAGTTCCTGACCAGGTGCGTTTATGTTACCTATGTCATGATCAATACACTAATACACCTAACATGAGTTCCTGACCAGGTGCGTTTATGTTACCTATGTCATGATCAATACACTAATACACCTAACAAGAGTTCCTGACCAGGTGCGTTTATGTTACCTATGTCATGATCAATACACTAATACACCTAACAAGAGTTCCTGATCAGGTTCGTTTATGTTGCCTATGTCACGATCAATACACTAATACACCTAACAAGAGTTCCTGACCAGGTGTGTTTAGTTAGCTAAGTCACAATTAATAACAATACAGTGATGATTTATGTAACCAAAACTAATGAAAAAAAGGTTGTAGCCAATTCCATGCGGGTTATCACTTAGTTGTATGATACACTGTACCCTATCGAAAGCATTTATTGATGAACTACAATGTTAGAAAAAAGTGTTCGAACACTTAGTAGGCCTAATGTAAAGTCATCCCCCTTTCCCCCCTGATCAATGTTGAGTCGCCCAATTTGCCAAACATCAGCCCGTGGCCTAGCAACATTGATTGGTGGGGGAGGGGAGGGGTATATTGAAGAGGGGCTTTCAGGCTAGCAGATGCAAATTAGTATTTTCACATGACTCTAAAAATGCGTACTATAGGGTAATTAAACGGTGCAAACAATGGTCAGTGTTCGAACACCTTTTTTTCTATGATTGTAGGTAGGTAACACACACATACATACCCCCACACAGCTTGTCACTAGGTCGCGATGACTTAATTTATTAACTCAAATGATTCAAACACACTTATTATCGCAACTTACTAATTTCACATCGAGTCCCAGAGTATCCGTTTTGGCAAGAGCACACAAACCCGTTTACAAGGTCGGTGCATAGGGCTGAATTCAAACATGGGTTGCTAACGCAGTCGTTTGTATCTGAAAACATTATGAAAGAAAACTAATTTAGAATTATGTTCTATTATAGGTCTATTGCATTTATTTTTGAACTAAAACATTGATTTGTTTGAAGAAAACATTTGAATAAATACAAACAAGTTACAGTAACATTGTTTTTCATAAAGAAAGGGAAAACGCACACACACAATAAGGTAGCTTGAATATTTTGAAGCTACATAATATAGAAGATACAAGTAAAAGTACAAATATGCAATAGGTTTGTAATTTAAACTGGACATGTTTGATTTTATATATACACATGAAAAAAGTGCAAATGTGGCCTCGAATTTTGTCACCATGGTGTGATATTAAGGATCATTTGTTTGCGTAAGCTGTCCAACAAAATGTTGTGCAATAAAAGGGCCACATTTGAGTTTTTGACGTAATCGATGTAATGTTTTTTTAAGGCCAAGGGGAAAATGCATGTTTTTGTCCAAAAACATGCATGAAAAAAGTTTGGGTATAACGCGATATTGAGAGGTCCGATGATTAATCACTAAAGTTGTAATCTTTGGTAACACAATTAAGTATTCCAAGGTCAAAGGTCATCTGGTGTCAAATTAAACCAAAAAAAACTCCCTTTTTCGTACGCCCAACATTTATGGGGTCTATGGTCAAAATAGGTCAAATTTTAAAGAAGTTCAAATGACAAAAGCAATATTGCGAAGGTGTTGACCTAGGTCAAATAAACAAAATCAAAATCAACGGTGACTAATATAATGACTATTTTAAGTTTTTAAAGTCTATTCAATATCGCGTTATACCCAAACTTGTTTCATGAATGTTTCTGGACAAAATCATGCATTTTCCCCTTGGCCTTGAAAAAACATTACATCGATTACGTCACAAACTCAAATGTGGCCCTTTTATTGCACAACATTTTGTTGGACAGCTTACGCAAACAAATGATCCTTAATATCACACCATGGTAGCAAAATTCGAGTCCACATTTGCACTTTTCAAAGAAAAAAAAGTGGTGCGATACTTTTTTCCATGTGTATATATGTATGTGATTGTGATAGAAAAGAGCGACGATTTTGTAATCATGAAGAATTTGTAACTGATGAAGAAATGGTGATTAATAAACTTAAAAGATAAAAAATAAGGTAGCTTGATATGGTGCGCTGCCTGAATTCACTGTATTTAATGTATTTTTTCTTTTGAAAGCAATATATCATAAATCCTATAAAAGGTTGATAATGTTATAACGCACAATGTCATCTTTCATATGTTCAGACAATTGTATTGGCAATTTTACGCATACACCTGCATCTTAATCTAGGAATACCATAGTATCTTCAATTTCACAAACTCATGTAAATAGTGGGCGGCGCTCTAGGGTCCATATAAACGCCTACCGACCCTACATGAGAAGCCTGTTTGTCCGCAGAACCGGGTTTTTATGGTAACTTACTAGTTTCACATCGTGTCCCAGAGTATCCGCTTTGACAAGAGCACAAAAACCTGTTTACAAGGTCGGTGCACATGCCTGAATTCAAACATGGGTTGCTAGCACACTCGTTTATATCTGAAAACATTAAAAACATAGACACTGCTTTAGAGATATATGTGACCCATGACATCGGAACCAACCAGTTGTCGGCAAACCTTATTGGCAGAAAAGAATAAAAGAAGATAAGAAAAAAAAAAGAAAGTAAAAGGAATTAATCACCTCTCAAACATCATAAAACCTGTGTTTTATGTTCGATTTAGGTAAGTTAGCTGTCAGTTAAAAGCTTTGACTAAAAAGCCATAAAAAGCTTTGTAACATGAAATTAAAATACAAATTTTCCTTTTGGGGCCAATTTTTATACCTTTGTCTTTGTATTTCACTTCGAAGTTAAACATTTATTCAAATACAAACGCGTATATTCGACAAAAGAATCGAACAAACAAGTTATCATAACATGCGTTTATGACTTTGAAATAATAAAAGTATTTATTTTTGTTTAGAATATGCGTAATGACGTGGCAAGATTGAGAGCATGCAAAAGCTTAATTGTACTATGATATTGCCTACCGGGCACCTGTATGAGGACATTTCCCACCAGATACATGAGAAATCTTGAACAATCGAAACTTACTAAGATCTTACATTATGTATCAAAAATGTTATAGAATAAACCTATACACCTCTAAAATCTACAAGCCCATTTCAAATCCAACCTTACATTTGTCAAACAACTATACATGAAGAGTTTATTTCCAAAAGGCGCTAACTCCATAAAAATGAAATAGGAGAAAAGCAACGTTTTTTAATATGAGGATGATGCACTTCTTTGATTAAGTTTATTTTCTGCCCAATGAAACATACCACACGTGGAAGATTAAAAACGTGTTTGAATTAAATTTTGTATTTCCACTGTATTTCCTATGTCTTTCTTTATTTTCGGAAACGAGTGGAGTTAGCGCCCTTTGGAACAAAAATGACAAATTTTTAGAAACCACTTTTCCAAAAAATCTTTACTTAGAAATAAAGTGCACCTGAAAGACATTGTCAAATAACATTGAAAACAGAAAACCGCATTCAAATACCTCTTAATTTTTTTGAATTATGATATTTTGTAATTTCTTGAGAAAACTGTAATTTTTGACAATTTTGCACATATTTTGAAACAACAACAATTTTGTTCGTATGCCATTTTCAAAACAAAAATCCCAATAATCGTACGTTTTTTTCATTGAATTTTATTAAGGAGATTCATATCAATGTTCTACCACCATAAAAAACAACATATTTCTACAATTTTGGCCTTAAAATAGTGAATTATATTCAAATTTCCGGGAATTTCCGGAAATGTTCGCAAATTTCAGGAAATTGCCGAGGGTCATAACTTTGGACCCGAACATGCTACAGATGTAGATTAAAGGTTAAAAGTTGTATTTTGTAACTCTCTTTCATATTCTGCACCTAACTCATATTTTTTAAAAAGTGGAGTTAGCGCCTTTTGGAAATGAGCTCTTCACATGTAGCAGAAGATAAAATACACATATTATCAATGATTACAAATTTTACATCGTATCCCAGAGTATCCACTTTGGCAGAAGCACTTGTACCCGTTGATTTGATCAGTGCATAGGCCTGAATTTGGGCATGGGTTGCTGGAGCACTCGTTTATATCTATAGAAAGATTTCGAAATATAATTATTTATTTGGGAGTTGAAAAAGTAGGAAAAATATAACTCAATCAAATCCATGCTCAAATGTATACCTCCACGAAATAAAATAATCATAAGGAGGAGAGCCGTCATGCACTTATTATTGGGTTGATCACTAAACTAATTACCTATTTCGCATTCTGACCCAGTCCATCCGTCTGCGCATTGGCACTGGAATGAATCAGTCAAGTCCGTACAGGCTCCTCCGTTTCTACACGGATTCGGTTCGCAGTCTGGATCATCTGTCAAACAACATGGAACACAAACAGAGAATAATTTCATGATGAAAAGGACGATAACATAATACGAGAATACTCATGAAAGATCCAAATACGGTCAATAATACTGCTCCATATAAAGATACACCTAACAAGAGTTCCTGATCACCGTGATCAGGTTCGTTTATTTTACCTATGTCACGATCAATGACTTAATTTACTAACTCAAATCATTCAAACACAATTATTATCGCTCTTATATTTTGTGAAGTAGGATCTTCATTCTGAAACTTTACCAACTTCTTTACATCACCCTTTTACAAAGATTGAACATCATCATCAATATTCGCGTTATCGAAATGAGTGGTTTCATTATTTACATGTCCACTATGCATGATGTTGTGAATTATCATGTGCATAGTCTCTGATATCATCCTGGACCAAAATTTCTTTATAAATTTGTTGTTGTTTCTGGGCCCTTGTTAATACAAATATATTGGGGCGATTGTTTCTCAGAAGTTTTGAATCTACCTCTGTTCCCAATAAGACATTATGGTCCACATCATCAATTACGAGAACTTCTAGTTCTCTTACATACCTTTCACACTAAATTCTGACTTTGGCAGTTGGTACATGAACTTGGCCAGTGATACCTTTAGCTTCAACCGTCTTGCCAGTGTAACATTGGTCAGGGACAAACTTGCTGTTCACACCCCGAGTCTCGAAAGATTTGAAGAGTCTTTCCTTCGAGTGTACCAGGTATTATGAACTTGCACTTGCTCTGGTGCCCAGTTCAGAACTTTGGCTGCATCTGTTGACATTGTAACTGGTGCCTGGTTTTGAATTTTGACCTAGATTTTGGTAGCCAGGTTTGTGCTTTTGGGGAAATATATACGTTACAAGATTAAATAGGCCACTATCGAACCGCTATCGAATACAACTTATGCCAAACGTGTGACGATGAACGAATGACAACTTACACGAACGTACGCCGACATTTCCAAAAACGTGGGACATGCGTTAGCTTTATTCGCAACAGTGTGGCAGGGCCATAAACGGCGTTTAAAAGACGACATGTTCATTTTGGGTGGTAAGCAGCACTGTCATACTTGATCGGATTACTCGGGACCGCAGACCGCAACCATTGAACATGTCGAAGATACATTATCAGATTATATCGCTTGCGCTCACCATGTTCACTGTGCACGTCCACTAGCTTGCAATCTTGGCTGATCCGTGGCTATTTTTTCACTGTACAAGAAGATTTAGAAAAGTTGCCAGGTATCATGGGTATTGTGGCGCAATTATATTTAAAAAAGAAGTCATGGCATACCTTGGTAAATATGAATACCTCCAGCTCGGGCAAATACTGCTGGTCCTACTGCTTCTGCTTGGCGTCCTGCGTATTTATCTATCTTGATTAATTTTGTGAATCTCCAATCGGACCAATAGATGTTATTCATGTATATGCCAATATCAAATGGATGGATGTCAGGATCGGCAATTTCGAAAAGCTTTCTGCGATCACCTCCAATGAGATCTGTTGTTTCTATTGTATTTAGCCCTGCATCGCACCAATACAATCGCTTCTCTACAAATAGATAATAATTGTAATGTACTTAATTTTGTATTGGTCAATTGCGGCAACACGCGAAGCTTATATCGATAGCTAATCACGCAGACGCGGGAAAAAAAAAATGAAATACCGCACCTTTCTATTTCACCCCTTATCGCCTCTGCATGAAACATTTCACAACCCGTATTACGTACTACGTAGGATAGGAATTTTGCATTCTTAGGACGAGCATAATTTAGCCCGAAGTGGCGTCTTCAGAGCAGACGCCCGGTGTTTCTGGTGAGAATAAATGGGGATCTTCTTCGCTGATTGTTGCACCACATATCTTGATATTTTAGAATTGGAACGGTTCGATACATACGGGTGAATTATATGCATTCGCTCATAGGTTCTACACCGAGTTACATACTTACGAGGTATAGTAAAACAAATACAACATAGTTTATACCGGATAAGTAGCGTGAACTTTTACTGTAGTCTATCTATCCATCACGAGACAGTGACGTAACTGAATATTCTACTTATTGCAGCACATACACGCGCGCGGCTACTCGAGGCGCTGGCGTATACATACATACAAGCGTAGAAAGACGGAAGATACATAAACGTGCGTAAATGCTGCGCCTGTTAAGTTACGTCACTGTCCAGAGGAAGACAAATGGAGTATCCATCGGTGTTGGATGATTGCTTCTACTTCCCGACGCGATTGCGTTTACTTCCTTCGGCCTCGACTCGGAAAGTAGACGCAATCATCAAACACCGAGGGACCAGTCATTGCAGCTTTATCATTGCAGCTAAAACAGCCAGGTGACCTGAGTTTTAGACAACATAACTTGATTCTCATTGTAGATAGTATGTGTGTTTATCTATGTGTGCATGAGTGCAGTGCCGCATGTTGTAGGCCTACGTTTTATCTGATAATTTTACTTTTTACGTCCAGAAGGACTTAAAAGTCCAAAAGTCCTAGCTAATAAATAACCACTAATATACCGTATACCATCAGTTCCTTACCGACCGCAGCAAAATCAATTACCAAGCCATTTGGAAGATGTAATCCAGTGGAGACGAGGGTCACCCGATCGTTGCCTTCAAGACTAGCTCTCTCTATTTTCGGATCTTGTCCCCAATCAGTCCAGTAGATGTGTCTGTTTAGAGAAGATTTTCAAGTCAAAAGAGTGGTTGATTGTAGATGATATTAGCCATGACTCTTCATACGGGAAGTCACTTTTTCAGCAGAAACATTCGGTATCCCACCAAATTGATCCAGAGTTACTTTTTACTACTGTTATTTTACTGTGTGGTAAGACTAAACAAAGATTCAGAACAAAATGTATCTCGACACCACTAAATGTACTAGTCCTTTAATTCAAGCCACTTCCAAAGGCATTCATTATGAATTCAATTCATTCGCGTATGATAAACTTGAAATGGTGACATGTGCTTTGCTGTAGCAGTGTCATATTTGAGGAACCGGTTACCACTTCAACTTGGTCGCCCCATGTCCTTTCCAGAATTCAAATCAAAAACTGAAAACTCACCTTTTTAATATGTAATGTGACATTTTGCTTGCTGCAATTGACTCTTGCCAGTGTTTCTCTATTTTGGGTTTTCATAAGCTGCATTTTTGTTTATTACTGTGTTTTAGATGATTGGCTATTAAGGTTTCTGTTGATATGCGTTCGCTTAAATGTAAATTACGCTATATTTTAATTTGATCTCAATGTACTTTTTAATCTAATTGGCACATTTGTAAATGTTTGTGTGCTTTTCAATATTTGTATTGCACATCAAAACTTTTGCATTATGCGCTTTACAAATGTAATTTATCATTATTATCATTATTAAATGGAAAATACGTACTCTGCAGCCGGATCGACCACGATAGCCCTTGGTTCATCAAGATCTGTATCCAAGACAACCGTCCGATCATTTCCATCAAGATTAGATCGCTCAATTGTATTCGTCCCAGTGTCTGTCCAGTAAATGTGTCGATTTTCGCTATCGATGGATATGCCATCAGGAACTGTAATTGTACGCAAAATCTCTCTGATAAGACCCTGGAACAAACCATGTTCTACCTCTATTTCCCCCTTTTTTGTGTGTATATAAAAAAACAAATGTGAACAATAGCACAACAGACATTAACGAAGTTAATGAACTGAGTGTACAAATCAAACTGGTAACTCTCTACAGAGAGCTATAATGGGCCAATCAATTGGTCCACTGCAACTCAGAAATAATTCATAATACAAGTAAAAAAAATGGGCAGGGTTGACAAAGCCAATGAAAGTGGAGTGGCACAGGAATAATATAAAATCCCAAACGTATAGAGAACAACATCAAAAGAAATGTAAATTAGAGAGAAAATAAATATCCGGAGGTTGGTGGTGATATCTTAATGCGTTCGACACGACGACGCAAGGAACATTTTGCCGCACATTATATTTCAGGATGAGGACGACAAGCAATTTCCCCAAGCATTTCGGAATAGTTTTAAACGTGACCGCATCCATGACTAGCTAGAATACCAAATACGGTATAATTTTAAACTAAACTACCGTATTTCATTCCTATACAGAATTAGAATTTATAGCTCTGTGAATCCTACTATAGTACTATACTCTTGACTAATTATTCCGATTCTTTACCTGATAGGAAAGACACAACTACTTCTTGTTGTGTGCCGTTCAGGAATGCTCTACTTATTGTTTTGCGAACCACATCTGTCCAGTACACCTTCTGTTCCACAGGGTCGTAGTCAACTGCTACCGGATTAAAAAGATCTTCAAGGGGGATCTTAACCAACTCTAAGGTGTCAACGGGCCCTGTCCATAGGGACGCATTGAATAAATCAACAACAATGATTGTGCCCTCTGTATGTAGTATAAGAGCAGTATTAATAAGTTATTCTTGAAATTGCGCATGAACGATTGAAATTTGGAGGAAGAAATGTATCGATCCATTTATCATTCAACGATTATGTAATAATACTAGTACTGTAATATTTAAGGGAAGAATTTAAAGGAAGAATGATTATTGTTATATTCCGCCAAAGCCAGTTTACCTCATTTAAACAGGTGTTATAGTATTAAGGGCACTGGTAGTACTTGTACCAATAATAAAGTGCGATGCATGTTCGCCCATCAATATCAATATGGATCACGATTCGACTTTACAACAACTGTTTGTCCTTGGTGCCAAATGTTCACCCACCGAAGAGGAACCTATGACTAATGATGCCAAATATATGGGCAATTCTTCCATTAGAACACGAGCGAATACACCATCAGAAAATAAATGAATAAATAATCACCTGCATTCACTGGGGTAGCTATAATCTGGACGAGTATCAGTGAGTAGATACAAAGAAATCTCATCTTCAACGCTATCGCTGTTGGCATTCGTATTGTATCTCCCATCATGCTGTGGAAATATCAAATAACATGAAACAATTAAGAATCCTTTAATGAAACTGAATGTGATAGATAATATAAAGAAGAAAGAAGAGCAATCCATCCAAACACTCAATGCCAAAACAATTTACTTTCTGCGTGTTTAGGATTTTTTAAAAACTGATTGGCTGATTTTGATATAACCTAGTCAAACAAACAGATATCGGACTGAGTAAAAATGTTACGCTCAACTTTTATTATTATTATTAAACATAATTTATAAAGCGCCTTTTCACAAAAAAGTCCAAAAGCGCTGTACAGCGATAAAACACACACATGATTAAAAGTAATATGCAAAATATTAACACATCAATAGAAAAATTGGAATTAAAAACAAAACAAAAAAACTATGCCAGAAGATTGTTAACTTCAGTTTAGGTTTTGGTTTTTTTACGTGTGCTCATTCAAATGAGGATGGAAGTGTAACATCTTTGGATTATGGTGAAAAAAAGTTTATATCTAATTTCCCTTTTTGTCTTCATTAATATCAGCAGTCACTCATTGTCATTTTTTTTTAAAATTAGCCAACAGGGTACAAAATTGGTTGCGTTATACCAATACATAATGGAGATTTGGGACAACCGTATTCGTCAAACCAAATAAGGGCGTTTGTATACCCCATGCGCCCTTATTTTTTCGAAATAGAGAATGTTGTATTTTTGGCCGATTCCGATAAGAAATAGGCGTAAGTTGAGTGAAGAAAGTAAGTGACTATGATATTCACGTGAAAATGTAACTAGACTTTAAACATAAATACTGGCAGGGTTTATACTTTAAATGTTGCGCAATACGATACACGCAGCGTATCTATATACTAATTTTCGGAACATGGCTTTATTAGATAGTTCAATATAATTTTACACTCGCGTCCCTCCTCAACTGAAAAAACGTGGTAATTGCGCCTCTAATACACGAGCTAATTAGATAGTTCAATGCCCGTTTTTTACCGTTTTCAGACATGCGCAGAAAGGATCACATGTGAAAATCCGAAATGTTGAATTTCTTTTACTCGGGTAGCTACTTTCGGACACAAATTGTGGTTTTCGGAATGAGTGATGACATATGGTCTTCACCCAAAATATTTTCTTCAGGGATATAGCTACATTTCTGTATATGCGGCTGTTTGTTATTCTTAAAGATCGCATAGTAACAAGCATTTATACGTCCGACAAATAAAAATATTTCACGACATTTTCTAAATGTAAACAAAAACTCTTACACAGATCTTAAAGTAACACTTTCACATTAGTAACATAGATGAATGCGACGTTTGCTAACGATAAAGAAACTGGCAGTACCATGTCAACCGTTTCTATGTTGTGCTGCGCGACCGCGTTTAACATGGCGCACGCGGTTCGGCGCACACGTAATGACGCAGACAAAAAGTGTACGCGTTTGTGGCGCAAACCGTGCACATTGTAACGGAGCAGAGTGAAAGCAGGCAGTCCGTACACTCTTAGAAAAAGGATGCTTCAGGCTTCAGGGGTTCTTGGCTGTCCCGTATGGAACCCTTTATATCACCTTAAAAGGTTCAAAAAAGAACCATTTTAAGGTTCAAAATAGGCAAAATATGGGCAAACATTGGTCTTTCGAACCTCTAAAGGTTCTCTACAGAACCTTTTGGGGCCTTTAAAATCAAAGAACCTTTAAACCATTATACGGGACAGCCAAGAACCCCTCCGAAGCACCCTTTTTCTAATAGTGTACCCTAAAGCCACCTCCTCCTCTCCGCACTTCCCTTACTTGATAATCTGGATATAAGGGCACATGGGGCATCTGGATAAACGGAACGTGTGGTACATTATCATGATTATTATAGAGTGTCTGGATTATTCAGGGCATCCGTGGTATCTGGATTACGGGGTTCACTATAAAACGAGTCTCAAATTACCTGGATATACTATGCGCAGGTGGGCCACCTGTGATAACTGGATTTCAAGGGTGTACACTCAGGTAGTATCTCGGGAGGCTTTATAGAACACAGCAAACATGATAAAGGGACTACATATACTATACGTTAAGGCCCCACATGCCTATTGGAGGAATAATGTATTTAATGTAAATAGGCCAAACAAAACCCGGATGGCACACATTGTGCTCAAGTACAAGCGTGGAATGGTACAAGTGATCTTGATGATAGACTCCGCCGACCATAAAACTAAACGACCGACTATAAAACTATAACGCTCTCAGAACGTAGGCCAACTGAATTACCTGGATACAGTATGTGCATATGGGCAGTGGCGACACTTGCACCAGCACCATATGTTAAAGGCATATTATGTGATCTTTTCCAGAGAGCGCCCTCTATTCGTGATTTTTTTTAGAGAGTAGATTTTCTTGCAGATATACATTTCTGATCATAAATCGTACATATATTCCAAGTTACAGAGCGATACGATTCCTAATTACCTCAAAATCATGGTTTTAGAGTGAATTTAGACTAGAATAAAATAAGTTGTCGGATATCCGACAATTTATTTTCACTCTAAAACCATGATTTTGAAGTAATTAAGAATCGTATTGCTATCGCCCTGTAACTTGGAATGTATGTACGATTTATGATCAGAAATGTAAATCTGCAAGAAAATCTGCTTTCAATTTTTTTCGATGTTGAGGGCGTTCCATGGAAAGATCACATAATATACCTTTAAAGGAGTAAAACGGGGTGGCAGGGCAATAAAAGAATCGGGGGAGACATTTAAAGCTAATTTTATGTAACTTTCAATTTTGACATTAAAATTCAACTTTTTATTATTTGGGGTACAAAATAGGTAGAGACATGCGCTGACAGGAGTATAACTGGGGGTATTAAGAACACGTTGATGGAGTAGGCCTACTCGGATTAAGATCTTGGGTATCTGTATTATTTAAGAGCACATTGGGCCTAGGCTCATGGTGTATTAAGGGCACCATGTCACTTACATTATATCAAGGGCACCTTAGTACCTGAATTATTTAAGGACATACTCTTGATTGATATTTATATAAACATTTATAACGCTTTGATATTACTGACCTCTGCCTATTGTGACTTTTACTGTCCGCTATCTTCGGCACCCGCGTTTAATTTACTTGACTATGATAAAGTAAGGGACAACGGGTACCTGTATTTCAGGTCTCATGGGAGGCCTACATAGGTATCTGGAAACACAAACGTAGGCCTACCTAGATTAAGGCAATGTATAACATGGATTATCAAAAGCACCTGCGATATTCGGATTATTTAGTGCCCCGTCTGGATTATGTATAGGACATGTTCTTGATATTATTGTATCAAATTTTCTTACGCTTTGTTTACTTATTCCCCGTGAAATTTTCTAGCGGGTCCAGCGCGAAGCGCTGGTGCCCGCTAGTACCAATTAATTCTTAAACCATTTCCGGTTGATAGATTAAAATAAGCATCCAAATTCAATGAAATTCATTGCTTAAAAAGGCTGGCTCACATAGTAGCGGCAGATAACCCGCGAAAGGCGACGGACGTGAAAATCACAAAATGTTGGCGGCAAAACGACGGCAAAAGGGGAAAGCGAGATTCGCTGACGGGTGGGAACGACATTCAGCGACAACACGACGGTAAGGGACGAATGGCTGCGGCAGGAAACGGAGTCTACACACTAAGAAATAGGTAGTTAATTATTGACTGTTATGGGAAGTCATTTTAAAACAACCCCTTATAAGTTAATTTTGACCTCCATACGGGGTTGTCCTTCAACTTTTGACTTGGTATGAAGTGGAAAATGACTATGTTACCATAGTAGTAATTTGACTGGTTGGGGGGGGGGGGGGTCACTTTGAAATAACCCTGGATGTAGTTAATTTGACCACCATACGGGGTTGATATTTGCCTTTCGAATGTAGTTAAATTCGACTTTGTATGTAGTTAATAATAACTAGGCCTATATGAAGTTACAATTTAACTGCAGCAAAAGTCATCGTCCAAATGAATACCATGTCAGTCAAATATAAAATATTTTATGAATATTTTTGACATAACAATAGCTCAATCCTTCAAACAATTCAAAGAATAACAGCAAATATTATTTCCATGTATTTCATTTTATCTACAATAATATGAGATTTAATTAAAGACTTTTGAAAAACATGTCTCACAATGCCGGCGTCTTAATTAGGCAAATCATCTCACAACAAACGTGAATAACACCATGGAAAGTCGATTCGTAGGATAGTATAGATACATATCTAACCAAAATAATTCAAGACGTCACTGCTTGATGGCAGTGATTGTTCATACTGTATATTAGAAGCACATTATTGTTTTTATGAAGTTATAAACACGATGTTTAAAGCCGTTATAGGGCCTACAGGTTTTCTTTTGACTTCATATACCGGGTCAAAAATGACTTCAATGGGTTCGGTGCATAGTTGACCCTGCATATGGGGTCAAAAATGACTACTTTAGCTTCATTTTTGACAACCTATTTTAAGTGTGTAGCGACCAAAATCGGACGTTGTCTGGGCGCGAGTGACGATGTCTCGACGGAGCCCGGCAACAATGAACGAGGTCAGACGGCTGGCAGAGGACTGGCTGGCGGCAAGGAACGGCAGCTGACGGTGGGTTGCGGCGACGATGACGTGACCATGGCTAAGGCATATTGCAGCCTGACCCTAGCCCCGTCCTCCATGATGATGAAACAGCTTTGATAAGGCCTAAAAAAAGGGTTTGTTTGCCCAAACAAGAGTTGAAAAAAGTGGGTCGGTAGGTCGATTACCTTTTTTGTTTTTGTTTTGGATATGGATACTTTTAAAGAAGAAAAAGACTATACAATTTGATGTTAATACACTTGAATGTTCTTTAAAACCCTAACCTTCCTGCA
Source organism: Ophiura sarsii (assembly GCA_035610835.1). Lineage (NCBI taxonomy): Eukaryota > Metazoa > Echinodermata > Ophiuroidea > Amphilepidida > Ophiuridae > Ophiura > Ophiura sarsii. Next base: position 58,318,648 of record CM069441.1, read on the forward strand.
CTACAATTCACTATTAAGCAAAAAACAATGTCCACGCGCATTCTATAGCATATGATTCGATGACGTCATCAACCAAGCTGATATGTGTGTTACAAAATCGCTGCCCAGGTGAGCGTTGGCAGGTTAGCCGAGTGATTAGGGACGCGGCGCGGTGATCAAAGGTTCCGGGGGTCAATTCCAAGGGGTTTCACGGCGATTATCATGGTTTAAAAATCATACTATGTCCCCCTTCCACACCGTACGAATATAGCCTGGCTGGTTAGGGCTAATACATGTATTTTGTTTTTAATACATAGTGCAGCTGACAGCCTGTAGTACAACAAACCTTCAGACCATGCTGGATGGTCTGACATGTTCTGTTTTTCACTAGAGTGGTAGGATCTTGGATTAGCATCTCCTTAGTGTTTTAAAGGGTGGATATGTGGGAATAAGTAAATTACAGGGCAGTTTAGCTGATTAGTTTGGCAAATTAAGATGAAAATATAATTTAATACATATATTTTTCAACATAAAACATTATTTAAAAAAAAATGAAATCACAAAAAAAAAAAAAAAAAAGGCATGGGGTTTTGAGATTTTATGGGTCGGTCGTGTTTGGGCAAACAAACCTCTTTTTTTTTAGGCCTAAAGGCTGGCTCACACTATGACTATGAATAGGGGTATGGCAAGCTACGTTAAGCTGCGAATTGCAATTTTGAATTTCCCGCCAATCATGGTGTGTTGCCTTCAATTGTCGCTGACGAATCCGCGAATCCGCTAGCGACCGCAGACGGCCGAAATTATCAGTCGCGTCCGTTGGCAAATTTTCAGCATGTTGACAATTTTGTGGCGGCAAAAAAATCGTTGTGATTCCGTTCAGATTTCGTTGGAGACCGCAACCCTCATTTCCTTGACGTTTCCATGCCGTGCGAGGCCGTCTCTAGTCGTTTTGAGGTCGTCACAATTTCGTTGGTAGTCGTTGTCAACGACCATTGACAACAAAACAACGGCAAGTGACGTCACATGTCTTAAATTTTACCTGTGTATAGGTCAATGACCCTTTGTGACCCCATATGCAATGTCACTTTTAATCGCTGAACACCCTATATGTGCATGGATATAAGGTATATTTTGACCAATTTTGACGGTCACCAGTTATTTCCTCTGAGACAAGAATCATTTTATGTGAATGGATTGAAGATTTATATTTTGACCCCTATTGGCCGATTCTTGAATTTTGACCTGGTTCTGATGGTTCACTTTTTTCTTGTCATATCAATCCAAATCAGAGCATGTCTTTAATTTTACCCCTGTATAGGTCAATGACCCCTAGTGACCCCATATGAAATGTCACTTTTAATCGCTGAGCACCCTATGTGCATGTACTCAAGGAATCTGTTGACAAATTATGAAGGTCAACAGATTCCAGATGTCATTGCATCTTCTCTTCAGGAGACAAGAAGCATTTTTAAATGAACGACTTGAAAATTGACATTTTAACCCCTTGTGACCACAGATAATTTTTCATTTTAAAAACCGAACTATTATATATGCGTACGGTCACAAGGAATATGTTGACCGATTCTTAAGATCCTAGGTCATCAAACCACATACTATGAAACAAGTCCGGTCCAAATCAAAGCATGTATTAAGTTTTACCCTGTATAGGTCCCCTAGTGACCCTATATGACATGTCACTTTTAATCGCTGAAGACCCTATATGTATATGGACTTTTGACTAATTCTGACGGTCATCAGTCATTTCTTGTGAGACAAGATGCATTTTGAGTGAAAAGGGTGACAATTGACATTTTGACCCCTAGTGACCCCAAATATTTGTCAATTTTAAAAACCGGAGAACTATTCTTGGGTACTGTCATGATGAATATGATGAACGATTCTGACGGTCATGGGTCATTTCGTTAAGGAGCAAGAGCATTTTAAGTGAAAATCCCGTTTTGACCTCGTGTGACCCTCGTGTGACCTTTGACCCCAAACTATGAAGACCCTATATGAAAGTTAAGTAGGGGGTCATTCTGATCAAAGTTAGTGATTGTAGCATGTAATGTATAGGAGAAGAAGCAAGAAGCACTTTGTGTGTGGGGCCCGGATTGAGGAAAGTAAAGAAGAACTAGATTTTGCTCTGGTGTAAGACCAGGCCACCTTGATTTTTAATGAGAAAATGATCCCTAGTGACCGCTTCTATATGGTAAGAAAATCAACCTTTTGACCCCTAGTGACCCCCAACTACTTTTTGATTTTAAAAACCGAACTATTATATATGCGTACGTTCATAAGGAATATGTTGACTAATTTTGACGATTTCTAGGTCATTTCACTAAATTGCAAGGGCGTTTTAAGTGAAAATCACGTTTGGCCCCTAGTGACCCCCTGTGACCTTTGACCCCAAACTGCGAAATCTTGTCCATGTACGTATGCAAGTGACACGTCATATTAGGTCACTAGGGTCATTGACCTATACAGGTGAAAAATTGAAGAAATGCTCCGATTTAAACCAAACTTCTTGCCTGAGAGGAAATCACTGATGGCCGTCACAATTAGTCAAAAGACTCCTTGAGTCCATTCACATATTGATAAGGATTAACACCATGCTGAAAAAGAGTCCTATTTTTTTGATACACCCTGTATTCCTATGTCCATGGTTCGATTCCATTCATAATGTTCTTCCCAGTGATTTAGCCAAAGTAGCCCAGATGATTTCATGACTACTTTCGATAATTGATCATATCTCTTCTTCCTGACCACCTATTTTCATGAAACAAAGCTGACTAAGAAGCTAACAAAATTCCCTTTACATGTAAATAATAATCGAAATAGAAAATACTTTGAAATTATTTTAAACATTTTTTCAAAATTGTATAATTTATTTTGTTACAGCCTGTATACCGATAATATGCGGTTTTCACCAAATTGGATACTTATTTTTGAAATTACAATCACTCAAAGGTCCTTTGTATTTTGGGGGACACCCTGTATTGTACAAGGCGATCACAGTGTTCAGAAAAATAAATTATTAATTTCAAGGGTTTTACGATTGTGGGTGAAAAATGGTGAGATCGACTTAATTTTGAGTGCACCCACATATAATATGTATTCAATCATAGAAGTCGTGCTTCATTTCACAAATCGTGATTTATTGGTGTACGTAATTGTGGTACAACACTTGATGACTAAATTCTTAACAGAGTTTAATAGTCCTTTGAATTAAGTTAACAATTTGTATAGATGTCGGTAGAGTCAAAAACTATAACCCTGATTTTGATACGGTTCAGATAGTATTTTGAATTATGGTATTTCCCGGCCCCTAAAATATTTATGGCGACAAGGTTTGAATTATATTTTCAGAGTATAAGGTAAACATTCACGTACCAATATTAAAACTTAACACAAACCGGGTTAGTTCGCAGGCATTGCGATGAAAAATTTACAAACCAATCAAATTAAAAGCAACATAATCAGTGGCGTAGCCATGGGAAGGTGGTCAGGGAGAAGGGGGAGGGAGCAATTGCTCTTCCAATTGGGCGGACGTCGGTCATTGTCGGTTGATATTGCTATATAGTACAAGGGGAAGCATGGAATTATGACGATCAAATTAGTACAATGATACGCGCGCATGTGCCCCAAACTAATTATTAACAGGGCCGTAAGACACTTTTTTGAAAGGGGGGGGCGTTTTCAACCCAAAAAAATTGTGAGTAAAATATGCGCGCGTAGCGCGCGAAAATTTTCGAATTTGCACCTATTTTTTGCACGATCGAGGTACATTTTGGCTCTAAACAAGCTTGTAGCAAAGAATATTGCATTTTGTGAAGACAAATGCGCGCGTAGCGCGCGAATTTTTTTCATCTGTGTACAAATTTTCCGGGGAAGATTTTCAAAGGGGGGGGGGGGCGATCGCCACCATCGCCCCCCCTTCTTACGGGCCTGATTAATGTTAGGGTTTTAGAAGCTCGTTTAAAACCAAAATGTCCCTCATTCATGACCAACATTTTTAAGAACTATTTTTGTTGTTGTCCAATCTTTAGTGTTCCACATAGAAGCCAACAAGGAACCATTGTTGCTGATAGTGTGCCGCCCCCTCCCGCCCCCGCCTCCGTGCACAAATTATAGCTACGCCACTGATGAACACAATCAACTTGTGCATTTAAATATTTCAACTTAAACGATAATAAAAAAGTATCGTTACAATAATTCTGTTGACAGTGGTTGATATTCGTTGAGGTTCTTCCGCTACGTCACAGAAATTTCGCAATACTGTCTTGCCAGATATGTCAGATTGAGACAAAAAGGGTCAACAAATTTCGCACGGTCACAAAATTTCGCACGGTCACAAAATACAAACTGTTGTGCTTTTTGTACCGCGATTTTTTTTCTTCTTTATTTCTTTCCCTTTCTTCTTTTCTTTCTTTCCACTTTTTTTCTCCTTTTCCTTTTTCTTTTTCCTCCCTTTTTCCTTTCTCTCTCTCTTTTCTTTCCCTTTCCCCCTTCTTTTCCTCTTTTCTCTTCCCCCTCATTTTTTCCTGGTGGGTAGGTTTGAATTTCCTGCTGAGCACCTTCAGGGGGGGGGGGGGGGCACTGTGCCCCCTGTGCCCCCCTGCCCCCCCCCGGCTGTTACGCCACTGTCACGGGACCTACAGGTTGGTCTCCTATTATATGGTTGGCCGAGTCCGCAGGATTGGGCATGGGACCTCCAGGTTGGTCTCCTATTATAGGGTTGGCCGAGTCCGCAGGATTGGGCATGGGACCTCCAGGTTGGTCTCCTATTATAGGGTTGGCCGAGTCCGCAGGATTGGGCATGGGACCTCCAGGTTGGTCTCCTATTATAGGGTTGGCCGAGTCCGCAGGATTGGGCACGGGACCTACAGGTTGGTCTCATACGCGCTTCAGTAAGTTCGAATGAGGTAAATAATATATTAACCAAGGTCCCAAATGATGTCACTGTCTATTATTGGCTAAAGGGAATATCAAGGGGGTGTCCCGTGCTTTACCTTTGCGTGCGCTGATCAGCGGTGCTTGACATTGGCATGTTTGTCTGTGTCTCGGGCTTGGAATAGGAACAGTCAAACTTGGAGAATATGACTAACTAAAATAATTGACGGTGTAGTGAAGGACATGGTCCCCCTGGAGCCATAGTCCGCCCTGTACAGTAACGTATAGGTTGGCATAGGATCGCAACACTAGTAACTTCGGTGTAATGTTTCTAGAGCTTGGATTATTAAGATAACAAGAACAGCCCTTCAGGGCCGGTCAGGTTCTTTGGTAGGGGGGGGGGGGGGTCCCAACTTATTATTTTATATTTTATATGACCACCCACACCAAAACACAAAGTACTTATAAGTGCTTATAATAAGGCCTATAAGTTAGAGTTATTGGGGACAAGTTTATGCGGGGAAGCAAAAGGAATTAGGGTGGACGAACCCAATTGTTTTACAAATACAATGTACAATGTTAAAACATGTAGAAAAAAATGCATTATTAACAAATTATTTTGACCCCCAACCCCGGCCCTCTATTAGCATTACAATAATTAATTTCATGACCCCTCTATATTCTGTGTACAAAAGACTATGACGCCCCCAAGGATATTTGGGACTCTCGCCTCTGCTGAAAAAATGACAGCCTCCTTAATCAGGAGGCAAACCGTTCTCGCTGGATGGATTGGAGTCGTAGCCATAGAGAATAATTAGTTGATTAATTTATCGATTAATAGGTTGATGTGTAATTAATTAATGTTATTATTTGTTCATTTTACTTGCTAAGTTCATTGTTGTTAACAATTTTGAAAGTTGCGCCGCGCCGTTTCGTTTTGTCTTCACTTTTGCCAGTTGCTACTACAGATAAGCCTACCGTTTGTGTTTAATAATTTATTCGCAATTAACTTTTGCTTTGTACGATACATTCCAAACAATTACAGTGTAAACAAAGAATTGTCTTTGAATAGAATCTTGAAATTATCATTTGACTTTCAATATGAAGATTCAATATTTGTTCCATTTTAGCTGGGACCGTTTGACTGTCGGACAGCTAGATTGATCTATACATTTCTAAATCTTGGATTCATAAGATAAAAATGGATACAAAACTAGGAGGCTAAAATGGAAAAATCTCCGGGGAAAACCGAGGCTCTGCAGCAGAGATAGATTCTGATTGACCAGGGAACCAGCTAGGCTAAATAATGTATCAGTCGATGGGATCATCCACGAAATCCATAAGAATCAAAAACACTTCGGCCCGTTGCATTTAAAGCACGATTCAATTTGTACACATAACTAAATGGAATGTCCTTTTTTATTTACGGTTTTCGAGTTGTATTATAAACCCCATGTTGCATAGCTAGGGGTGGTGGTAGGTATGGCACGTGCCATCGGGCGTGCCATAAGCGCCCCTTGAATGAAGCTTAGAATCTTAGGATGAACATGATGAAGGGAGTGTCTCAGCCGTTTATATACGAGTTCGAGCTGATATTATGGTAACATAATTACACTGTACTGATATCTGAGACTAAAATAAGGTATTTTAGTCTCAGCTGATATAAATGGAAAAATAATTTACATTGCACTGATAGTGATATTAATGGTAAAATAATTTACATTGCACTCACCTATAAGAAAACCTCTACTTTATGTCCGAAATCAATGTTAAAACTGTTGTGGTTTAGCCACAAAGTTAACCCGCCTGTTGTCGATCACCAACATATTAAACACCGATGTCATGTCCAAAACTATCTGGGATTTTTTGTGTTCGAGAATAACTCTAAAACTATCACCTGACAATCATTTTATTCAAGATTCATTGGACCGGAGCAAATACATTGTGGACAATTACAGGGTTTGTTTGATATATAAGATTGAACTTCCTCTTAATCTAATAAGTGGGTCTTATTCTCTTTACAATTATTGAAATCAAATAATTGAACAAATTCGTAGCATAACTGGACAAAACCCGGGTTTCTCGCAACAACACTCAGGGCAGTGCCACTCAACTTGCCGATCTGAAGCTACTTTTGGTGAGTGTCCCATTGTTGGTGGCGCTGTTGTATCGTCTGCCATAGAAATCCTACAGCTTACGGGTAAGCCCGTAAGGGTTATCTATGTCGTCTGCTTAATTGAAGTTTTAATACAGGGAATTGTTCGGAAAATTCCCCATGGGGCCGGTTTTGAGTTTATGATACCGCGTGCTGGAGGATATACTTTTTTTAAAAATGTTTTTAATTTTAATTTTTTTAAAATAAGATTGAAATTCAATTCAATTCAATTTATTATAAAATAACATCGTGGACAAAGGCCAAATTGCGCATTTTTTTCAATATAAAAACATAATCTTATCATCAAAATTACATATAAATATATGTTAAAACAGCGATAACATATAAAATACATATGTATGATTGCAAATCCCCACACAAAAATTATATAATCCCTTAAGAATCCAAACACACACATTTTACAAGCAAATGAAACAAAACATCCTCACACCACAAGTGTACACCCCCATTACCACACAATTTGACAACACATGTATCCACTAAGCATGCACTCATACACAAACTCACAAGCCCACTACCAAACAACATTGCTCATGAAACGTACTAATACACCACCAATGCGCTCCCCATACACCACCAATGCGCTCCCCATAGACGATACATGCACAGTAGGAGGGGTCAAACAATCTGTATAAGTAGAAGGGGTCAAACGCCATTACGCTACAACGCCCGCTTAGCAGCGCTTTAAATTGGTGCCCTAAAAACCGGTACCAAATTTAAATATTCGCCTTCCATCAAAGCTGGTTGCTATATGACATAATTCTCGTGTGCAACCAACCGGCTGTATTGCAACGCCCATTCAGTAGTTTAAACGCATGAGCGTGGATGTAATTTGCAACATAATGGAAACTCACCCATGCAGTTAGCAAGAAGTACCGCTCGTACACGCCCCGAATTTAAATATACAACCAGGCAATCCTCTCGTAGTAATTGATAACAATAGGTTTACCAGACCGAATTAATAGCGCTCTTAAGCGGGCAATTTATGTCATGCATATATGCGCGATGTGAGTGTGATCGCATTACAAGCTGCGCCATCATATTATCGTACCGTTTCGATTTCGAGATGCGCTACATGCACGCAGCCGCCGCATCGCATTGTGTATCGAATATCGTGACTCATGAATATTACAGTGTGTCACAAAAAGTAAGTGACAAAAAAGTTTGGCACGAAAAAAACACTCATCTCAACAAGGCCAACGCATGTGCACCAAAGCTAACGTTGCAGAGGAACCAGTCTAGGACGGACCTTACGCCAATTTCAGTCGTTTAAATTTAAAAGGTTCAAACTAGTGCAATTTTTGTTGTTGAAATTCTTGCTGTGCAAACTGATACAAATGTGTAATACCCAAAAAATAAGACACGCCCTTGGAATACTGGGCTTTCCCCATATACTGAATACAGCGCCTTGATGAAAGGCTAGTCTCATCCCAAATGTAATAGACTCCTTGCGAAATAACCGGGTGTTTTGTGTGGTTTTGTCCAACGACAACCTTACAGGGTGAGTCAAAAAGAACTTGATCGGGAATGAATATTTGTTTAAAAATATACCAAACAAATTTGACAAACCAATGAGGCACGTTTTCAAAGAGCAACTTATTCTGCTCATATGACAAAAGAAATCATTGAAATCGATTAATTATATCAGGAGCTATGCCTGTTTTAATAAAAGAGACCCATTTTTTAGCTGTCCATGGAACGCTTAATCTTCTTGAAGTCTATCTACTCTAAGTGGGCAGCAAAATGTACACACAGGCATTCATATTCAAATGAGATTAAAGCCCGGGAGTTTCAAACACAGGTTGGAATGGTGTGCATAAAATTTTAAATCATTGACAACAATAAGAAAATGATCAAACATTGAAGGCCCACTTAAACAATTAAGACACCTTAGAGGACAAATAATATCAGAAATCATTTTGCTGCCCACTTATAGTGGATAGATTTCAAGAGAAATAAGCGTTCCATGGACAGCTAAAAAAAGTGGTTCTTTGATTAAAACAGGCATAGCTCCTGATATAATTAATCGATTTCAATGATTTCTTTTGTCATATGAGCGGAATAAGTAGCTCTTTGAATACGTGCCTCATTGGTTTGTCAAATTTGTTTGGTATATTTTTAAACAAATATTCATTCCCGATCAAGTTCTTTTTGACTCACCCTGTACTGTACAGTTCTAACGTATGGTTAATGTTATCTTAGCATTTCGTAATTTAAAATATGAAATCTATATCATACTGACTATCATTCTGACTATACAAAGTAATATATATATTACTTAAATATTTTAATCCTATTTTAATTAACCACTTAGGTGATTTATAATTAATTTTTATAAACGATTTACCCAGCTATTTAGTGCAAGCATGCGCCACCTTTTCTACCATCCGGGCCTCATTGTGATTTTGACATCCATTCACGGGCCGCAGTGATAGTCAAACATTCCAAAACACGTTCGGAGGAGGTCGAGTAATAGGGGGATGGGAAGCTTAGGAAGAAAAATCTTCTGTCCATTGCTCATTGAATACCCGCTTCCCTTCGTGTAATTTCCTCTTTTTACTCGCTGTTGCTGCTGCGAGCGCCATTTTAACCAAGAATTTTAACACGCAATCACGCCTCGCGTTATATTTACTAAATGCAGCGCGTCACCCTACTAATTAAGGGAGCACACCACTAAATCAACCCGCCATTGTGTTAACCTAGGGAGTTCCGGTTAAAACGTGCCGCATCAATTTGGATATTGTGTCGTGGGCCACAGATTAGGGGCCGGCGTGCCGCAGGTTGCACATGCTTGATTTAGTGCATGGATTGTCAACGTTAAAGACAACCTGACTCCATGAACCATTTCCATGATAGCGGCCATTTAATTCAACGAGTGTGTGACAGCTTCCAAGCGCGGATACAGGCGCCCCCCCCCCCCCCAAAAAAAAAGGAAGGAAAAAGGGGAAAAAGGAAAGAGAGAGAACGAAGAAGGGACAAACGAAAGAGAAAAAAGAGAAAATGGTAGGGGGGGGGGGGTACGAAAAGGCGGGCGGGGAGGCATGCGAGGGACATAAGAACGTTTGGAGTTTATTGGGCGTCGGTCGGGATACATACGTGTCCGTAAGTTGACGAGATATCTGATATTTTGGAGGTAACTAGTATAACTTCTTTCTAGCATAGGCCTATATAAAAAGCCAATATTGATCGGAAATAAAGTGATTGCTTTTCAATAGCATATTAGTCAAAAGTACACGCCAAATAGCACCAAATGGGTTCGAAAATTGAAAAAAAAATCCAATTCTTAGGGGGGCACATCACACCTCAGACTCACCACTGTTCGAGCTTTCGAACAATCTATACTTAAATCAGGAAAATATGTTCAACTTCTTTCTTGCATTGGGTTAAAAACAAAATATTGTTTGGAGATGAAGAGGTGGCTTTTCGATAAAATGTTGGTGAAAAGTATACACCAGATCACACCAAATGAGTTAAAAAATTGAAGAAGAAAAAAATCCAATTCTGAGGGGGGCCGCCATACTCCCTCAGACTCCCCCCTGTTCGAGCTTTTAGACCATTCTATACTTATTAAGTAAAGAATATATCAGTATACGCTCAACTTCTGTCGTGCATTGATAAAAAACCAAATATTTATTGGAAATGAAGAGGTGGCTTTTCTATAAAATTGTGGTCAAAAATTGTGGTCAATTGTGATCGCACCAAACGAGTTCCAAAATTGAATTGCTTTCTACTTCGGAGGGGGCACACCCCCCTCAGACACCCCCTGTCCAAGCATAGCTCGGAGGGCGGTGCTGCTTCCGCTTGGATGATCAATTTCAGTTTTTTAGCCCCCCCCTAAACTTTTCTGGATCCGCGCCTGACAGCTCCTACTAATTACGATCCAGTTGATGCGATGCCTTTCATGACATAGGCGAGATACGAAGCAATTGGCTTCTATCTCAAATCTGTCAAAGAAGGTCTTACAACAAAGTCCATCAACTGGGACAGCCCGCTGTTTACACAGTATGCGAAAGAAACGTATTCTGAACCTGAAGAAGAATACTCGGGATATGGTATGGATGGAGACGTATCCACGCGGCGGGCCTTTTATAAGGGACGAGCTGCATTTATTTCTACAGCAAATTCATTCACTCTGTCCGAGTCCGGAAAATACAAATTGACCAAACAAAGTAAGCCAGTGCCGAAACCATCGGACTATCAAAGAATTTTGCATGAGCTTCACGACTTGAGGGGTCCTATTGGCACCAAGAAGCTCGAGAAAGAAGTAAGTTTAACTTTAAATAACTACTAGCGGGCACCCGCGCGAAGCGCGGGACCCGCTAGATGAGTAAACCTGGTCGGTTAACTTGGGTTCGATGAGTGAACCTGCATGGGCGGTTAATTTTGTTTTGTTTTTGAGAAGTACTGCATTTTTAGAGGGTGGAGATGGGACACTAAAGTAATGTCCCTTAATTGTGTTGGTACGGTCAAGCGTGCACGGGGAAGACTTTCCCACTCCTGGATGTGTATGCCACTGATTTACATCTTTTATTCTATAACTTAATATAACATGGGGTATAATTTGTCGTCATGTCAATTGGTAGGCTATAATTATGTACATCAATGGCAACAGGCGATTTGTTTTTTTTCTCAGGTTTGCCATATGGGACATGCATACGTGTAAGCCTAGGTCCACGTTTTGAACAAATAGGGGACGTGGGGTGATTCTAAACACAACAATAACCGTAAGCAAGCGATAATGGACGTAATGTGTAACTATACAATAGACTTGGTGCAGGATTGGGACCTAAGTACACTAATTACATTTGTACACGTTTGTATTGTACTGCTGAAGTAGTGTACGGTATAATAACAGATGTTTTTCAAATGTAATGTTGTCAAAATGTATTTTTAAATGATAGTTTGTGTGCCGAACAACCCACATGTAATGTGTGGGTGCGCATAAGCAATGAAAATGGGCTGGAAATTGAAACAAAGCACGTACTACATCATGCAGAAACGGCAAAATATACACCAATCGTTTGATATCGAGTGCTAGTAAAGCTCAACTTGGCTGGTATTCCCGTTTTATTGGCAGAAATAGAACTGTAAAATGATATGCATTAGGGGGTTAAAAATGACGGCAGAGGGCGCCATGTTGAAAAGATCCGACTATACCTGAACATGGACCAGGAAAACACACTGAAACCGAGGAAAACACACCGAAACATATTTGTAGAACACCAGTATTTATAGCCTATATTAAAAATAGTAATAAAAACTGAGTAAAAATCATTGTTGCAAGACTCCTGGTCACTTGCTGCTCATTCTACTTATTCCAAGCTTGCTGGTGTCGTAAGAACACACCGGCAACACATAAAAAACCCGTCGGGATCCGCGTCGTCGCCGCGCCGTGGACCAGGAAAACACACTGAGACCGAGGAAAACACACCGAAATATATTTCTGTAAAACAACACTTGCTGCTCATCATTATTCCAAGCTTGCTGGTATCATAAGAACACACCAGCAACACAAAAAACCTGTCGGGATCCGCGTCGTCTTCTTGAAAAGCCGTACATTTCTCTAATATTAAATTGCAATTAATTCCAATATCATATTTCAGAGGGGAAAAGGCATTTGTACTGTATAAATTAAATTTATTGAATATAGTCTTGTAAATTGTTGGAGATGAATAAATGATGATAATTTTTTGTGGCAAATATCATATTTCATTCAGAGGAAAAAAAGCATTTGTACAGTATAAATTAAATTTATTAAATATAGTCTTGTAATTGTAAGAAATTAATAAATCAAGATTTGTCGCGTGTCGTGCTTCTTGAAAAGCCGTACATTTCTCTAATATTAAGAATTGCAATTAATACAAATATCATATTTCAGAGGGGAAAAAGCATTTGTACAGTATAAATGTATTAGATTTATTGAATATAGTCTTGTAATTTGTAAGAGATGAATAAATTATGATAATTTTTTGTAATGATTATTAATTAGTAATATGAATATTCATGATTCATTTGGGATCCTCTTGGATCATCTCGGTTAAACCAGGACCATTTCAGTTCAATCTGGATCATTATAAATAAAATTTATTGAATATAGTCTTGTAGTTGTAAGAGATGGATAAATTAAGATATTTTTTTGTCGCCGCGCCGTGCTTCTTGAAAAGCCGTACATTTCTCTACTATTAAATTGCAAGTAATTCAAGTATCATATTTCAGAGGGGAAAAAGCATCTGTACAGTATATAAATTAGATTTATTGAATATAGTCTTGTAATTTGTAAGAGATGAATAAATTATGATAACTTTATTGTAATGATTATAAATTGGTAATATGAATATTCGTGATTAATTTGGGATACTAGTTGGATCATCTCGGTTCAACCAAGATCATTTCAGTTCAATCTGGATCATTCATATTGCTAATTAATTGATTAATTATTCATATTGCTAGTGAATATTCATATTGCAAATTAGTATTCATTACAAAATTATAATTTATTAATATCTCTTTACCCCGATTTTAGACTATATTCAATAACCCAAAATGGCCGCCTATACAACGTCGTTCATATATTCAGTGGCGTAGGCCCCCCCAGTCAGAAGCAATGCCCCCCTGATTCCCCCAAATGAAATATGACAAAATACAATGTTACCCATGACAGTGCAGTACATGCCCTAATTTGCCCAGTGGCTTGACTTTTAAAGTAAAAAATAGCTCTAAAAATGGTCTGAAATACGGTCCTACTTTTAGACCGAAAAGCTATTTTTAGGTGATTTCTCCCCAGTCAGAAACCATGGCCCCCCCTGATGCCTTCCCCCCAAATGAAATATGACAAAATACAATGACCCATGACAGTGAAGTACATGCCCTAATTTGACCAGTGGCTTGACTTTTAAAGTAAAAACTCTAAAATGGTCTGAAATACCTAATTTTAGACCAAATTAATCTAATTTTAGGTAATCTGATATTAAAAGGCACACATTTTTGCGCGCTATGCGCGCATTTCCCACCACGAATGTATCTTGCCCCCCCCATTTTCCCATACAAAACTACGCAAAAACTAAGAAGATTTCGTCAGCCATGAGGGTTTTAATTAGTAAATAATGATTAATGAACAAACTTTTAAATATTTATACTGACTTTAAATCCGTTGGGGGAAGTGCAGAGGATTATTTCGGTTCCGAGGGTAGCGCAAGCGGTCTTGGGACATCAGTGTGATTTTAGGGTTTAGGATGGCTTTACGTGAATTGTAGACTTCGCAACATCGTATACCCTGGTTCGGGGTAACTTTCGGTCTAAAATACAAAACTACGCAAAAACTAAGAAGATTTCGTCAGCCATGAGGGTTTTAATTAGTAAAATAATGATTAATGAACAAACTTTTAAATATTTATACTGACTTTAAATCCGTTGGGGGAAGTGCAGAGGATTATCTTGGTTCCGAGGGTAGCGCAAGCGGTCTTGGGACATCAGTATGATTTTAGGGTTTAGGATGGCTTTACGTGAATTGTAATATAGATATCAAGATATCAAGTCCTACATGTATACGTAATCCAGACGGGCCCTAAATAATCCGAATATCGCAGGTGCTTTTGATAATCCAGGTATAGGCCTACATGTGCCTTAAAGTAGGTAGGCCTACCTTTGTCTTTCCAGATACCTATGGAGGCCTCCCTTGTGACCTGAAATGCAGGTACCCGTTGTCCCATTATATCCAGGGACCCCATAGGCCTAAGCCCTACCCCTAATCCAGTTACCACAGGTGCCCTTAATGGCACAGGATACCACATAATCCAGGTAGGCCTACTGCAGTGTGCCGTTATATCGAGATACCCAGGTGCCTTACTGTATCATTCAAGTAACTTGAATTTAATCGCGGGTGCCGAAGATAGCGGGCTGTAATAGTCATACCACAATAGGCAGAGGTGAGTAATATCAAAGCGTTATAAATGTTTATATAAATATCAAGAGTATGTCCTTATTCAGGTACCCAGGGCAGGTAACTAAATTGCCCTTGATA
The DNA here is from genome assembly GCA_035610835.1 of Ophiura sarsii. Taxonomy (NCBI): domain Eukaryota; kingdom Metazoa; phylum Echinodermata; class Ophiuroidea; order Amphilepidida; family Ophiuridae; genus Ophiura; species Ophiura sarsii. The sequence continues at coordinate 58,333,713 of CM069441.1, forward strand.
TAATGTAAGTGACATGGTACCCTTAATACACCATGCGCCTATAGGCCCAATGTGCTCTTAAATAATACAGATACCCATGTTCCTTATCCAAGTACTCCACGTGTTCTTAATACACCGGTTGCCCATAGGCCTAGGCCCTACCCCTCACAGATGGCCTTAATAACCCAGATACCGCATTTGCCGGCATTATATCCATACCAATGTACCCGCACTATATCCAGTTTATAATGGAAAGCGCAGGTATAGGTGCCGAAGCTATAATAGCGGGTGGTTAGTCACATCAAAACGTATAAAGATGAGGGTATTGTAAAACAGCAAGAGTATGTCGTTGATACTCCATGTATCCTAGGTGCCCTTAATACTGACATTGGTACCACAGTGCCCTTAATAATCCATATATACCATGTGCCCTTAATAAATCCATGTATGACATGCATGTATAACACATGGTGCCCTTGATTATTCAGGTACCACCCCATGTACTTTAATAATCAAGATTGTGTATTAGTGATCCAATATAGGACCTCCATGGACTACCGTATGTGGTTTATCTTGAATCGAATATTAAGGGCATCCGTGATAACTGTGTATGCGGCTATTAGGGCCTACGTGGATTAATAAGGACACCTGAATAAGACACTTAAAATATTCAGAGTATCTGGATTGCCTTAATATCCCCTCCCCCAGTTACCCCCTGTCAGCTCATGTCCCTACCCATTTTGTACCCCAAATAATACAAAAGTTGTATTTTAATGTCAAAACTGAAAGTAACTTAAAATTAGCTTTAAAATGTCTCCCCCGATTCTTTTATTGCCCCGCCACCCCGTTTTCATCCTTTAAAATGTTGATATGTGTGCCATCCGGGTTTTGTTTGGCCTATTTACTTATACATTATTCCTCCAATAGGCATGTAGGGCCTAAACGTATGTAGTCCCTCTGTCATGTTTGTTGTGTTCTAAATAAGGCCTTCCGAGATACTAATACACCCTTAAAATCCAGTTATCACAGGTGGCACACCTGCGCATAGTATATCCAGTTAATTTGAGACTATCTGCGTTTTATAGTGAACCCGTAATCCAGATACCACTGGTGCCCTTACTAATCCAGACACTCTATAATAATCATGATAATATACTACAGGTTCCGTTTATCCAGATGCCCATGTGCCCTTATATCCAGATTATCAAGTAAGGGAAGTGCGGGGAGGAGGAGGTGGCTTTAGGGTATGATGGGGCAATACCGCGCGTTCCGTTTATCCAGATACCCACGTGGCCTTAGTAAGGCCGCCTTACTATATCCATATTATCAAGTAAGGGAAGTGCGGGGGAAGGGGGCTTAGACCTTAGAGTATGATGTGACAATCCCGTAATTTACGTGCTATATAAGCCGCACGGCGAATAAGCCGCAGCACCTCAAATTAAGATTCATACCTCATCGTATACAGTAAGCCGCACCGCTGTATAATAAGTCGCACAAAGAAATTGAAAGGGGTGTGTGTGGGGGAGGGGTGTGTGTGGGTGGGGGTCGACCATGATCCACCAGCCCATAGCTTCATGACCAGCCATGGGGTTACAACTGCACGAGTGACTCCATCACTTTTCCTTCAGCCACTTCAGTCACTTTAAATATGTTATCCTGGATACGGTTTGCTGCTCCCAGTTTCTTTATTAAAATAAAGGTCTTGGCTTTATGATTAATGTTTTGTTTGTGTCTTGCTCTCGTTACATTTTATTGTACTGTACGGTATGCACCGCGGAGCAACCGTACGGACTGCCTGCTTTCACTGCATGCCCCGTTTACAATGTACAGTTTGCGCCACAAACGCGTACACACTTTGTCTACGTCATTACGTATGCGCCGAATCGCGTGCGCCACTGTTAAACGCGGTCGCGCAGCAACAACAACGGTTGGTATGGTACCGCCAGTTTATTTATCGTTAGCAAACTCCGCGTTCATCTATGTTATTAATGTGAAAGTGTCACTTTAAGATCTGCGTAAGAGTTTTTGTTTACATTTAGAAAATGTCGTAAAATACTTTAATTTGTTGGACGTATAGTCCCGTAATGCTTGTTACTATGCGTTCTTTAAGAATAACAAACAGCCGCATATACAGAAATGTAGCTATATCCCTGAAGAAAATATTTTGGGTGAAGACCATATGTCATCACTCATTCCGAAAACCACAATTTGTGTCCGAACAGTAACTACCCGAGTAAAAGAAATTCAACATTTCGGATTTTCACATGTGATCCTTTCTGCGCATGTCTGAAAACGGGAAAAAACGGGCATTGAACTATCTAATTAGCTCGTGTATTAGAGGCGCAATTACCACGCTTTTTCAGTTGAAGAGGGACGCGAGTGTAAAATTATATTGAACTATCTAATAAAGCCATGTTCCGAAAATTAGTATATAGATGTTTCAGTTTATTATTTTAATTAAGTTAACATTAACTTATTATTTAAATTAAATTTAAATGTAGATGTAGATAAACCGCATGACGAAATGTACAGTCAATTCATCATGAAATGCCATGAGATCATAATTCATATCACCTATCCAAATCTAAGCTTATTCCAGCCAGAATCCAAGCCTACAAGTACTCATTCTTTCCTCATACTGTAACCTGGTGGAATTCTCTCCCTGATGCCACCCTGACCTCACCATCTATTGGGGTCTTCAAGGATGCAGTTTCAAGGTTCATCTAAGTACACCCTGGTTTATACTCACACCTGTATCGTCACATTCATCTATGATTCTGCACAACGTATTCACAATTCATCGGCGATACATCCTGACTTACGGATCCGGCTGATTTAATATTGAAGTAGAAGTAGAAGTGATCATGTTCATGCATGAAGTATTATACGGTTTATTCCGTCTAATCAATTTATCTAGCTCTATCGGACCTACAGATTTCACACCACTAATTGGTATCGCCTATAGGTTTACTTGCTAAAGGAGTGTTACAATATCATAGACGCGAAGTAATGCCGTTTCCGTACTATGAAATTTGCGGTATGCAGACTGCTTTTCCGACACCAAGTTATTTTGTTGAAAACAAATTTTAGGTTAGATATAGGCCTGTAGTTTTTGAGCTCATTCTTGTCAAGACTTGCCTTCTTCAACAGTGGTGTTACCCTGGCGGATTTCAGTGAAGATGGCATCCTTCCTGATGTTAAAGACTAGTTTACAATTCGCGTAATAGAAGGAAGAATAGCGTTGATGCATTTCTTCAGAAGACACGATGGAAATGGGTCTAAGGCGATGACTTTGAAGAAGATTTCAAGATGACATTGCGAACCTGGTCCTCAGACACTACACTAAAATTGGTAAAGGTACTTGAACACGAGTCATCAAAATGAACAGATAGTGCAGGTAGGTGAGGCAGTGTTGTCCATTTAATTTTTTTGTCAAGAATGATTTTGATCTTTCTATCAAAGAACTTGAAAATATAAACCTGAGGATATCTACTTTCTGAAAATGTGAAAAATTCATTTTTTTTTACGTCAAGTGACGTCAAGTATAAAAAGCAAATTCGATGTAGTATGCCAATCAAATTACAGGATTATTTATATGTGTTATATAATACTTTTTATGGGAACTTTTTTCCCACCTGTGAAATAGCGGGGAAATGGTCCAAATATTTATGTCATATGAAGTATCCACCAATCAAATGACAGGAATATTTGTATGTGATAGCCGATATATATAGCTGATAAAACGACTGATCAAAGGTGCTATCCCATTAATAATAACTAATAATAATAATAATGAGATTTATAAAGCGCCTTTTACAAAGTAGACAAGGCGCTGTAATTTTTGCATTAACATATGTTTGTTTCATAACCCCATTCACCATGTTCACCTATGGCAACCGCGTCGTCTACCTCTGTGCACATAGCTTATGGTCGCTTTTCTTCCAGACATACCACGGGGACCCGTCACATATTTAGCCTTGCTCCCTTCTCACGTAGATTTAAGGAGGTGGGCTCATGTGCTACTTCCTCCAACTGCATCCACCTACTTTTCCAGTTTATTCAGCGTACGAGGCTCACTATTAAATAATTTCACGATCACAATATGTTTTATAAACCATTCGGTGCAATGGCTTTACATTGAATTTACTCACAAAATCGAGCACAAAGAAACTTGAACACCATTTCTTGTTTTGATGTTAGAATCCACACTTAAATTCAGGATATCAGAGACAAATAATTACCAATAAACCCACTTTATTCATTTATTCATTATTATGTACAATAATTGGCATCATTATGATACCATCAGTGATTTTGAAACCTAAAAAAAGCCTACAAGAATTACTATTTGCAAAGTAAACAACGCCATATTTGGTATTACAATTATATTTGTCTTCTTTTCGGAGCGCCCGCTACGGCGGTGCCTCCTTATATAGTTAGAGTTTGAACTTCAGGAAAACAGTATCTTACACTGTATACGTCTCATCAGGAAAGGTGACCGCATGTCACAATGCGGAAAAAAACCTTTAGCCATACAAATCAGAAACGATTTCTTGACCTTTTTGCAATGCAAATTACATCATTCTTTGCAAACAGTAATGAATAGGGACATATACTAAAAGCTGCTGTATAGGCATGGTAAAATTGATTGATAATTTATTTTGAGTAAATAATCTTATCATCAAATACTAAGCAGCAGCAGCTATCTCACAGAGGCTGGTTTTTCTTTAAAACGTCTTTCATCAATGATGTTTGTTTAAAATAAAACCGATGTTTACTCGGCCACTCCATAATAACAATTATAATTCCGCAAGAAGATTTTAACTATATTCCACAATGCATTACGATGCACTTGTGGTACTCTTAAGTTTTAGAATAAGAATAAGGAATAAACATCGAAGATCTACAGCTGAACTCATATTGTAATTGCAATGAAGATGCACGATGATATGATGATCATGCATGATCTCTCTACAATAATCCAAAAAATCCCTTTTAAATTTTAGCTTCCAATAAAATTAAAATAAAAAAGAACATTATTTTGATTTGTATTTTAATGCATTTTTAACTTCAATGAACATCTTGATATTTTGAAAATGGATTATATGGCAATAGCATAATGTGAATAGTGCTAAAACAAAATGCAGGATTGCTTTATCCCCGAATAACTTGATATCAAATATTTTTATCCTGGTGGTATATTATTTTTTTAGTCAATTTTATATTTAGATTATTTACAATCACAAAACTAAAGAATCTACGTTTTCTGGACTCTATTTACTTTTGTTTTGTCCAATGAATTCATGTTATCCTCACCATGCAAATAATCATTTCAGGGCATTGTGATGTAGTTATTGAAAAAAAATATGAAAGACTCATGACTCCAAAATAACTCTGAATTTAACTTTAAATTGACTTGTGTGAATCCAATGGGTAAGATGGACGCAAATGCTTGACAATTTGGACTCACTTTGTTGGTACTTTCACTGAATTTCATATGTAGCTAAAGGGTCATTAATATTCAGTACTAAAGATTGAAGTGGTTTTTTCAATAATCACCTAAAACTGACCTGGTCCCGGTCGCGATTTTTTTTACTAATCAACATTTGTAAAATTTATTTATTTCGTTTTAATACGGAATAAAGCAAAATTCACTGAATGAAATGATTTTTTAAAATAAATTAAAAAATCAACTGATTTTACAAATGTTGATTAGTAAAAAAATATCGCGTCCCGGTCACTCTGACCAACACCCTTGACCATGATATTTCTTGTAACCATGACGCGTGCTCAATTCATATTTGAATTTTAGCTTCCAATAAAATTAAAATAAAAAAGAACATTATTTTGATTTGTATTTTAATGCATTTTTAACTTCAATGAACATCTTGATATTTTGAAAATGGATTATATGGCAATAGCATAATGTGAATAGTGCTAAGACAAAATGCAGGATTGCTCTATCCCCGAATAACTTGATATCAAATATTTTTATCCTGGTGGTATATTATTTTTTTAGTCAATTTTATATTTAGATTATTTACAATCACAAAACTAAAGAATCTACGTTTTCTGGACTCTGTTCACTTTTGTTTTGTCCAATGAATTCATGTTATCCTCAACATGCAAATATAATTTCAGGGCATTGTGATGTAATTATTGAAAAAAAATATGAAAGACTCATGACTCCAACATAACTCTGAATTTAACTTTAAATTGACTTGTGTGAATCCAATGGGCAAGATGGACGCAAACGCTTGACAATTTGGACTCACTTTGTTGGTACTTTCACTGAATTTCATATGTAGCTAAAGGGTCATTAATATTCAGTACTAAAGATTGAAGCGGTTTTTTCTATAATCACCAAAAACTGACCTGGTCACGGTCGCGATTTTTTTTATTACTAATCAACATTTGTAAAATTTATTTATTTCGTTTTAATACGGAATAAAGCAAAATTCACTGAATGAAATGATTTTTTAAAATAAATTAAAAAGTCAACTGATTTTACAAATGTTGATTAGTAAAAAACATATCGCGTCCCGGACACTCTGACCAACACCCTTGACCATGATATTTCTTGTAACCATGACGCGTGCTCAATTCATATTTTCATTATGAAAAGATAAAAATGAGAAGGCAGTTGAGCTCATACTAACAATTTAATAGCAAGGCAAAAACCACAAACAAAAACTGTTTTACTGGCGTAACTCTTTTTTTAGAAATTGGTTTAAGTTTTACATGCAAATGAATATTGCCTAATCATTTTTAAGGGCTTGTCAATAGCTTTTTTCCAAGATGGAAAAAGAAGAAAACAGCCCGACTGACCGAACCAACCAACCATTGGGTATATTTTTCGACGTCTATTCTTTGGTTGTAAAATGAATTCATATTACAATAAAATAAGGACATTTTGTGATTGCAAGTGATGTAAATATCGGGGGAAATATTTGGTAATTGTGAGAAGACCATATAAATACGAAATTAAGTTGAGAACTGAAACTAGATTTTCATTTTAAAGGACCTGACATGTGACAAAGTTGAAAGTTGAAAATCTTGATTTCTCCAAATAGACCTACTTTGAAACTCATCTGGGTCAGATGTAGACATGTTAAATACATCAACAATCAAGAGTCTATATATACAAGAAACAAATTTGTAAAATATTCTCCGATAACAATCTGCAAATAACCATCGATGTTAACAAGAAAACAGTTAACTTTTTGGACGTAACACTCGACCTAAGATCCGGAACATATGGACCATTCATGAAAACTAACAACACACCTCTCTATGTCCATAAAGACAGCAACCATCCACCATCCATTTTGAAGAACATTCCCGAAAGTATTAATAAAAGACTCTCTAACAACTCATCCAATGAAACTGTATTTAACCAAGCTACACCTACATACCAGGAAGCGCTTCATAAAAGTGGCTACGATTACAAATTAAAATATAAACCCCAACCAACTAACAAAAATAATAGGAAACGCTCCAGAACAAGAAATGTCACTTGGTTCAACCCACCCTTCAGTGACAATGTTTCAACTAACATCGGCAGAAGATTTTTTAATCTTTTAGATAGATGTTTTCCATCGGGACACCAACTACATAAGCTACTTAACAGGAATACAGTCAAACTGAGTTATAGCTGTATGCCGAATGTGTCGCAAATTATTTCTGCACATAACAAATCCATCATCACCAAGAATAACAATAACATTCCATCTACACAGAACAACTGCAATTGCAGAAAGAACCGAGAGTGCCCCCTTGAAGGCAACTGTCAAACTAGCAGTATTATCTATCAAGCCACTGTAACACAACAGGACAATAATAACCAGGAAACGTATATAGGACTTACAGAAAACACGTTTAAAACCAGATTTAATGCACATGTCTCAAGCTTCAAACTCAAAGATAAACAACATGCCACAACATTAAGTGAACACATTTGGAAGTTGAAAGACAATAATGTGCATTATTCATTAAAATGGAGAGTGATTAGCAGAGCGAAAGCTTATTCAACAACAAACAAGACCTGTAATCTGTGCTTAGAGGAGAAATTCTATATTATATACAGACCTCTATTATCTTCTCTCAACAAAAGAAATGAACTCACTAGTGCGTGCAGACACAGGAAAAAACACTTGTTGAGCAATTATACCAATAGATGAATTTATAAGGCCAAATAAATGAATAACATGTTGATCGGCCAAATCTTATATTAAAATATAAAAAATTAAGTGATAGATGCCCTTATCAATTGCTATTTTGTTATTTTAGAGAGAATCAAAATATTTTAAATAATCGGCGGGACGATAAACATGTTATTTATTTTACTTGGCCTAACCACTTGACATTTGACATAACCATGGTAACTTGACTTTTAACGCAACAGTGGATGTATTCTTCATTTGACTTTTGACATTACCATGAATTCCTTCACTTGACTTTTTGACACAATTTTTGACACATATATTAATCACTTTCTGTGAACATGTATTACTATACTATACTAACAGATAATCTGTTTTGCACGAAATCATGAATGTACTTAGCTTGTTGACCTCAATGATTTATTTGATCTATTGCTGGCCTTACATATTTAGTAGTTTTTTGTATATATTAACCATGTGTGACACAAATAAATCAGTCTGCAATTTGTTCCTGAGGAGTGAGGGTCTATATCAGGCCCTCACGAAACAGTTCTGTAGAACAATATGTGATTGCTCAAGTCGTTTTTAATTATCTACTTGCTTATGTATGTATATAATGCAAAACTTTACTTCTCTAATAAGAATCGTTCATGTTACCGACGCCGGCCATATTCCTACCTGCATGTATTGCTTTGCTTCCTTCCACGTGTCGTGGCTATACCATAAATTTCTATGTAGGCCTACTCCTACTTTTTAAATTCGTATACCAAAACACTTCCCACAGTTCAACACCCTTCCATTTCTTAATCACTGTTCATCTGCTATAAAAGCCATATTATATACACCCCGGTATACCCTTCAAGACTATACTGTTATTATTTATTTGAGCGCCCCTTTCCTTTTAAAGGAATTTTTATTTACATATAAACGGCAATTTATGTTGTTTATTATGTTGCCCTCTCGATCCTTATCTTGTTTCCTGCTGGTTTGTGTTGCTCTTCATTTTTGAGTATATTGCGGATTTGCGCGCTTTATATACATTTATGTTCACTTTTTGTATTATTATTATTATTATTATTATGATGATTATTATTATAATATTAGTATTATAGATGGGGTGACAGGTGACGTCACACCAGGCGTTTGGCCAGCAGTTACCATTGTTCTTTGCCCGACGGTTTGCGCGCGCATCCTGTTTTGTTTAGGACCCGTGCTTTTAAAACTCGCGCCAAAGCAATATAAAGGGCAATAAGGCATAGCGGACAGTGTTGTGGTCATATGCTGTTCACTCAAGCATATATCGACAGTCCAGTCCCTTCGACCGTTGCGTTTGTTGATAAACATTGCTGTCACCCCATCTATAAATATATACTTTCATATCTTACCATGTTACTCTGAAGTCTCAAGCAAAGCACAGTAATTACCCACAACCCTTTTTGACACCTTATTGCACGAAACGTTTAACCCCATAAATCAGTACTGATACCAATTCACAATAAATGCACTAACAAATTTACAATGCAAATGTTCCGGCCTTTTTAAACAGTAGAAGGAATGGCCGAAACCCAAATTCTTATCAGCACGATACGGTCGCAAAGTAATGTTTTATCTTCAGAGTAAGTATGGCGTCAGATTTGCTTTCAAGTATCATCTGAAATGTGTAAACAAATGAAAATATATCTAGTTAGGCCAATGCTCCTCGGATGATGTGTATTATATATTGTAACATCAGTTGTGCTACTTTGTTTCATACTGTATCTTAACTCTAAACCTCTGTCACGGATTGTCTCTACCGACAACTTGCACTAGCATAGCGAGGGTTGAGCGCCAGAAGGCCGTAACTCAATTTTTTGGCAAATTGATATTTTGGTACAAAAATAATCCATATAACTTAGATTTTCAGAACCATAAAGAGATAACTCATAAACGCTCGTAATTTGACTAAAATTAGAGTTATAATAAGTTGGATGCTATATATAGGGGAATATGGGGCAACTGGACCGTGGGGCAAGTGGTCCGAAATGAAGGATTTTGTAATTGTATGGGCATACTGCTTTCTTTTGAACAATACGACTTTTGTTGATACTTGACATATATCTTTACCTTCTACAATCCAAAACATTTGGAACTTAAGGGTATTTACACATGTGATTTTTCTCCATATCTTTGAAGCTAACTCCTTGAGTGACTGATTGGAAATTCACAGATAGTATGGGCGATATATGAAGATGGGTTTAGATCATGTTTAATGTACTTTATATGATTGACAGATATGCAACAGTAAATATATACATGCAGTACAGTCGTCTTAAGATACTAGGTGCATATTGCATTTGATGGGTGCTATATTGTAGTGTGCTTAGGGACTTTCCGAAATATGATTAAAACCATAGGTTGTGGTTGAAATGACCGTAAAATGGCGCATATTGCTTATTTGGGACATTGGTGGTTTGGATTTCCGATCAATATTATCATTTAAAGAATGCTTCAACTTAAATCATTATCACGGGTATTCATTTGGTAGAGTTATTAGTTCATGAATTTGCAAATAACAAAGTACACCATTTCTTACTTATCTAAAGACACTCGTCTACTTGTAGGACCCGAACGCCGTAATATTTGCGAATTCAAAGATACTCACTGGCTCCAGAAATCTGTGTAATGGCTAAAAACAAAAATGCAGTTTTGCCTTTTTTTCTGAAATGTATTGGAGTTATTGATTATTATGACAAATGGTGGTATGTTTTAAAACATTTTGGCGTAAAATGTATTACGTCACAGGCGTGTTTTAATAACGTTTCATCTCGACAAAGTGCTACGTCATTTGTTGGGGTAAGTGGTCCGAAGGGGTGGGGGGCAACTGGACCGCCTGCAAAAACTTAATCAAAATTGTAAAATTCATTTTGAAAATGAGTTGTTAGTGTCAATAAAACATGACTCGGTATTGAAATGTGAATAGAATATGAAATAATTCACATTCTTTCAAGTTCTTAGACATTTTGGGGCATTTCGGGTCTAATACCACTATTTCTGATATTGAAGGATTACAATATGACATGAAATTGCTTTAGAATGGTTTAAAACCTCGGTATTATGAATTACATCTTTATTATATTTTGAATGATGTCTGTAAAGGTATTTGCTATGACGAAATATCATGATTTATGTATTTTATCCACTGCTTTTTGTGTATATCAACCGTTGGGTCATCATTGTCATATTGACTAACTTCCCCTGTAACATGAAAAGCTGGCTAAATATCAAGATGGTTTATTATAAGTACTAAATGATGATTATATGAAGTAAATAAAATCATTAAAGAAAGGGGTATATATAGACAAATGTATGGGGCGTCTGAATATCACAACCATGTAACCATTTAACTATGTTCATACCGTTTTATCTATAATAAACGTGCAGTCGAAAATTGCGCTTGCTTTGTACACCATTAGTATTACTGCTTTTTACACGTTAACCACGAAAACTGTATAAAACATGGGTTTCATGAGACCTGTATCATTTTTACACGTTAAATAATATGGAAATGAGTTTGTAAAGAAAATACTGCTTAGTTACCGTGTTGTCAATCAATGATTTCTGTGTATTCTAACCGTTGGAACATATAGGACCAGTTGCCCCAACGATGGGGTAACTGGACCGTGCTAAGTAAAGTTTTTAGTTAGTGGTAATTGGCCTTTTGTTTGGATCTTTTTTAACATTGATTATATGTTATATGTAAACAGTTACATGGGTGATATTTTCATAGCAATTCCACAAATATTTACACGAGCTTTAAGCTTGTATATCATGAAATATGCTTAACCGGTCCAGTTGCCCCATCCTCCCCTACAGTGTATTGTAATGAGTTTCATATTTTTGAAAGTTGATTATCTAAAAAAAGCATTTTTTGAGTTAAGGCCTTCTGTCGCTCAACCCTCGATAGGAAAACCACGTACTCGGGATTTATTGTTCTCTACCATTTATTTATTTATTTAAAAACGTGGCTTTTTCAACAAAGACTTCTTACACGTATGGCTTGTACATGAGGTCAAATGGTCAAAACAATTCTCATAGTTTGCAAAGGATAGACAAATCTCAAAGTTCAGAAAGACCCCCAACGTAACGTATAGCTGTGACCATCTCTAATCTGGGATCTAAATCTACTAGAGGAGGGATCTAAATCTACTGGGGGAGAACTTTCTACTTACGGTCTTTCTTACCTACGTATAGGAGAATAAAACGGAAACTGACAAACATACTGGATGACCAAATAACGATCACGGTGCAACTTCGTACGCTCATCGTGTTACAACCCGACGATCTTTTCGTTTCGGCATCTGTCATTACGTATAATTTTGTTGCCCGGAAATCACGAAACCGATTTTACATTGTTTCGTCTTCAATTATGAAGAAAGCTTTAATGTACGGTGCACTTACCACATAATTCATCATCGCCATCGGGACAGTCCACAATTCCATCACATCGCCAGATACTAAGTATGCATCGTCCACTTTGGCATTGGAATTCATCCGTAGTGCAGACTGTGAGTCATATAAGTGATCAAACAATGACAATTAGTATAAAACCATGGACTTAAAAAGTCCATGATCATGATGATGATAAACCAAAGCCATGTCGACAACAAAATGTGCGGCAATGCAGGTAACCCATTTGAATTTCACACTCCCTCACTCGGTATGTGGAGGTTAACTTGTCTTCCATCATAGAGGGTGTATGGAGTTCAAATGGAATTGCGCAATATACGAGGGGGTATCAAAAAGTTCTTGAAATCACCAAGAAGTGAAGGAGCCAGAAACCTTTTTTTGATATGTGACCCTTCAGACATCTTTTAAAAGACCCCTTTCTGTCAACACTTTAAACCATTTATTCCTGTTTTGGGAATAACGCAATCTGAGGAAATCTAAGGATCAATCAATGGCGGTCAATCTGAAGATCTCTACAATGGCGGTCTGTGGACAGGTAATAACATGTGGGAGAAATGTGTGACTTTGCACATTGACTTTTTAAAGATGTCTGAAGGGTCACATATCAAAAGAAAGTTTCTGGCTCCTTCACTTCTTAGTGATTTCAAGAACTTTTTGATACCCCCTTGTATAGCTGTTCAACATATCTGTTGGGATGAATGTTAATGTAAGCGGAGCTGGTCGTGTGAGCACGATATCTCACCTATATACACTGGATTATGACCAGGCATTTCCGTCGTTGCCGAGGCAATTGGCATGTTGCACCAGACGTTCCCAGTTTAAATCCGGGTGACGATATTTTGCGTCATAATTTTCTAGGGTTGTCTCTATCTTCGTTTATATTAAGTTATCATTCTTATCACATCCTTGTTCGTCATAGCCATTTGGGCAATCCACGAAATCATCACATTTCCATTCAGAAACTATGCATTTTCCACTTTGACATTAAAATTGATCCGCATTACAGCTACCCTTTAGTAGACCATCTCAAAGGTCATCCAAAAATCATTTTAGTCATCCTATCAATTCTTTAGACCATCCAGTAACCATTTTGGTCATCCAGTGAAGTATTTTGGCTACCCGTAAACTAATTTCTTCAATAATAACTCACCGATACATTTTAGCTACGGTTTAGTCTAAAATTGACAATCATCTTCTATTCTACTATCCTACTCACCACATCCTTGTTCATCATCACCATCTGGGCAATCTATAATGGTATCACAATTCCAATTAGATGCGATGCATCTTCCACTTTGACATTCAAATTGGTTTGCATTACATCCTTGTATAAACAGAAACATATCATACAAGTTATGTAAGTAAAATTTAGGTTTCAAAACACCCTCCCTAGTTGCAATTTGTTGATCTTGCTCAATCCTATATTAATTTGATACAATTTTAATGATACAATTCCACAAATAGAAATTGAATCGTATCTTCACGAACGCGTACGCACCTTACGGTCTGGGCCATTACGCGTGTGCCATGTTTTGTTTATACGCGAGAGTACAGCAACAGTGTAAGAGTTTGTTTACTTAGAAAAGTTCGTAAAATATTTCATTTGTCGGTCGTATACTCCTGTATAAATGCTTATATTATGCGATCTTTAAGGATAACAAACAGTCACATACACAGAAATGTAGCTATGTCCATGATGGAAATATGTCATCACTTGACCACTTCTTAAGCCACAATTTTAGTCTAAATAGAAGCTCCCCGTGTAAAGAAACTCAAGATTTTGGTAGTGAGCCGTGCGTGACACTCTCGTGATACTTGCGTGGCGCTGGTTGCGACGTGGGGCGAAGAACCCTGCGCAGATTTCGGTAGTGGGCCATATTTAGACTTTGAACTTAATTCTAGTGCGATCGGTTATAAAACTCTCTATAATTAAATTAAATTATCGGTAAAAGCGTAAATATCACAATTTCCCACCTTGCGGTTCTATAATTGTTACGTTGAAACTACACGGGTCGATATTTCCAGAACCATCACCAAATACGTATGTCACTTGAGTAGTACCAACGCTGAAGGAAGCCCCTGGTGTATGTGTCCTCCTCTGTAGTGTAACTGGTCCACAATTATCGGTTGCTTGTGGTGCAGTCCACATTACGGTAGTGCTACCGGTACCCGGTAATGTGGTTCGAGTTATGTCATTGGGTATTCCTTGACACACCGGCGGTATTGAATCCACTGAAAAAAACCGAACGATATAAACATCATTTAGGCTACATGTAATTCATTGAAAATAAGATAAGAAATGCTTTACCATTATACGTATCTAGTAATATGTGTACATGGCATCTTAAATACAACGTATCAGAGATGTATTGTTTCAAGATATAATAATCCTTTACCATTAGGAAAATGTGAATATACCAGAATTGTTGGGACTGTTCGAAGAAATAAGCGGAAATCTACTAAAAAGAGAGGAATATCACTTTCATTCATTCATAAGAAGCAAAAAAGGCAAATATCTAAATTACATTTTAATACGAAAAATAATAACTGAAAACAATCCGTCTTTTAAAAGAAGCAAAAAAAGGCACATATCTAAATTACCAAATGAAGATCAATACTGAGCTGAGAGCTGGAGTTGAAGGCATATTGCATGCGTGTAGCGTTCAATTAGTAGAATATTTTTACTTTCCCCTGGAATTAGGAAAACATTATTTTCTCGCCATACCTGCAATAACGGTTACTGAAAAAGTACAACTGGCAGTATTTCCTGATGGATCCGCAAATGTATAGGTCACGATTGTAGTTCCTGTTGGGAAACTCTGTCCTGGTTGATGTGTTTGACTTTGAACAGTGGCCGATCCAGAGTTGTCAGTTGCTGTTGGTTGTTGCCATGTTACTGCTGTCGTGCCGCCAACGTTGCAAGGAATTGTTGAAGATACCGATATATCACTTGGACAGTTGGTAACAACAGGCAGTGTTGTATCACCTTGATTCTCTGTACGAATGTTCAATATTTAGTATGTATCTCAACGTTAAAAATGCTCTTCAGGTGAATAGCGTTCTAGATGCTTTATCGACTTAGATGTGAATGTAATGTAAAATAACTTTACGGTATACAAAAATAAAAAGTAAACATCTGCTCTTTTGAAGTGGATTTCAAAGAGTGAGTTTAAAGTTGACGGATAATTCTTGAAGAGTGAACCTCAGAGGGAGTGACTAGTATTATACAAGACTTGTAGTAATTTTGTAGACGCGACAGCATATTCATTCTCGCGTGATTTCTTTACCGAATTTTCTTAACAAGGAAGGAATGTAACACATGTGAGGCGAAAAAGATGATTGCGTTGCCCTCTGCGACCGACGACTCAAAAATCTCCAAACAATTGAAATACTTGAATGTTACCCACATGTTCACTATCACACTACAAATATTAGTCAAACTGACATTAAGCAATTTTGTCTTGACATGAACCACGGTCTGTCAGTAATATTTGTCACTCAACAAAAATGGAAAATCGACCGACCGACCCCAAATCAAAATTGTTGGTAATTTTGGGCAACACAACAATGTTGTGTGTTTTTGGCCTTAGGCTTAGGTATCGGGTTGGTCATCCAGTAAATCATATTATTTGGTCATCCAGTAAATTATATTATTTGGTCATCCAGTAAATTATATTATTTGGTCATCCAGTAATTTATATTATTTGGTCATCCAGTAATTTATATTATTTGGTCATCCAGTAATTTATATTATTTGGTCATCCAGTAAATTATATTCACACACTCTTAATAGTGTTGAACCAATCAGAAAGCAAGAAACAAAAATACGCGAAGTGCATTGAATGTGTCTAATGCACTCCGCGTGCGCGCCGTTCAATTTGCGCACGACGCGCTTTGTTTTGATTCGTTGTTCAGTTTATCGCGGGTTCGCCTTTTTCACTGCGGGTGTTAGCAAACTCGTTAACATGTTTTTATTTGTTATTACATAGATCAAAATTATATTCAAATAGTGAATTTTGATATAGTGGCGTGTATGAATTAGACCAATTCATGCGTATGTTTTGTTTCTCGAAAAATTAGACAAATCAATACACTTGCGCAAATGTTGATATGCTCACAACAGCACTCCCACTGCGGGCCATTATTCACACATCAATATCAGCGTGCGTGCATTGATTTGTTTAATTTCTCTCGAAACAACACACGCATTTATTGACCTATAATTATTTGGTCATTCAGTAAATCATATTATTTGGTCATCTAGTAAATCATATTATTTGGTCATCCAGTAAATTATATTATTTGGTCATCCAGTAAATTATATAATGTGGTCATCCAGTAAATCATATTATTTGGTCATCCAGTAAATCATTATTTGGTCATCCAGTAAATCATATTATTTGGTCATCCAGTAAATTATATTATTTGGTCATCCAGTAAATCATATTATTTGGTCATCCAGTAAATCATATTATTTGGTCATTCAGTAAATCATATTATTTGGTCATTCAGTAAATCATATTATTTGGTCATCCAGTAAATCATATTATTTGGTCATCCAGTAAATCATATTATTTGGTCATTCAGTAAATCATATTATTTGGTCATTCAGTAAATCATATTATTTGGTCATCCAGTAAATCATATTATTTGGTCATCCAGTAAATCATATTATTTGGTCATCCAGTAAATCATATTATTTGGTCATCCAGTAAATCATATTATTTGGTCATCCAGTAAATCATATTATTTGGTCATCCAGTAAATCATATTATTTGGTCATCCAGTAAATCATATTATTTGGTCATTCAGTAAATCATATTATTTGGTCATTCAGTAAATCATATTATTTGGTCATTCAGTAAATCATATTATTTGGTCATCCAGTAAATTGTATTATTTGGTCATCCAGTAAATCATATTATTTGGTCATTCAGTAAATCATATTATTTGATCATATTATTTGACCATCCAGTAATCCAGGTCATCCAGTGAAGTATTTTGGCTACCCGGTAACTAATTTTTCAATAATAAATCACTGATACATTTGATCTACGGTTTGATCTAAAGTTGACAATCATCTTCTATTCTACTATTCTACTCACCACATCCTTGTTCATCATCACCATCTGGGCAATCCATAATGGTATCACAATTCCAATTAGATGCGATGCATCTTCCACTTTGACATTCAAATTGGTTTGCATTACATCCTTGCATAAACAGAAACATATCACACAAGTTATGTAAGTAAAATTTCAAACAGTTTACCAACCCATGTTTACAATAAACAAAATAACAACAAATATTAATTAACACCGGCGAATGTCCCAACGAAAAATAAGCAAGGACATTCACCGGCAGGGACTCGAACCCCGGTCTCCTGAACTCTAGGTAGGCGTCTTAACCATTACTTGTAATTATATATTTAGAACTTGAACTTAATTCTAGTGCGATAATCCGTTATAACACTCTCTATAATTAAATCAAAATAAATTATCGGTAAAAGAGTAAATATCACAGTTTCCCACCTTGCGGTAATCTAATTCTTACGCTGAAACTACACGGTACGATATTTCCAGAACCATCAACAAATACGTATGTCACTTGAGTTGTACCAACGCTGAAGGAAGCCCCTGGTGTATGTGTCCTCCTCTGTAGTGTAACTGGTCCACAATTATCGGTTGCTTGTGGTGCAGTCCACATTACGGTAGTGCTGCCAGTACCCGGCAATATGCTTCGAGTTATGTCATTGGGTATTCCTTGACACACCGGCGGTATTGAATCATCTGAAAAAACCGAAAATATAAACATCATATTACATGTAATTCATTGAAACTAAGATAAGAAATGCTTTACAGCTATACGTATCTTGTAATTTGTGTACATGTATAAATGGCATCTTAAATTCAACGTATCAGAGATGTATTGTTTCAAGACTATAAAAAATCCTTTGTCATAAGGAAAATGTGAAATATACCAGAATTGTTGGACTGTTTAAAGAAATTATCGGAAATTTACTAAAAATAGAGGAATATCACTTTCATTACCTTTGGAAAATGCCCTTGTAAACTTGAGGTACAACTCTTGAACTGCCTAAACATTTTAATGCGAAAAATAATAACTGAAAACAATCCGTCTTTTAAAAGAAGCAAAAATTCACATATCTAAATTACCAAAAGAAGACCAATACTGAGCTGAGAGCTGGAGTTGGAGGCATATTGCATGCGTGTAGTGTTCAATTAGTAGAATATTTTAACTTTCCCCTGGATTAAGGAAAACATGATTTGCTCGCTATACCTGCAATAACGTTTACTGAAAAGGTACAAGTGGCAATATTTCCTGATGGATCCGCAAATGTATAGGTCACGATTGTAGTTCCTGTTGGGAAACTCTGTCCTGGTTGATGTGTTTGACTTTGAACAGTGGCCGATCCAGAGTTGTCAGTCGCTGCAGGTTGTTGCCATGTTACTGCTGTCGCGCCGTCAACGTTGCAAGGAATTGTTGAAGATACCGATAGATCACTTGGACAGTTGGTAACAACAGGCAGTGTTGTATCACCTTGATTCTCTGTACGAATGTTCAATATTTAGTATGTATCTCAACGTTAAAAATGCTCTTCAGTTGAATAGCGTTCTAGATGCTTTATCGACTTAGATGTTAATGTAATGTAAAATAACTTTACGGTATACAAAAATAAAAAGTAAACATCTGCTGTTTGGAGTGGATTTCGAAAGAGTGAGTTGAAAGTTGACAGATAATTCGTGAAGAGTGAACCTCAGAGGGAGTGACTATTATTTTATCCAAGACTTGTAGCGATTTTGTAGATGCGACACCATCTAAATCCTCGCTTGATTTCGTAACAGCGAAGGAATGTAGCACGTGTGAAGCCAAACATATTATTGTGTTGCCCTCAGCGAACGACGACCCAAAAATCTCCAAAAAATTGAAAGACTTAAGTTTTACCCACATTTTCATTATCATCACACTAGAAATATTAGTCAAACTGACATTAACCAATTTTGTCTTGACATGATCCACGGTCTGTCAGTAATATTTGTCAGCCAACAAAAATGGAAAATCGACCGACCGACCCGAAATATTTTGTTTGTGGTAATTTTGGGGAACACAACAATGTTGCGGTTTTTTGGCCCTATGATTAGGTTTCGGGTTGGTCATCCAGTAAATTATATTATTTGGTCATCCAGTAAATTATATTATTAGGTCATCCAGTAAATCATATTATTTGGTCATCCAGTTAATCATATTATATTATCATAAAATTCTTCAGACCACCCATTAATGGCATTTTGGTCACTCCAGTGAAGTATTCTACACAAGTATTCTGTAGTGGCTACCCGATAACTAATTTCTACAATAATAAACCACGGATACATTTGATCTACGGTTTGATCTAAAGTTGACAATCATCTTCTATTCTACTATTCTACTCACCACATCCTTGTTCATCATCACCATCTGGGCAATCCATAATGGTATCACATTCCCAATTAGATGCGATGCATCTTCCACTTTGACATTCAAATTGGTTTGCATTACACCCTTGCATAAACAGAAACATATCACACAAGTTATGTAAAGTAAAATATAAGTTTCAAATCACCCTCCCTAGTTGCAATATGTTGATCTTGCTCCATCCTATTTTAATTTGATACAATATTAATAGGATACAATTCCACAAAATAGAAATTGAATCGTCCCTCTTTGTGCTGGTATAATGAAAATTCAAAAATATTCATTCTAGATAGCTAATCCGAATCATATTATCATATCAAGCAGTTTACTAACCCATGATGTTTACAATAAGCAAAATAACAACAAATATTAATAAACACAGGCGAATGTCCCAACGAAAAATAAGCAAGGACATTCACCGGCAGGGAATCGAACCCCGGTCTCCTGAACTCTAGGTAGGCGCCTTAACCACTACCTTATATTATTCATGTAGAACTTGAATTTAATTCTAGTGCGAAAATCGGTTATAAAACTATCTATAATTAAAATAAATTATCGGTAAAAGAGTAAATATCACAGTTTCCCACCTTGCGGTTCTGTGACTGTTACGCCGAAACTACACGACAAGGCATTTCCAGAACCATCAACAAATACGTATGTCACTTGAGTTGTACCAACACCGAAGGAAGCCCCTGGTGTATGTGTACTGCTTTGTAGTGTAACTGGTCCACAATTATCGGTTGCTTGTGGTGCAGTCCACATTACGGTAGTGCTACCGGTACCCGGCAATATGGTTCGAGTTATGTCATTGGGTATTCCTTGACACACCGGCGGTATTGAATCATCTGAAAAACCAACAACAATATAAACATCATTTAAATGTAATTCACTGACAATAAGATGAAATTATGCTTTGCAACTACATGTATCTAGTAATATGTGTACATGTATAAATATCATCTTAAATCATGTAAATACAACGTATCAGAGATGTATTGTTTCAAGATTTTAAAAACATTAGGAAAATGTGATATACTGTATATCAGAATTGTTGGACTGTTTTAAGAAGTTATCGGAAATTTACTGAAAATAGAGGAGTATCCCTTTCATTACCCTTGGACAATGCCCTGGTAAACATGAGATACAATTCGTGAAAATGTACTTTGCAAAATAGTGTCGCGTGTACGTTTGGTCTAGCATTTTCAACAACAAAACACGTTTGACTTTTTTTCATTTGCGAGAAAGAATAACTGAAAACAGTCCGTCTTTTAAAAGAAGCAAAAGGCGCATACATGTATCTATATTTCCAAATGAAGATCAATACTGAGCTGAGAGCTGGAGTTGGAGGCATATTGCATGCGTGTAGTTCAATTAGTAGAATGTTTTTTACTTATACCCTGGATTTAGGAAAACAAGATTTGCTCGCTATACCTGCAATAACGGTTATTGAAAAGATACAACTGGCAGTATTTCCTGATGGATCCGCAAATGTATACGTCACGACTGTAGTTCCTGTTGGGAAATTCTGTCCTGGTTGATGTGTTCGACTTTGAACAGGGGCCGATCCAGAATTGTCAGTTGCTGCAGGTTGTTGCCATGATACTGCTGTCGCACTGCCAATGTTGCAAGGAATTGGTGAGGTTATCGATATATCGCTCGGGCAGTTGGTAACAACAGGCGGTGTTGTATCACTTTGATTCTCTGTACGAATGTTCAATATTTAGTATGTATCTCAACGTTTAAAATGCTTCTCAGGTGAATTAAATAGCGTTCTAAATGCTAAATGCTTCGTAGACTTAGCCTAGCAATCTTGTTGGGTAATGTGTGCATGTATTGTTCAAATGAGATTTTTCCTTCCCCACCACCCATCGATCAATGTTGGGACACTCTGGCAAGTTGCAGGAGCCACTGGCCTTGGTCAACATTGTAAGGGGGAGTGGGACTGACACTTTTCCGTTAAACATTGTATTTTTCTTTCATAAAGGAAGGAATAACTCACACACACACAATGAGGTAGCTTGATTATTTTAGAGCTACATAAAGAAGATACAAGTAATAGTAAAAAATATGTTATAATAGGTTTGTAATTTCAACTGGACATGTTTGATTTGATATGTATGTGATTATGATAGAAAAGGGTGACGATTTTGTAATCCTTAAGAATTTGTAACTGATGAAGGATGGTTATTAATAAACTTAAAAGACAAAAAAAAAGGCAGCTTGATATGGTGCGCGTGTGGCTGAATTCACTGTATTTAATGTATTTTTTTCTTTTGATAGCAATATATCATGAATCATAATGTTGATAATGTTATAACGAACATTGTCATCTTTCATATTTCAGAAATACCATCATATCTTCAATTTCATAAACTCATGTAAAAAGCGCTCTGGGGCCATATAAACGCCTGACGACCCTACCTGAGAGATCTGATAGCCCGCAGAACCAGGTTTTTAATGGTTACTTATTAATTTCATATCGTGTTCCAGAGTATCCACTTTGACAAAAGCACATAAACCCGTTTACAAGGTCGGTGCATAGGCCTGAATTCAAACATGGGCTGTTAGCGCACTCGTTTATATCTGAAAACATTCAGAAAATAGATACTGCTTTAGAGATATATGTGACCTATCTACATCTACATCTACAGTAATTACTCAGCAAAGTTGCATACATGCAATATCTGGCTGAGATATATAATGGCGCCGGTTGAATCAACACGGCAAAAAGGAATTAAATGATATGAATACTATTTTTAAAGCAATTAACGGTGGTGTTGTACACAGATGGTGACAGGGCATTCCAATCAGTGATGGTACGAGGAAAAAAACTATATTTGTACACATTTGAGGATGCTTTCATGACTCTGAACCTTTTGGGGTGGTATTGCCGGGTCTGTGCTGTTTGTCTTTGCAAGTATTCAGGAATTGGAATTGCTATTTTTGTGTGCTGTATCTTATACATGGTAGTTAAACGGATCTCTTTCCTTCGTTGTTCTAAGGAAGGCCATTTAAGGCGTTAAGTATATTTGTAACAGTGCCTTCTGCTCTTCTGTAATCTTTAGCCACAAATCGAGCTGCCCTGCGCTGTATTGCTTCTAGTGTTTGAATGCCAGATGTCATATGGGGATCCCACACAGCGCAGGCGAACTCGAGATGTGGTCGGACCAGGGCATCGGAATGACATCGGAGCCAACCAGTTGTCGGTAAACCTTATTTGCAGAGAAGAACAAAACTTACTAAGATGTTAAATTATATATTTAAAGTTATATCAAAAATCTTATAGAATATACCTATAAACCTCTAAGATCTACAAGCCAATTTCAAATCCAACCTTACATTTGTCAAACAACTATACATGTAGCAGATGATAAAATACACATAATAGCGAAATTACTAATTTCACATCGTGTCCCAGAGTATCCACTTTGGCAGGAGCACGTGTATCAATGCATAGGCCTGAATTCAGGCAAGGGTTGCTGGAGCACTCGTTTATATCTATAGAAAGATTTCGAAATATAATTATTTATTTGGAAGTTGAAACAGTTGAAAAATATAACTCAATCAAATCCATGCTCAAATGTATACCTCCACGAAATAAGATAATCATGAGGACACCCGTCATGCACTAATTATCAGGTTGATCACTAAACTAATTTATACCTATTTCGCATTCTGACCCAGTCCATCCGTCTGCGCATTGGCATCGGAATGAATCAGTCAATTCCGTACAGGCTCCTCCGTTTCTACAAGGATTCGGTTCGCAGTCTGGATCATCTGTCAAACAACATGGAACACAAACAGAGAATAATTTCCTGATGAATTGGGACGATAACATAATACGAGATTGAGAATACTCATGAAATATCCAAATACAGCAAATAATACTGCTCCATACAAATATACACCTAACAAGAGTTCCTGATTAGGTTCGTTTATGTTACCTATGTCACGATCAATACACGAATACACCTAACAAGAGTTCCTGACCATGGTTTAGCTAAGTCACAATTAACAGTTAATAACAATACAGTGGCTACTTCTGAAGGTATGATGATTTATGTAACCACACTTAATGAAAAAAAGGTTGTAGCCAATTCCATGCGGGTTATCACTGAGTTGTATGGTACACTGTGCCCTATCGAAAGCAATTATTGATGAACTAGGTAAGACACACACATACCCCACACAGCTTGTCACTAGGACGCGATGACTTAATTTACTAACTCAAATCATTGAAACACAATATTATCGCAACTTACTAATTTCACATCGAGTCCCGGAGTATCCGTTTTGGCAAGAGCACACAAACCCGTTTACAAGGTCGGTGCATAGGCCTGAATTCAAACATGGGTAGCTAACGCACTCGTTTGTATCTGAAAATATTATGAAAGAATACTGATTTAGAATTATGTTCTATTATAGGTCTATTGCATTTATCTTTGAACTAAAACATTGATTTGTTTGAAGAAAACATTTGAATAAATACAAACAAGGTACAGTAACATTATGTTTTTTCATAAAGGAAGGAAAAACTCACACACACAATAAGATAGCTTGAATATTTTGAAGCTACATAATAAGGAAGATACAAGTAATAGTACAAAAATGTAATAGGTTTGTAATTTAAACAGGACATATTTTATTTTATATATATGTATGTGATTGTGATAGAAAAGCGTGATGATTTTGTAATCATGAAGAATTGGTAACTGATGAAGGAATAGTGAATAATAAACTTAAAAGACAAACAATAAGGTAGCTTGATATGGTGCGCGTGTCTGAATTTACTGTATTTACTGTATTTTTTCTTTTGAAATCAATATGTCATAAAATGGTATAATGTACAATGTCATTTTTCATATGTTCAGACAATTTGATTGGCAATTTTACGCATGCACCTGCATCTAAATCTAGATATACCCTCGTATCTTCAATTTCACAAACTCATGTACAAGTAGGCGGCGCTAGGGTCCATATAAACGCCTGCCGACCATACCAGAGAGGTCTGTTTGCCCGCAGAACCCGGTTTTTATGGTAACTTACTAATTTCACATCGTGTCCCAGAGTATCCGCTTGGACAAGAGCAGAAAAACCTGTTTACAAGGTCGACGCATATGCCTGAATTCAAACATGGGTTGCTAGCGCACTCGTTTATATCTGAAAACATTAACAAAATAGATACTGCTTAGAGATATATGTGACCTATGACACCGGAACCAACCAGTTGTCGGCACAGCTTATTGGCAGAAAAGAACAAAAGAAGATAAGAAAAAATTAAAGTAAGTAAAAGGAATTAATCAACTCTCAAACTTCATAAACCTGTGTTTTATGTTCGATTTAGGTAAGTTAGCTGGTAGTTAAAAGCTTTGACTAAAAAGCCATAAAGAGCTTTGTAACATAAAATTAAAATACAAATTTTCCTTTTTGGGGACAAATTCTATACCTTTGTATTTTACTTCGAAGTTAAACATTCATTCAAATACAAACGCATATATTCGACAAAAGAATCAAACAAACAAGTTACCATAACATGCGTTTCTTTATTATGACTTTGAAATAATAAAAGTATTTGTTTTTGTTTAGAATATGCGTAATAACGTGGCTAGATTCAGTGCATGTAAAAGCTTAATTGTACTATGATATTGCCTACCAGGCACCTGTATGAGGAAATTTCCCACCCAATACATGAGAAATCTTGAACAATCAAAACTTACTAAGATCTTAAATTATATATCTAAATGTATATCAAACATGTTATAGGATAAACCTTTAAACCTCTAAAATCTACAAGCCCAATTTCAAATCCAACCTTACATTTGTCAAACAACTATACATGTAGCAGATGATGAAATGCACATATTATTATCAAAGATTACTAATTGTACATCGTGTCCCAGAGTATCCTCTTTGGCAGGAGTACGTGTACCCGTTGATTTGGACAGTGCATAGGCCTGAATTCAGACAAGGGTTGCTGGAGCACTCGTTTATATCTATAGAAAGAATTCGAAGTATAATTATTTATTTGGAAGTTGAAACAGTAGAAAAATATAACTCAATCAAATCTATGCTCAAATGTATACCTCCACGAAATAAGATAATCATAAGGAGGAGATGTGTCATGCACTAATTATCGGGTTTATCACTAAACTAATTACCTATTTCGCATTCTGACCCAGTCCATCCGTCTGCGCATTGGCACTGGAATGAATCGGTCAAGTCCGTACAGGCTCCTCCGTTTCTACACGGATTCGGTTCGCAGTCTGGATCATCTGTCAAACAACATGGAACACAAACAGAGAATAATTTCAAGATGAAAAGGGACGATAACATAATACGAGAATACTCATGAAAGATCCAAATACGGCAAATAATCCTGCTCCATACAAAGATACACCTAACAAAAGATTCTAATCAGGTTCGTTGATGTTATCAATCAAATCCATGCTCAAATGTATACCTCCACGAAATTAATAATCATGAGGTGAGTCGTCATGCACTAATTATATATATATATATATATATATACACCTAATATAACAAGAGTTCCTGATCAGGGTTGTTTATGTTACCTATGTCACGATCAATACACGAATATACCTAACAAGAGTTCCTGACCAGGTGCGTTTAGCTAAGTCACAATTAATAACAATACAGTGGCTACTTCTCAATTTATGCTGATTCATGTAACCACACCTAATGAAAAAAGGTTGTAGCAAATTCCATGCGGGTTATCACTGAGTTGTATGTAAACTGTACCCTGTAGAAAGCATTTATTGATGAACTGGTTAACACACACTCATACCCCCACACAGCTTGTCACTAGGTAGCGATGACTTAATTAACTAACTAAAATCATTCAAACACACTTATAATCGCAACTTACTAATTTCACATCGAGTCCCAGAGTATCCGTTTTGGCAAGAGCACACAAACTCGTTTACAAGGTCGGTGCATAGGCCTGAATTCAAACACGGGTTGCTAGCGCACTCGTTTATATCTGAAAACATTATGAGAGAATACAGATTCAGCATTATGTTCTATTATAGGCCTATTGCATTTACCTTTGAACTTAAACATTGATTTGTTTGAGGAAAACATTCGAATAACTACAAACAAGTTGCAGTAACATATGTACCTTCATAAAGGAATAACTCAACTTTATTTATAAAGTAGCTTGATAATGTGCGTGTACCTGAATTCACTGTAACGTGTTTTTCTTTTGAAAGCAATTATATCATAAATCATGATGTTGACAATGTTATAACGCACAATGTCAGCTTTCATATGTTCAGACAATTTCATTTGATTAGATACATCTGTGCATGTACCTAACAAGAGTTCATGCCCACATGCGTTTATGTTGTCTATGTCACGATCCATACAAAGATACACCTTACAAGAGTTCCTGACCAGCAGCGTTTAGCTAAAGTCACGATTAATAATAATACATTGAGTGGCTACTTCTAGTTATTTTGATTTGTGTAACCACACCTAAAGAAAAAAAATTGTAGCATATTCCATTTGCTACGGGATATCATTGAGTTGTATGGTACACTGTACCCTATTGTTACTTGGTCGCGATGACTTAATTTACTAACTCAAATCATTCAAACACACTTATTATCGCAACTTACTAATCTCACACCGAGTACCAGAGTATCCGTTTTGGCAAGAGCACACAAACCCGTTTACAAGGTTGGTGCATGCACCTGAATTCAAACACGGGATGCTAGCGCACTCGTTTGTATCTGAAAACATTATGAAAGAATACAGATTTAGAATTTTGTTCTATTATAGGTCTATTGCATTTATCTTTGATCTAAATACATTGATTTGTTTGAAGAAGAAAATTGAATAAATACAAACAAGTTACAGTATTAACATCATGGGGTTTTTTTTATCATAAAGGAAGGAAAAACTCACACACACAATAAGGGAGCTTGAATATTTTGAAGCTACATAAAGAAGATACAAGTAATAGTACACAAATGTAATAGGTTTGTAATTTAAACTGGACATGTTTGATTTGATATATATGTATGTGATTGTGATAGAAAAGAGTGACGATTTTGTAATCATGAGGAATTTGCTACTGATGAAGGAATGGTGATTAATAAACTTAAAAGATAAAATTAAGGTAGCTTGATATGGTGCGTGTGCATGAATTCACTGTGTTTAATGTGTTTTTTCTTTTGAAAGCAATATATCATAAATCCTAATGTTGATAATGTTATAACGCACAATGTCATCTTACATATGATCAGACAATTTGTTTGGCAATTTTACGCATGCACCTGCATCTAAATCTAGAAATACCCTCGTATCTTCAATTTCACAAACTCATGTAAATAGTGGGCGGCGCTATAGGGTCTATATAAACGCCTACCGACCCTACATGAGAGGTCTGTTTGCCCGCAGAACCGGGTTGTTATGGTAACTTACTAGTTTCACATCGTTTTCACATCGTGTCACACCCGTCATGCACTAATTATCAGGCTGATCACTAAACTAATTTATACCTATTTCGCATTCTGACCCAGTCCATCCGTCTGCGCATTGGCACTGGAATGAATCAGTCAAGTCCGTACAGGCTCCTCCGTTTCTACACGGATTCGGTTCGCAGTCTGGATCATCTGTCAAACAACATGGAACACAAACAGAGAATAATTTCAAGATGAAAAGGGACGATAACATAATACGAGAATACTCATGAAAGATCCAAATACGGCAAATAATACTGCTCCATACAAAGATACACCTAACAAAAGATTCTAATCAGGTTCGTTTATGTTACCTAACTCAATCAAATCCATGCTCAAATGTATACCTCCATTAAATTAATAATCATGAGGTGAGTCGTCATGCACTAATTATATATGAACACCTAACAAGAGTTCCTGATCAGGTTTGTTTATGTTACCTATATCACGATCAATAAATGAATACACCTAACAAGAGTTCCGACCAGGTGCGTTTAGCTAAGTCACAATTAATAACAATACAGTGGCTACTTCTGAAGTTATGATGATTCATGTAACCACACCTAATGAAAAAAGGTTGTAGCAAATTCCATGCGGGTTATCATTGAGTTGTATGGTAAACTGTAGACTATCGAAAGTATTTATTGATGCACTGGTTAACACACACTCATACCTCCACACAGCTTGTCACTAGGTAGCGATGACCTAATTAACTAACTAAAATCATTCAAACACACTTATTTTCGCAACTTACTAATTTCACATCGAGTCCCAGAGTATCCGTTTTGGCAAGAGCACACAAACCCGTTTACAAGGTCGGTGCATAGGCCTGAATTCAAACACGGGTTGCTAGCGCACTCGTTTATATCTGAAAACATTATGAGAGAATACAGATTTAGAAATATGTTCTATTATAGGCCTATGCATTTTACTTTGAACTTAAACATTCATTTATTTGAGGAAAACATTCGAATAACTACAAACAAGTTGCAGTAACATATGATTCTTCATAAAGGAATAACTCAATGTTTTATGGAATGAACACAATACGGTAGCTTGATATGACGCGTGTGCCTGAATTCACTGTATTTAATGTGTTTTTTCTTTTTCTTGCAGTAACACATGTACCTTCATAAAGGAATAACTCAACTTTATTTATAAAGTAGCTTGATAATGTGCGTGTGCCTGAATTCACTGTAACGTGTTTTTCTTTTGAAAGCAATTATTTCATAAATCATAATGTTGACAATGTTATAAGCACTATGTCAGCTTTCATATGTTCAGACAATTTCATTTGATTAGATAAATATGTGCATGTACCTAACAAGAGTTCATGACCACATGCGTTTATGTTGCCTATGTCCATATCCATACAAAGATACCCCTAGGAAGAGTTCCTGATCAGGTGCGTTTATTTTAGTTAAGTCACGATCCATACAAAGGTACACCTTACAAGAGTTCCTGACCAGCAGCGTTTAGCTAAGTCACGATTAATAATAATACATTGAGTGGTTACTTCTAGTTATTTTGATTTGTGTAACCACACCTAAAGAAAAAAGTTGTAGCAAATTCCATAGCAAATTCCATTTGCTACGGGATATCATTGAGTTGTATGATACACTGTACCCTATTGTCACTTGGTCGCGATGACTTAATTTACTAACTCAAATCATTCAAACACACTTATTATCGCAACTTACTAATCTCACATCGAGTACCATAGTATCCGTTTTGGCAAGAGCACACAAACCCGTTCACAAGGTTGGTGCATGCACCTGAATTCAAACACGGGTTGCTAGCGCACTCGTTTATATCTGAAAACATTATGAAAGAATACAGATTTAGAAATATGTTCTATTATAGGCCTATGCATTTTACTTTGAACTTTTAAGTTTTTATGTTTAAAAACATTCATTTATTTGAGGAAAACATTCGAATAACTACAAACAAGTTGCAGTAACATATGATTCTTCGTAAAGGAATAACTCAATGTTTTATGGAATGAACACAATACGGTAGCTTGATATGCCGCGTGTGCCTGAATTCACTGTATTTAATGTGTTTTCTCTTTTGAAAGCAATATGTCATAAATCATAATGTTGATGATTTTTATTATGGTAACTTACTAGTTTCACATCGCATCCCAGTGTATCCGTTTTGGCAAGAGCACACAAACACGTTTACAAGGTTCTTGCATAGGCCTGAATTCAAACACGGGTTGCTAGCGCACTCGTTTATATCTGAAAACATTGAGAAAATAGATATATGTGACCCATGATATCAAAACCAACCAGTTGTCGGCAAATTTTATTTGCAGAAAAGAACAAAAGAAGATGAGAACAAATAAAGAAAGTAAAAGGAATTTATCACCTCTCAAGCTTCATAAAACCTGTGTTTTATGTTCGATGAAGGTAAGTTAGTTATCAGTTAAAAGCTTTGAAAAAAGCCTCAAAAAGCTTTGTAACATGAATTTAAAATACATATTTTCCTTTATGGGGACAATAAAATAACGTTGTATTTCACTACGAAGTTAAACATTTAATCAAATACAAACGCGTATTTTCGACGACAAAAGAATCAAACAAACATGTAACCATAATAAGTGTTTCTTTATTATGACTTTGAAATAAATAAATGAATTCATTTTTGTTTGGAATAGGCGTAATAAGGTGGCTAGATTGAGTGCATGTCAAAGTTAAATTGTATCATGATATGAGGATATTTCCTACCCAATAAATGAGAAATCTTGAACAATCAAAACTTACTAAGATTTCATGTTTTGCAAATAAATTAGCGCAACTTACTCATTTCACATCGCGTCCCGGTGTATCCGTTTTGGCAGGAGCACATAAACCCGTTTACAACTTCGAGGCATGTGCCAGAATTTTGACATGGGCTGCTAGAGCACTCGTTTATATCTGAAAACATTCAGAAAATAGATACTTACTTAGAGATATGTGCTATAATATTTTACATTGAAGTTAATCATTTACTCATTTGAAAAATACAAGTGAGATTTTCGACAAAAGAATCAACCAAACAAGTTACCATAACATGCGGCGTTTCTTTATAGTATGTCTTTCAAATGGAGCAATTAATTTATATTTGTTTGGACTATGCGTAAAAAGGTGGCTAGATTTAGTGCAAGTAACAGCTAAATTGTACTATGCTATTTCCTACCGGGCACATATATGAGGATATTTCCCACTCAAGAAATTAGAAATCTTGAACAATCGAAACTTACCTAAGATTTCAAATTATATATTTAAATTTATATCAAAAATGTTAAAGAATAAACATATAATCCTCTAAAATCTACAAGCCCGTTTCAAATCCAACATTACATTGATCAAACAACTATGCATGTAGCAGATGATAACATACACATGTACTCATGAAAGATGCAAATACACCAAATAATACTGCTTCATCATGTTCAAACAAATATGTAAGCTTAGTCACGATACATACAAAGATACCCCTAACACGAGTTCCTGATCAGGTGCGTTTATGTTAGCTAATTCACGATCTATACAAAGATATTCCTTACAAGAGTTCATGACCAGGTGCGTTTATGTTAGCTAAAGCACGATCCATACGAGATACAACTAACAAGGGTTCCTGACCACGTGCGTTTATGTTAGCTAATTCACGATCCATACATGATACACTTAACAAGAGTTCATGACCTGGTGGGTTAATTTTAGCTAAGTCACAATCCATACAGGATACACCTAACCATGCTAACAAGAGTTCCTGACCAGGTGAGTTTATGTTTAGCTAAGTCAAGATCCATGCAAAGATACACCAAACAAGAGTTCCTGACTATAGCTGCGTTTATGTAAGCTAATTCACGATCTGTACAAAGATACACCTAACAAGAGTTCCTGACCAGGTGCGTTTAGTAAGCTAATTCACGATCTGTACAAAAGATACACTTAGCAAGAGTTCCTGACCAGCTGCGTTTAGCTAAGTCACGATCCATACGAGATACACCTAACAAGAGTTCCTGACCAGCTGCGTTTATGTAAGCTAATTCACGATCTGTACAAAGATACACCTAACAAGAGTTCCTGACCAGGTGCGTTTAGTAAGCTAATTCACGATCTGTACAAAAGATACACTTAGCAAGAGTTCCTGACCAGCTGCGTTTAGCTAAGTCACGATCCATACGAGATACACCTAACAAGTCTAGTTCCTGACCAGCTGCGTTTATGTAAGCTAATTCACGATGTGTACAAAGTTCCTGATCAAGTGCATTTATGTTAGCTAAGTCACTATCCATCCACAGAAACACCCAACAACTAACAAGAGTTCCTGACCAGGTGAGTTTATGTTACCTACGAGGGTCAGTCAGTAAGTAATGAAAGTGATCATGGTATGGAATGCATGGGTGATTCTATTGAGGGATAATGTAATCAATACAAAGTATGAACCTTTGTCTTTCAAACAATACACTTTTGGATTTCTAAGTATCAACTATGACGTCATAGCATTAGCGTTAACTAAGTACACTTGGGACACTGCCTGAAATTGGTCAATATTTAGCTGGATATGTAATAGGTTGAAATATGGGTTGTTTGAAACATTTGCGTGTATCTCGGCAAAACAAGCATAGAAACAAATAACAGTTGGTGCATACTTAGAACACATAATAATCTGTTTCATATTTTTTAAGAGAGGTTATAGCAGCCATCTTTGATTGATATATTCATGTATATCTTCATTTTGACTAGCACAAAAATTATACACATTGATAAACGCATTTGTCAATATTTCTGATTAGAATTTGAAGGCACGGTAAGCTTTTATCTGGTAAATTTCATGATTTTAGTCATTTTTTGCCCATTTTAAAATTATCTGCCGTTTGCGCATGCGCATATTTTCTGTAAATTTCTGTAAATTTCTGTAAACTATCCTATGGAATCTCCTAAACGGGTTTATTGCTTGGTTTTTTCCCTACATTGTTTGATTTTCCGCAATACTAGTGCTTCACTGACAGGGCATTTTTCAAAAAAAAAAATGGGCTATTTGAAATACTGATATTTGTATACCTTTTATTCAATTGCTTCTCCTAACTTTTTACTCTAATACTACACATTTCAAAGTACACAGGGATTTACGTTATTGTCTTTTGTATCATTATTATGCGGGAAAAAAAATCGAGATTTACCTGCTTCTGATGTCATGTTATGCAATCTTCTTACCATGTGTTTCATTTAAACAATTCAAATTTTGCCCCAAATAATTTATTTAGCAGTGTCCCAAGTGTACTAACTTTAAGCAAAATGCTATGACGTCATATTTCATACTTAGAAATCCAAAAGTGTATTGTTTGAAAGACAAAGGTTCATCCTTTGTATTGTTCACACTAACACTCAACAGAATCGCTCATGCATTCCATACCATTACTTAATGACTGACCCTCGTATGTCACGATCCATTTACAGATGTATCTAACAAGAGTTCATGACCACGTGCGTTTATGTCAAGACCCATACAAAGATACCCCTAGGAAGAGTTCCAGATCAGGTGCGTTTATTCTAGCTAAGTCATGTTTATGTTAGCTAAGTCACGAGGAAGAGTTCCTTATCAGGTGCGTTTATTTTAGTTAAGTCACGATCCAAACAAAGATACACCTTACAAGAGTTCCTGACCATCAGCGTTTAGCTAAGTCACAATTAATAATAATACATTAAGTGGCTACTTCTAGTTATTTTAATTTGTGTAACCACAACTAAAGAAAAAAGTTGTAGCAAATTCCATTGGCTACGGGATATTATTGAGTTGTATGGTACATTGTACCCTATTGTCACTTGGGTCCCGATGACTTAATTTACTAACTCAAATCATTCAAACACACTTATTATCGCAACTTACTAATTTCACATCGAGTCCCGGAGTATCCGTTTTGGCAAGAGCACACAAACCCGTTTACAAGGTCGGTGCATAGGCCTGAATTCAAACATGGGTAGCTAACGCACTCGTTTGTATCTGAAAACATTATGAAAGAATACTGATTTAGAATTATGTTCTATTATAGGTCTATTGCATTTATCTTTGAACTAAAACATTGATTTGTTCGAATTTTCTTTTGAATAAATACAAACAAGTTACAGTATTAATTAACATCATGGTTTTTTTGTATCATAAAGGAAGGAAAAACTCACACACACAATAAGGTAGCTTGGATATTTTGAAGCTACATATAGAAGATACAAGTAATAGTACACATATGTAATAAGTTTGTAATTTAAACTGGACATGTTTGATTTGATATGTATGTGATTGTGATAGAAAAGAGTGACGATTTTGTAATCATGAAGAATTTGCTACTGATGAAGAAATGGTGATTAATAAACTTAAAAGATAAAAATTAAGGTAGCTTGATATGGTGCGTGGGCATGAATTCACTGTGTTTAATGTGTTTTTTCTTTTGAAAGCAATATATCATAAATCCTAATGTTGATAATGTTATAACGCACAATGTCATCTTTCATATGATCAGACAATTTGTTTGGCAATTTTACGCATGCACCTGCATCTAAATCTAGAAATACCCTCGTATCTTCAATTTCACAAACTCATGTAAATAGTGGGCGGCGCTTAGGGTCCATATAAACGCCTACCGACCGAATTGGGCAACACACACACCCCCACCCCTTGTCACTTGGTCGCGATGATTTAATTTACTAACTCAAATCATTCAAACACACTTATTATCGCAACTTACTAGTTTCACATCGTGTCCCAGAGTATCCGCTTTGACAAGAGCACAAAAACCTGTTTACATGGTTGGTGCATAGGCCTGAATTCAAACATGGGTTGCTAGCGCACTCGTCTATATCTGAAAACATTAAAAAAAATTAGATACTGCTTTAGAGATATATGTGACTTATGACGTAGGAACCAACCAGTTGTCGGCAAACCTTATTGGCAGAAAAGAACAAAAGAAGATAAGAAAAATAAACATAGTAAAAGGAATAATCACCTCTCAAACTTCATAAAACCTGTGTTTTATGTTCGATTTAGGGAAGTTAGGTGTTAGTTAAAAGCTTTGACTAAAAAGCCATAATAATCTTTGAAACATGAAATTAAAATACAAATTTTCTTTTTTGGGGACAATACCTATACCTTTGTATTTCACTTCGAAGTTAAACATTTATTCAAATACAAACGCGTATATTCGACAAAAGAATCCAACAAACAAGTTACCATAACATGCGTTTCTTTATTATGACTTTGAAATAATAAAATATTGTTTTTGTTTAGAATATGCGTAATATTAATAACGTGGTTCGATTCAGTGCATGTAAAAGCTTAATTGTACTATGATATTGCCTACCAGGCACCTGTATGAGGACATTTCCCACCCAATACATGAGAAATATTGAACAATCAAAACTGACTAAGATCTTAAATTATATATCTAAATGTATATCAAACATGTTATAGAATAAAACTACAAACCTCTAAAATCTACAAGCCCATTTCTAATCCAACCTTACATTTGTCAAACAACTATACATGTAGCAGATGATGAAATGCACATATTATTATCAAAGATTACTAATTTTACATTGTGACCCAGAGTAACCACTTTGGTAGGAGCACGTGTACCCGTTGATTTGATCAATGCATAGGCCTGACATCAGACATGGGTTGCTGGAAAACTCGTTTACACCTATAGAAAGATTTCGAAATGTAATTATTGATTTGGGAGTTGAAACAGTGGAAAATTATAACCCAATCAAATCTATGCTCAAATGTGTACCTCCACGAAATAAAATAATCATGAGGACACCCGTCATGCACTAATTATCAGGCTGATCACTAAACTAATTTATACCTATTTCGCATTCTGACCCAGTCCATCCGTCTACGCATTGGCACTGGAATGAATCAGTCAAGTCCGTACAGGCTCCTCCGTTTCTACAAGGATTCGGTTCGCAGTCTGGATCATCTGTCAAACAACATGGAACACAAACAGAGAATAATTTCAACATGAATTGGGACGATAACATAATAAAGGGTTCAACAAAAGAAAGTATACCAGTTTGTTTATGTCATTTTGAGTAAAATTCAATTTTTGTTTGACCAAACAGGCTAAATAGGCATTAGATGAATCTTTTAGGCATAATTTGATACCAAATGTGCCCCCTAACAACAAAGATAAACCATGATTAGCACCATTTAAAGAAATATTTCCTATTTTCAAAAGTCTCATTTCCAATACACAGCACGAGAAAGGACCAATTGGGGTCTCTCTCTGTGTGTGTATAGCCAGGATTGACGGGGGTATCGATCGCACAGTGCAAATGCATTGGGTCGTACGACATTGTGTGTGTTAACAATTGGTCCTTTTTTCTCGTGCTGTGTATTGAAAATGAGACTTTTGAAAATATGGTTTTTTTCTTTAAATGGTGCTAATCATGGTTTATCTTTGTTGTTAGGGGGAAAATTTGGTATCAAATTAAGCCTAACAGATTCATCTAAATGCCTATCTAGTCCGTTTGGTCAAAAAAAATTTGAGTTGCTCAAAATGACATCAACAAAGTGGTATACTTTCTTTTGTTGGACCCTTTACGAGAATACTCATGAAAGATCCAAATACGGCAAATAATACTGCTCCATACAAAGATACACCTAACAAAAGATTCTAATCAGGTTCGTTTATGTTACCTAACTCAATCAAATCCATGCTCAAATGTATACCTACCTCCATGAAATTAATAATCATGAGGTGAGTCGTCATGCACTAATTATATATGAACACCTAACAAGAGTTCCTGATCAGGTTTGTTTATGTTACCTATATCACGATCAATAAACGAATACACCTAACAAGAGTTCCTGACCAGCAGGTGCGTTTAGCTAAGTCACAATTAATAACAATACAGTGGCTACTACTTCTGAAGTTATGATGATTCATGTAACCACACCTAATGAAAAAAGGTTGTAGCAAATTCCATGCGGGTTATCATTGAGTTGTATGGTAAACTGTAGACTATCGAAAGCATTTATTGATGAACTAGTTAACACACACTCATACCCCCACACAGCTTGTCACCAGGTAGCGATGACCTAATTAACTAACTAAAATCATTCAAACACACTTATTATCGTAACTTACTAATTTCACATCGAGTCCCAGAGTATCCGTTTTGGCAAGAGCACACAAACACGTTTACAAGGTCGGTGCATAGGCCTGAATTCAAACACGGGTTGCTAGCGCACTCGTTTATATCTGAAAACATTATGAAAGAATACAGATTTAGAAATATGTTCTATTATAGGCCTATGCATTTTACTTTGAACTTAAACATTCATTTATTTGAGGAAAACATTCGAATAACTACAAACAAGTTGCAGTAACATATGATTCTTCATAAAGGAATAACTCAACGTTTTATAGAATGAACACAATACGGTAGCTTGATATGCCGCGTGTGCCTGAATTCACTGTATTTAATGTGTTTTCTCTTTTGAAAGCAATATGTCATAAATCATAATGTTGATGATTTTTATTATGGTAACTTTTTTTTAATTTTTTTTTTTTAAACTGTTTTTTAAAGCTGTTTTTTCATTCATTTTATTTTTCTTCATTCATCTATATTCTATACATAGTTATATAACATAATAACAATATATCAAATATATTATGGTAACTTACTAGTTTCACATCGCATCCCAGTGTATCCGTTTTGGCAAGAGCACACAAACACGTTTACAAGGTTCGTGCATAGGCCTGAATTCAAACACGGGTTGCTAGCGCACTCGTTTATATCTGAAAACATTGAGAAAATAGATATATGTGACCCATGATATCAAAACCAACCAGTTGTCGGCAAACTTTATTTGCAGAAAAGAACAAAAGAAGATGAGAACAAATAAAGAAAGTAAAAGGAATTTATCACCTCTCAAGCTTCATAAAACCTGTGTTTTATGTTGGATGAAGGTAAGTTAGGGAAGACGTCAAAACTCGACCGCCCGTTGACCGCCGGTTACGGTCGGTTCCGCCCGGTTCTTTCAGGTCAATTGTGTTACTGGTATATGAATATTCGCGCATGCAACACTGAACAACCGCCGGTTGACTTAGTGCTGTAACCGGACCAATTTACACTATCAATCTGTTACTTTGCGGTCATAATAGCTCTCTCTATAATCGTTCTGTAAAAAAAACACCATTCATAGACTTTCGGTATTAATTTTAAAAAGTTAATTGAGCTATAAACAGATTGAAAAAGCCAACCCCAGCGAAAATCAATAGCTGTATTGTACTGGTTGTCAACTGAGACTTGAGATCCCATTACTTCAAGATTGTATTGCTCACGCGTGTGACGAGGCACTAATCAACCGGTCGTGTTCACCAGAGTGTAACTATTTGACCTCATTATGTGTGTATATTATAACAGACGACACGTTTTGTGAGAACCGGGCGGAACCGGCCGTAAACGGCGGTTGCCTGGCGGTCGAGTTTTGACGTGATCCCTTAGTTATCAGTTAAAAGCTTTGAAAAAAGCCTTAAAAAGCTTTGTAACATGAATTTAAAATAC
This sequence comes from Ophiura sarsii, assembly GCA_035610835.1. Lineage (NCBI taxonomy): Eukaryota > Metazoa > Echinodermata > Ophiuroidea > Amphilepidida > Ophiuridae > Ophiura > Ophiura sarsii. The sequence continues at coordinate 58,372,815 of CM069441.1, forward strand.
ATATTTTCCTTTATGGGGACAATAAAATAACGTTGTATTTCACCACGAAGTTAAACATTTAATCAAATACAAACGCGTATTTTCGACGACAAAAGAATCAAACAAACATGTAACCATAATAAGTGTTTCTTTATTATGACTTTGAAATAAATAAATGAATTCATTTTTGTTTGGAATAGGCGTAATAAGGTGGCTAGATTGAGTGCATGTCAAAGTTAAATTGTATCATGATATAAGGATATTTCCTACCCAATAAATGAGAAATCTTGAACAATCAAAACTTACTAAGATTTCATGTTTTGCAAATAAATTAGCGCAACTTACTCATTTCACATTGCGTCCCGGTGTATCCGTTTTGGCAGGAGCACATAAACCCGTTTACAACTTCGAGGCATGTGCCAGAATTTTGACATGGGTTGCTAGAGCACTCGTTTATATCTGAAAACATTCAGAAAATAGATACTTACTTAGAGATATGTGCTATAATATTTTACATTGAAGTTAATCATTTACTCATTTGAAAAAATACAAGCGAGATTTTCGACAAAAGAATCAACCAAACAAGTTACCATAACATGCGGCGTTTCTTTATAGTATGTCTTTCAAATGGATCAATTAATTTATATTTGTTTGGACTATGCGTAAAAAGGTGGCTAGATTTAGTGCAAGTAACAGCTAAATTGTACTATGCTATTTCCTACCGGGCACATATATGAGGATATTTCCCACTCAAGAAATTAGAAATCTTGAACAATCGAAACTTACCTAAGATTTCAAATTATATATTTAAATTTATATCAAAAATTAAAAAAAATAAACCTATAAACCTCTAAAATCATTTGTCAAACAACTATACATGTAGCAGATGATAAAATACACATATTATCGCAAATTACTAATTTCACATCGTGTCCAAGAGTATCCTCTTTGGCAGGAGCACGGGTACCCGTTAATTTGATCAGTGCACAGGCCTGAGTTCATACAGTGGTTGCTGGAGAACTCGTTTATATCTAAAGAAAGATTTCGAAATATAATTATTTCTTTTGAAGTTGAAAAAGTAGAAAATATAACTCAATCAAGTCCATGCTAAAATGTATACTTCCACGAAATAAAATATTCATCATAAGGATGAAAGCCATCATGCTCTAATTATTGGGTTTATTACTAAATTAATTACCTATTTCGCATAATGACCCAGTCCATCCATCTGCGCAAGTGCACTGGAACGAATCAGTCAAGTCCGTACAGGCTCCTCCGTTTCTACACGGATTTGGTTCGCAGTCTGGATCATCTGTCAAAACAACATAGAAGACAAACAGAGAATAATTTCAAGATGAAAAGTGACGATAGCATAATACGAATGTACTCATGAAAGATGCAAATACATCAAATAATACTACTTAATTATGTTCATAAAAAATATACCCCTAACAAAGGTTCCTGACCACATGCGTTTATGTAAGCTAAGTCACGATCCACACAAAGATACACCTAACAAGAGTTCCTGACCAGGTGCGTTTATGTTAGCTAAGGCACGATCCATACAAAGATGCACCTAATAAGAGTTCCTGACCAGCAGCGTTTAGCTAAGTCACAATTAATAATATTACATAGAGTGGCTACTTCTAGTTATGATGATTGTGCAACCACACCTAAAGACAAAGTGTTGTAGCAAATTCCATTTGCTACACCTAAGGATACACCTAACAAGAGTTCCTGATCAAGTGCGTTTATATTAGCTAATTCACGATCTATACAAAGATACACCTAACAAGAGTTCATGACCACTCAGGTGCGTTTATGTTAGCTAATTCACGATCTATACAAAGGTACACTTAACAAGAGTTCCTGACCAGCTGCGTTTAGCTTAGTCACGATCCATACAAGATACCCCTAACAAGAGTTCCTGACCAGGTGCGTTTATGTAAGCTAGTTCACGATGTGTACACAGATACACTTAACAAGAGTTCCTGACCAAGTGCATTTATGCTAGCTATGTCACTATCCATACACAAAAACACCTAACAAGAGTTCCTGATCAGGTGCGTTTATGTTACCTATGTCACGATCCATATGCAGATGTACCTAACAAGAGTTCATGACCACTTGCGTTTATGTTGCCTATGTCATGATCCATACAAAGATACCTCTAGGAAGAGTTCCTGATCAGGTGCATTTATGTTAGCTAAGTCACGATCCATAAAAAAGATGCACCTAATAAGAGTTCCTGACCAGCAGCGTTTAGCTAAGACAGAATTAATAATATTACACAGAGTGGCTACTTCTAGTTATGATGATTGTGCAACCACACCTAAAGACAAAGGGTTGTAGCAAATTCCATTTTCTACGGGATATCATTGAGTTGTATGGTACACTGTACTATATTGTCACTTGGTCGCGATGACTTAATTTACTAACTCAAATCACTCAAACACACTTATTATCGCAACTTGCTAATTTCACGTCGAGTACCAGAGTATCCGTTTTGGCAAGCGCACACAAACCCGTTTACAAGGTCGGTGCATAGGCCTGAATTCAAACATGAGTTGCTAACGCACTCATTTATATCTATGAAAAAAATATTGATTTAGAATTATATTCTATTATAGGCATATATCATTCAACTTTGAACGTACACATTGGTTTGTTTGAAGAAAAACATTCGAATAAATGCAAACAAGTTGCAGTAACATTATGTTTCTTCATAAAGGAACACACGTAACTCAACGTTTTGTGGAATGCGATTTGTGTGATGTGATATGATGTGATGTGATGTTATTTATAAAACTAAAATACCCAAAGGCTTGTACACACTAGTGTTACCTACCCATATACATGTATCTATTAAGACTTACCACCATTTTCACAGTTGATACCGGTAATTCCCTCTGTACATTCGCAAGTATAGCTATCGATCCCATCGTGACATGTACCACCGTTAAGGCATGGAGAACTCCCACATTCGTATACATCTGCGAAGAGAAAAGACACATTTAAAGGATAAGTGTAACGTTTCTTGGGGAGTTTGCTGTACATTTACAATCGCTCTCATATACACCTAACTCAAAAATGTCTAACCTGGTACTTATAAATTTGGTAGCTTATTCAAGATGAATTATTGTTACCAAAAATCTGACGGAAAGAAAATCAGCGCGCAATTCTTTCCACTTAAAGTGACCAGACCCCAAAAAGGTTGTAGCAAATTGCTTTGTGCTACGCAGTGTCAATTGTGAGTGTGTAATGAGTCACAACTAATAATTCATTTAAAACCGCATAACTTTATAATACTTGCATCAACCAGTTTTGTTATGAATGAGGTATCACATTATAGGGAACAAGTTTCCTCACTTCCCCGAATATTTATGTTAACTTTTGTGTTAGTTTTTAGTATGTCGTACACTAAGCGCCTGTAAGCCTCATTTTCATATAATTTTATTTCATCATTTTAATTTATGTTTTAAAAGACATAAATAGGTTGCGTTGGTTACGTGAAATAGTAATTGCCATGTTCAACAATCTTTAATGTGTCATAAGAATTGTTTCTATCCATTTTAAGCTTTCGTTATCAAATTGCAGAGAATTGTAGTATTAGAATCGTCATTCAGTGTGTAGGTGAATGCATAATCAATCAAATCAATACTAATCTACGGTTGCGTTGGTTGCGTGAAATAGTAATTGCCATGTTCAACAATCTTTAATGTGTCATAAGAATTGTTTCTATCCATTTTAAGCTTTCGTTATCAAATTGCAGAGAATTGTATTATTAGAATCGTCATTCAGTGTGTAGGTAAATGCATAATCAATCAAATCAATACTAATCTATAATTAGTTAGTTCAATTTTTCATCCATATAAACCATGACAAACCACAGAATATTTAATTATGAGATGTATTTTAAACAATACATTAACGTATTATATAAATCATCATTTCTATCTCAAAAGCATGTTTGTTCAGTTGAAAATCAAAATTCCTGTTCAAAAGTGGCCAATGGCATTCGCAATTACTAAATTGATCATATTTCGGGAGTTAGGGTGAAATTTAATGGGACGAAGTGTATGTTGATAGAGGATTAATATGGCTTACCAAACTGGTTTTTTGTTTTGTTTTTTGACACGCCCTATGTTCCATATCTTCATCCGCAGACCGATAGACCATGAACTCAACAGTTACAAATTTATGTTGGCTACATATTTGCAATCTATAAATGATACTTATTTACTCTATCGTTCCTCAACGTATTGATTGTACTGTCACCTGGACCCCATAACAATTATGCGCAAGGTACCAATTACTAAGTTTACAACGTTCAACACTAATCCATAATTTATGTAAATCCACAAAATATAAAACTAAGACATTTTCAATTGAAGTTCCCGGGTACAAACGTATCAAATAATCTCAAACACAATGTGTATACTTACTTATATTGCATGTAAGTCCTTCCCAACCCGATACACATACGCATGCGTAGTCCGAAACTAGGTTTGTGCATGTACCACCGTTCAAACAAGGGATATTTGCACAAGGGTTGATTGCTGTTATGGAGAGAAAATATGGATAAATGCTATTAGTACTTATTAAAATTATTCATACGATATGGTTTGCATACAATAGAAAGGTCACCTCGGGTCAAATATACTGGTAATTAACGCTATAGGTATATGAAATATGCCTATGCAAGTATCGCTTCATACTTGGCGCAATCGTTGATCCAGTATTGGACGATACTGGAAAACCTGTAAATTGTGTTCAGCCTATAACTGGAGCATGTGCTGCAGCATCTATTGAAACTTGAACATTGAGTATTGAACGATACAGAAATATCATGGTGTTCCAATATCGGACGATACACCAAATAGTTTTAAGACTACATATTTTGGCAATCAGCCAGGTAAAACAATATATGAAGATATGCATGTCGAGTAACTGTATTTTAATTGCTTCTACATCAAAACTACTTTGTATGAAAATGACTAACTTCTGTATAACAGAACGACTAGTTTGTATGACAATGACAAACTTATGTTATAGAACTGAATTTAAATATCTACATAACTGCAAAGAATATGATTTCAGAATATGATAAGTGTTTCATAATGTTTTATTATAGAAACACTTAGCAAATCATGATCATTCTTTGACAAACTGATAATGTCATTCTTTCATATAATAGGTTAGCTATCATTAAGCGTGTGATTAGTTATGACATGGGTGAAATTTTGGAATCGTTTGTTTACCTTTACATATTTTGCTGGCTGCTATATTCCAGTTTGAAAGCACTCCACAAGTCAATGATCCAACAGAAGTCTCGTATCCAACATCACATAGTGGGACACAGCTTGACCCGGGAGTTCTATCGCATTCTGGTCCAACTCGGCCATTTTGGAATAGCTCAGGACAGAGGAATGCAGAAGCTGAAAGGAAGCAGTAAAAACGTGTTAAATATTGACCCGGAAGTAGTACAGCATTCTGGGCCTACGCGGCTAAACAGAAGCTCACAGGAAGCAGTAAAATGTGTTATAATGTTAAGGATTGGCAAAAGCATCAAGCAAAGATATAAATGGATTTACTGAAATTGTGTTTATTTTGCATCCCATCTGAAAACAGTGTATAAACTTCTGTACATTGTAAAACGTTATTCCCTGTTTAATATAGTTTCCAGTGTCGTCAGTGCGCAACACATGCATAATATTATATAGCCACGATATATTATGTATCTCCAGAATGACCCTCCATGCTTAATCCAAAACACGGAATCTCTCTTGTGGCCATTTTGAAGGAAAACCCAATTCTGTAATTGCGGTGTAAACTCTGAAGACAGTGTGCATCAAACCAATCAAACCTTGGAAAGCCAAATGTATGCCACAAATTGAATGTGATGCATGTATGCATGCGCAAACCGTTTTACTTTTCATGTTCAATGAAAGATTTTTCCAATAGAAACAAAATTGAAAAGCAATTACTGCATCATCAACATGGCATTTATATCTAGCTTGGCACGATTGGAAGGCTCGTGCAGAATTACCATGCTTACGGTAACACAAAAACAAATGCCTGTTAATAGTCAATGGTTATTTTTCAATGAACCAGACTTGGCTTTCCACGCATGCGTGGTTCTGTGTGTGGGTGTGTATGCGTGGGCCTGACCTCTGGGTTGTTTGTGTCAGACTTGTTCATTGCCGCGTCATCAATGTTCATCGCCCTCTTGTGCATGCAGCGTTTACTCGTGTTGTGCGGGATTTTCTCGAATTACAATGCCGGGATCTACTTAGCAAGAAGACCTAGTGTGTGGGTTGCAATAGCCCCTGTATGGAGGCCACCCTATCACCGGATTGTACAAGCCCCCCTCGATCGCGGAGGTAACAGAGGAGACACTGGAGCTACGAAAGCAAGGGGGGGGGGCTTGAGAAACGCGTGGAGTTGAAGCGATATGCAAGATAACTTACTCGGTGGATTGCAGATCAGACTGTTCGACTGTAAAGTAGCACCATCTGAGCATGCGCAGGTTCTACCAGTTGGCGTAGGAAGACAGAGATGTGAACATCCTCCGTTGTTCTCTTCGCAGGAATTGGTACCTGTTGCATAAAAGTGATATAATCAACATTTTATACAAGAAGGGATTAAATATTTGAAATATTTTTTTGGTGTTTTTCTAAATTGTGGAAAATTCATTTTTTGTGTGTTAAATCGTCTGACTAAACGACACTACCTGAGAGGGAGAGGTCCGTTCACTAGTAGAACACAGGTCTTTTTCGTCGCTTTACAAACTTCAAATTTCCGGCTAATCAGCTGACGATTTTAAACACATTTCACCTACCATCAATTATGCTGGCTGACGAATGTATATGAACGAAATTGATTCTTCCGAAGTCATCTGGACCCACGGTAGCAGCATTGTCGCCATTCTGTTCTGCGTATATTAGATTGTGTATACTCCAGTCACAGATAAACATAAGGCCTTGGTATAGAGTGATTCCAATCGGCAGAAAACCTTGTGGTAACTGCAGTAAAGGCTATGGTAAGGTGAACAGAGATAAGTGTAAGATAGAGATAGATATATGTTATCTACATTTAAATGAAGAAGTAATCTCCGAGTCACAGGGGAAACGTACACAATAAATTGCATGCATAAATCTTAAAAAGTAAACCATAGTTGGCCAACAGTTCATATTGCCCAAAGTTGCCGAAAGTTGACATGGCAACTTTGTTGGCCTTTGATGCCATAAACATGATAAAGAACGCTTTTATGACATCTAAAAGCCAGCATGTATAACAAACATAGCTGGAGCCGTGCTGAGCGAACCATCCAACATCATGAACTGATGGAGAGAGTATGGTGCATCACACTTTGAAAGTCCAGCTGGAGAAACACTATTGACAAAGATGAACAGAGCATTTGATGACGACATGGAACCTGTACCGCTAACTGATGAAGTGATGTATGCTGTCAAGAAACTCAAGGACGGGAAATCACCAGGCCCTGTTGGAATACCTACCGAGCTTATAAAATCAACAGGCCATCATGGACTTAGAGCACTACATCAGCTATGTACAGTTGCCTAAAATTCACATGTGCGTAACTTGCATCAACTGTTGCGTGATTTTCCTCAATGCTCATGCAACAGTTGCCAAAGTGGAATATTTTTACGCAACATATTTTAGCAACAGAAACAGTTTCCGCCAACATTTTAAGGACATTGTTTTCGACGAATTGCTCAACGCTGGGGATTTTTTACTTTTATACAACGCCTAACTTTCTACATATATTGAATGAATTTTAATCAACACGTCAACCAACGGATGATAAAAGTACTTTTAGCAACATATTTTAAGCAACCTTTTTGCAGTGTAATGTAGACCAATATTGGATCAAAGTAGGAGGTACACCAATCTCAAGCCTCAGATATGCTGATGACACTGCACTATTTGAAACATCTGAAAAAGACATCGAGAGACTAACATTCACCGTAAACGCTGCAGGCAAAAAGCTAAACCTCAAGCTCAATATCAAAAAGACAGCACTTTAAAGCTAAACCTCAAGCTTAATATCAAAAAGACAGCACTTTTAATAACTGGAGCAGAACAGCCTGAACGCAATTGGTGGTGAAGATGCTGCACTGAGCACATCAGTCACTTCAGATACATGGGCTCTGTAAAAACCGCATGCTAACTGCACAGCTGACATCAGAGCTACAATCGGAATGGCCAAGGGAACGATGATAGAAATATCTAGTACCTATGGAACGACCGCAATCTCACAACAAAGCTTGAAATAAAGATTGCCAAGACACTGGTTGGAGCGTACACCTAATGGTCTGGAGGGATGGACTCTAATCAAAGCAGATGAGAACCGAATAATGGCTGCTGAAATGTGGATCTGGAGAAGAATGCTGAAAGTCAACTGGAAAGAGAAAATAACCAACATAAGTGTCCTGAAAGAACTTGATGTGAAGAGACAACTGCTATAGGAGAGCTAATCAAAAGGAAACTGGCCTACTTGGGACACATTATAAGAGGCAGTGGTAGCTCACTTAGCACTCCACACCATAGAAGGGAAAGTGGAAGGCAGCAGGAAAAGGTCGTCATGGTTCGATAACATCAAGGAATGGACCGGTATGAGTATTATAAAGGCTAAGCGTGTGGCACAAGACAGAACATCTTGATGAAAGATGATCTGGAGATGTGAACGTATGGCAGCCAATCGTCACAACTGACGGAGGCCCAAGGCAAGGCAAGGTGCGTAATTTGGGTTCCTGACACTCTGCATAATCATATATTTACAGGAGTTTGAAACTATTACACCTATGTTACACGCTTACCATTCTATTTGTTCCATCCACATTGACACTCTCTACAATTCTCCGGAAGGGATCACAGAAGAACAGCTTGTTCGCTTTACATGAAATAAAACAAATTGTAAAGGTATCAGTTTAGTTTAATATGTATAACGTCATGATCACTGATGGACTGATGGTGCCGAACACTAAATATCTCTTGCAAATGGCCTGCAAATGAATACATATTTGCATTTGTCTATTCATTTTTTAGTTTGTACAAAAAAAAATCAAATTATTTACAGACTTGTGATATATAATTTTCGTCGCCATATTGATGTTTTTCTTTCTTGTATTTCCTGCACTGTCAAATGTTATTACACTTCAACCGTATAATGGATATAATTGCCACATTCTGTTGTTACAGCATTGAGTGTGCAGTAAGGGCATAAAGGGTGGTAATAAGCCGGTTTTCACACGAGAAACAAATAAAAACGGACAACAGTTTAGAAAAGGAATACATTGAGAGGGGAAAATGAAAAACGCGGAGAAGAACATAAGAACATTATGAGGAACCAGGGACGTGTTGAATAAAACTTTTGAATGAGGATAACGGGATGGCATGTAATAGAACATGTAAAATAAAATGGGATATTAATACAGTATCACATGATTAGTATCATGTCAGACTATACTCTTGTACTCCAGAGTACAGTATCGCATGATTAGCTTTATTCCATATTGGCGCCATCAACGGTATAAAGCGCAATATCACTAACAAAATAATAATGTAGGATATCCCATATTTATTGTTTAAACTAGTGGCCATCCTTGATTTTACTTCCCCGACCTCCAACCCTCTGGGTGTTTTGACATACACTTGTTCATGAATATAATTTCAGCGGTGTCAAGATATAATCACTTTCCATGAGATACTGTAGAGGCCTACTCTGGAGTACTAGAGTATACTCTGACATGATACAAATCATACTAATCATGCGAAACTGTATTTATATCACATGTTATCTTACATGTTCTACTGCACAGATTGGATGGGCATACTATAGAGAGGGACCGATGGTTGAACAAACGATATGTTTTAATGGCGACAATTAAGTATATTTGTTTGCAATCATATGCTTCTTCAACAATGGTATTAACCAGATGAATCACTTACTTGCGAGATCCAGTGCTAGTCCAGTTGGTGCAGCCAGGCCTGTGTTCAAAACCAGCTGTCGATTCGTTCCATCTAGATGGGCACGCTCTATTTTAGGAGTCGAACCCCAGTCACACCAAAACATAATTCTGTCAAAAAATGATTCATACTATGAATGTCAATACACTATACAGATGCATGTTCAATTTGCGAATAACTCAAGTTTATGTTTGGGCACTCATGTTAATGTACTATACAGATACATGTTTATTTGCGAATAACTCAAGTTTATGTTTGGGCACTGTTAATGTTTGAAGTTAAATTTTTAAAGCCAAACGTAACAGCATAAAGTTTAGATGATTTCGTTGCGGCACGTTGCCTCCTAGTCAGAATATCGTTATCTTTGGATATACTAAAACATCAAAGACAAAATAACTGGCATCTGGTATAACATTTGGCTTTCTTGAGCTCATTTAAATAACAATCTATTATTGTTTATTTGAATCCTTAAAAATTCGAAATAGCTTAATACACAGATTGGTCAAAGCTTTACTTGTATACCTACCCATTGATATGGTCTAGGACAATATCCCTAGGTCTGTCAAGGTAGGTTGATATCAATGTCTTCTTGTTGGACCCATCAAGCTTACACACTGAGATACTGTCTCTGTCTAAATCTGTCCAGAATAACAACCCGGAGATCGGCTCCAACGCTAGTCCTTCTGGCGCTGTGATTATAAAAGAAATTACAAATAAAAGGAGATGGTTATTGAATATTCAAGTAATATAGTTCTCCTCCTACGGGTATATATGTAAACCAATGGACACTCGCCAAAATGATTGAAAGGCGATGACATGTGAGGAGCACTTCAATAAGGGCGAAGTTCTGTTGACGCGACTTTCAACTAATAAGATTAAAGGTATAATGTATTATGTGATCTTTTCCAGGGAAAGCCCTCAATCCTCGAAAAAAAATTGAAAGCAGATTTTCTTGCAGATTTACATTTCTGATCATAAATTGTACATACTTTCCAAGTAACAGGGCGATACGATTCTTAATTACTTCAAAATCATGGTTTTAGAGTGAAAATAAACTGTCGGAGTCTGCGCCGACAACTTATTTTAACTCTAAATCACTCTAAAACCATGTTATTAGACTGCGCTCATCCAAGAGCCTGTGTGGAACCTGTAGCCAGTATAGATCTATCCTGGCATACCCGCCTAGTCTCACCAGCTTAAAAGCTGGTAAGACAAGCGAAAGGACTATACCCAAGGGACAATTTGCCGGACCGGGGTAAGCAGACGTTCCGGCGAACCAGTCGTGATCAGGAAAGCAACAGCTTGAACTGTGTAAACGCAATTGAGCTACTGATCAGACTATGGGGAAGCAATATGGGGATAACGAAGAGACCCCTATTGCTGACACCCCACTGATAACCCAATGTGAATGCATGACGCAAGTAGAAACCCTAGGGAGGGAAGGGTGGGGTAGCTGAATTAATAAGACATAGAATTCAACACATGTGCAATGAATAGTGTAATGCTGACAAGATCAAATGCAGCAATGATGACTTACTGTAGACTGTAAAGGGCAGTATTTAGGTGCTGCAGCAGAGGGTGCGGGCTCCCTTCTACACAGAAAAAAATTACTGAGTCAAATGACTCATTTTGGTGAGTCTTTCATTTGTCCATGTAGTGAGACACTTTGAAGTTAAACTGAGTCATTTGACTCATCCATAATGAGTCAATTGACCTACAAATGCATTTAGTGAGTCTTCTGACTCACCAAAAATGAGTCAATTGACTCACTAGTGACTCAACAGACTCGGTAATGGGTCACCTGACTCAATACTAATGAGTCAATTGAGCCTCCTGACTCACTTGTAACATGTCAATTGACTCAATAATGAATCAAATTGGGTCATTTGACACATTTAAATGAGTCACTTGACTCACAGATAATATTAACTGAGTCGAATGACTCAGTTTGATGAGTCTTTTGTTTGTCCGTGTACTGAGACACTTGCACTTGGACGTTTTACTGAGTCAATTGACTCAGGTTGGATGAGTCAACTGACTCAGACTGGAATTTTCAGTTGAGCCTCAGAATAGCATTGTTTTGTGACAATTAAAGACTATAACAAACATGGGCGGTGATCTCCGAAAAGTGTTAGTTTCCGTAGACACTGTATGTTGCCCATTATTAAGCAGGCACTAAGTCCAACAAATAATGAAGTTAAATACATCCATAAGCTTACTGCAGTGTAACGACGAAGGTCCGACACTGTAAGCTTACTGAAGGTAAAAACACCGCCAAATGCAAAAAAATTACTGTTCTATCAGCTCCAGAAATCCCACATATTACTTATGAGTCTATGCAGTGTTTAATTACAAAGAAGTCCAAAAGAAATGACACAATTTGTGTCTTCAAACACTAACATCATGAACATACGCTATATAGTCACCAGTCCATGTGCAAAACAAAATGGCAGAGCTAATAAATAAAAACAGCCTCGCTTTCATTTCGTATTTGACTCATTATTTTTATGAATGAGTCAAAAGTCGATCTTGACTCATCTTTCCCTGACAAGTGAGTCAATCTGGCAATACTGTACTGAGTCACCTGAAATTTGACTCATTAACAGATTATGCGTGAGTCAACTATGATACACTTAGTGCAATAAGTGAGTCAATGTGTATGTGACTCACTTAAAATGAGTCAATTGACTCAGCAAATGAGTCAACTTATTGATGACTCATTCCAAAATTGTCGAAGTGAGTCAAATGACTCGGTATTTTTTTCTTCTGTGTAGCTATTCCAATAAAAACAGTAAGATTACCTAACTTCCTAATTTTGAGGTAATTAGGAATCGTATCATTCTGTAACTTGGAATATATTCATGATTTATGATCCGAAATGTAAATCTGCAAGAAAATCTACTTACTAAAAAAATAGCACTATCAACGACTCTTAATAGTTGGTACCAAGTTATAAGTAAACCGAAGTGGCTACAGACCTCGGTACAGACCTAAACTCTTTGTGAGGTGGTAAAATCAAAGTCTGAGACCTTTCAAATTGTGCTTAAAACTTTTTGTTGGGTTTTGATAGGTAGGAAAAGAAATATCCATTCTCTAATTCTACGTTTTAAGAAGCTTATTATATTCCATACTTACTTTTTATCCCATTCCATGGTCCTAACAATGTTTCTCTCCCACTCCCATCAAGACCGGCTCTATTGATAGTGTCTGAAACCAAATCTGACCAGTATACCTTGCGACTGTACGGATCATACGTGAAAGCGAACGGATTCTCAAGGCCTTCTATTGGAAGCGCCGTGTATGACAATTCTCGGGGGTTGGAAAGATCAACTTGGAAGATTGTCCGTAGATAAGAGTCCGTCATGAGGATGAAGTTGTCAGTCTTAACATCTGTTGGGGAAATACGAAAACAATGATAGCTTCTTGTATATGATGATGGTTTGTTAATGCCAAACTCCTTACAGCTAGAATGGTCATGTTTCTTGGGGAATTGCGCCTAGAAAAATACTGAAGAAAAGGGGCCGACCCTTTAGGGTGTTTTGTACTTTAGAAGAAAGACTAGCAATAGGGTAAATAGATTCCCGGGCTAAATTAATTGACGAGATGGCAGGAAATAAAGTTCTGTCCGGAGTGACGTCACATATGCCGTTTTCTGATCCCTAAGAACGATCTTGTGTATGGATGAGTAGAGCGTAGACATTGATGTGTTAAAACCAATGGCGTACCCAGCTTTTGGAAACTGGGGGGGGGGGGGGGGGGTGGGGGCACGACCATAGTTGTACCGACGAGAGGCATGATGTACTGACAACTTTTTTTACAGACTCACCCCAAAAAAATCGTAAAACATGCACTATTTTTCCCGTCAGCAGCTGAAATCTTGATAAGTGTGTGTGGGGGAGGGGGGGGGGGGGGGGGGGGGGGGGTAGCGATGAACTTGTCCGCTTCGCATGGTCATAATCGCAAATCTACCGACGGAGGGTCGTTTTTACCGACGGGGTTATTCTCCAGGGGGGGGGGGGGGGGGGCCTTTTTTCGTTTTGCTTTGTTGTCAACGGCAAATTACAAAAATACCCGAATGATCGGCGCGACCTATACCGAAAGAAAGGAGGCTAACGTTTGCTGAAGGTTGACGCTGTGAAAGAAAGGCCAACAATAATGTAGGCCTACTACTAATTTATATAGTTTTCTTGACTTCACTAAGTTCGGAAGAAATGATTCTCAAAATATCCTGCCCTCTCTGGTAACCTTGGTAACGGATATTGATATCCATCGGTTGATATGAGCCATCGGTTGATTGAGTTCAAACGGTTGGCCTGCCGACAATATGATTCTTCCAAAAATGTAACACAAACATGTTGTCACGTACATTCCAAAAATATAGCTTAAATTAGCTCTCCTGTGGCATTTAAAAGGCAAAGCAAAAATAGATAAGTAGCTTCTCGTCTGGTAGATTTTAATTGGCATACCGTACTTCTTCTGAAAAGCCATAATTTAGGCAATTTAAATGTATAAATAATTTTCGAAATTTTATCAAAGTCTGTATTTTAGAACCATCCCATGCTAAAGTGTGTTCATGTTATTCAAAAGATTGTAATACACGTGTAGATAACACTGGATTAAAAATAACGCGCTATATCAAATAATAAGGTCTTCCTACAACTTACTGAATGGTGAGTATCGATTTTTCATCATCAACAACAATGCTGGATCGATGCACATAAACGGTATGATTGAACGCTTCATATCCTTTTAGGTACAGATGGGGTGACAGCAATGTTTATCAACAAAAGCAACGGTCGAAGGAACTGGACTGTCGATTCATGCCTTATTGCCTTTATAATCTTTTGGCGCGAGTTTTAAAAGCACGGGTCCTAAACAAAACAGGATGCGCGCACCTACCGCCGAGACGTGTCACCCCCATCTAAAGTGCTCAACAAAAGAAAGTCGTACACTTTGTTTAGGTCAATTAAAGTAACTTTTGATTGTTTTTTTACCAAACAGGCTAAATAGACATTTGGATGAATCTTTTAGGCACATTTTGATACCAAACATAACACCTAGCAACAAAGATAAACCATGATTAGCGCCATTTAAAAAAAATTAGTCACTTTTCAAAAGTCACATTTTCAATTACTACACGGGAGGAAAATGTGTGTGCGCGAGGTTCACCCCATGCGTGACACTGTTATTAACCAGGATTGACCGGCGGGGTAATCGATCACACATTGCAGCCGTGTACACTACCTTGCGCTGGGCGTACACTTAGTGAGTGGGATATTTGATTCCGAACATAAAGGGCATTATGTGTTTGTTAACAATTGGTGTTTTCTTCCGCGTAGTGTATTGGAAATGTGACTTTTGAAAAGTGACTAATTTTCTATAAATGGTGCTAATCTTGGTTTATCTTTGTTGTTAGGTGTTATGTTTGGTATCAACATGTGCCTAAGAGATTCATCCTAATGTCTATCCAGCCTGTTTGGTAAAAAAATAGTCGAAAGTTACTTTAAATGACCTAAACAAAGTGTACGACTTTCTTTTGTTGAGCACTTTATATTAGTCCTAGCTTTTACCTACCAGTTTCACAACTTTTACCGTCCACTTGACTCAGTGTATATCCAGTGGCGCATGCGCAGACAAATCCTCCATCTAAGCGAGGTAAACACAGGTGATCGCATCCGCCATTATTTTGACCACATACAGCTTGGATAAAAAAAGGATCGAAAATGGTATTAATTAACAGAAGTTAAGATAAGGCCATTGTGAAAGACATCGATTTTGAAATTATTTCGGTATACTATATTCATAATTGGCGGTTTCATGTCTAAAGAGGGAAACATACTCGATAAACATACAATCTCGTACTTTTACTGCAATGTTATGAAATGTGAACTTCTATATTTTCCTAGATAATGTCGGTTACCTGCAAACATTTCACTTCAAACTAGTGGAATGAATAGTTTATACGTTCAAGTTTATGTCATGAATGTAATAAGGTCAAATATTGAACAGCTCAGAAGTATGAAGCATTGTTATGATTAGTGAAAAGTTCACCACATTGAAAAACTACATCACTCTTGTCTAGGCTACATCGTTAGCCTCGTTTTCGGAGCGCTAAATACTCTGAGCATGCTCAGTTGGATAGCACGGCCCAATTATGTATAACGTCTATAACAGTAAAGATAGACATGCACCACGTGGGTTACACTTTGGTATCACGGGTGCCATGTGGTTTTTCATATGGCTACAAAAGCGACTGTCTAGGTTGGCATCACATAATATACATACTTATCGACAATCTTTTCCGCATCATTGTTAGATCACATGGGTATCGGTTTCACATGGCTGCAACATGGATGACACATGGCTAGGCTGCGACATGGATGTCACATTGGTGTCACATAGTTGCCACGTTGATTTCTCATGGTTATCTTTATCATAACAAAGTACTCACCAACGCCGTCTGGTTGACGCGGTAAATCATACACATTAATATCGAACAAGTCAGTATCAGTAGGGATGTGTTTCACAAACTCTCCAGTTTCCAAATGTAGTGCTCTTATACCCCGATTATCAGGATTATTCATACCCCACTCTGTCCATAACAAGTAATCCTGTGGATAAATGTGACGTGATCAAGCGAAATGAGTCTTATGTCGGCAATTTTCAATTTTAATATTTGACCATCATTTTTAAAGCAGGTGACAAATGCAGTATACAGTATGGTCCAAACTCCACTCAAATTGAACTTCTAGTTTTTATTACCAACTGAGAAAACATAGTAAAACATAAGATTTGTCACTTCTCTTTACCTATAACTCAAAAACAATATACCCGACATAAGACTCATTTCGCTTGATCGAGTCACAAATAGATTTAGAGTCATTTTAAAACTTTTGTCATGGGCAATCACGTAGGTGTGTAGGGGGTCCACAGGGACCCAATCTAATTTCTCAAAAAAGGGGCGGTGGTTTCAGGTTTTTTCACGAGAAAATGTGTAACTTAAATAAAGGCAAATACCAAAACAAAATAGGACGAATATTATTTTTGCGTTACAACACGAGAGGCGAAAAATAAAAAAGGGAATATGAATTATGTACATTCATGATGATGTCATAAAATGGATACTGATATTAATTAAGTAGTGATAAACATTTGGAACTGATAAATTTGATGTGCTAAATTTGAAGATAGTTGGCCACAAAGAAATAAAACATGCATTAAAATAAGTACTAACATGCTCAGTGTTGGTTCAGTATTTTTGAGAAAGACTTTGATAGATGGGAAAGGTTTCTGACAAATCTGTTTTATATGGTAAAACCAATAGCCACGTGGAAAATTGTGGACCCCCTTACTTTATGTATAGCTACGTCGAAGTACTCGGCTCCTTGTCGGGTGTATACTGTAGTCCTGCCATTGCCATCAAAATCTACATAAAATATTGATGATGTTACACGATCGGCAAAGTATAATCTGCAAAACAAGAAGAAAAAAATGTTAAGAGCAATTTTATAACGCATCAGTTAAAATGTAACCTTGTGTGACCATTCACTTATTATACACATAAAGATTCCTATGTTGGCAATAGTTGTTTTTTGTCTGATGAAAGAAATGGCCAAAACAAAATGTGCGTACTAAATATTTGACCAAAGGTATGATACACACAAACACCTCCCACCCCACCCCACCCCACCCCACCCCACCCCACCCCACCCCACCCCACCCCACCCGACCCCACCCCACCCACCCCACCCCACCCCACCCCACCACCCCACCCCCACATCCCATGGATGTAGCTATTAAAGGACTCACTACAAAAGTAATATTAATGTCCGTTCGGCATGCTTGTATTTGTGTTCCAACTCACTGTTTTGTCTTGGAAATGAAAAAATAAATGATGTAGCTACAATAATGATTTGTAAATGATCCATCGCTTACCGTTCCAGATCGAAATCTATAGCCAAGCCACTTGTCTGTACGTTTGAAACGATCACTTGTCTATTCGCCCCATCTAAACCAGCTTTCTCAATCTGCCCTGCATTGCCATTTTGGTCGATCCGTTCTGACCAGAACATCAGCCTATACAGGTAGATTAGATTAGACAAATCATTGGTTTGTGATTGCAATTGATTTGAGAAACATTTCATGATCATTTATACTTAATATATGTGATGTCATCAACCAAAATGAATCTGAAAAAAAATATCACATTTATAGCTCTGTGCTCTTGATTGTATTTCAGAAAACCCCATTAAGAATGGGCAATTTTTTCCAAAGATGAGCAAATGAAGGGTTTTGAAAACAATAGAAAACAACAGAAATCCTATCCTTTGTTTGGTTATATCTCATAAGTTCACGTTTTTTTAACCTCGGCACCCATAAAAGGTGGTACTGTTACATTTTATTTTATTTTATGTCTGTATTTGTGTAACCATCAATCAGATTGACTTGTGTTTGGTCTTATTTTATGAACCGTGTACATACAGTCATACATTAGTTTTTGTTTAGGATTCAAAATTTTACTTCAAGGAAAATTGGAAGAAAAGAGTTTGATGTAAAAGAAATAGTCCTATGCAATTGCAAACAGAAATTAAATTTGTTTTGCAGAATATGTATGATTTTGTGCTATCAGGGATTTTGTAAAGTTTCACACCACCCTGTATAAAATATCTATAATCAATTGTAATACTTGATATCCAACACCTATACTTATATTGATAGTTTTAATATGCCCACTATTGTATGTTGAAATGATGTTATCATTAACTGGAGTAGATAGATGTAATGGCAACATATATGTATGTAATTTTAAACATTTACCTTTGCCCAGCATGGATAACAAGACTTCTTGGTGTAATCACATCGTCAGCTATCAGAATATGTCGACGGCTACCGTCATATCGAGATACCACGATGTGTTGTCGGATGGAATCTGTCCAATACAGGTTTTGAGTCAGCCAATCAACTGCCAAACCTGTAACGATAACAGCAAGAAATAAAGCGACGAAAAAAGATGAGCGAACGGATCTCTCAGGTCGGTTGGTGTGTTTTTTTCCCTTTAAAATTACCGGAGTAATTATGTTATACCCTTCACAGGGGTATTCATAGTGCGTGATTTTTAAGAACGACGCATACTAACCGATGTTGGTGTGAAGGGTATAACAGAATTATGCCAAATTACCGTACAGGCTGCTTTTTTAATCTGTAAACATTGTGTCCTTTTTTAGAGAAGAAAACGAAAAACACATTTAACAAATATTTCCCGACCGTGACGACATTTCATGAAGTTTCATAAAATTGTGTTGTTATCTTCAGGGACCTTTTTTAATTTTTAGACATTTGGCGCAACTCTGCTGAATTTATCATTTGGACAACTTGGCGTTTACCCTTGTGCAACGATGCCAATAATATGACCTATGTGCCTTGCACTTATAAAACTCGCTGTGTTGGATTTCGATCGCGACAGGAGCATGCGCAGATGCGATTTTTGTGTACATGTTTATCCCCTCTACACGCCCGTACACTTCCCCGCACACTCACTTGCATAGCCGTTTTTTCTCAAATGGTGCCTGAATATTGCAGTTGCTGTGTACCTAAATACATGTGCTGTCTGTTGAATTTGGAACCAAAGTTTAATTTGAACTGTCTATTTTCAATAAAAAAATACTCCACTTCGGGAAAAAATTCACAAAAGCTCACAGACAACAAATAAGCACATCATTTTACTCGACCTAGAATTTCAAACTTACAAATTTGGCGTTCCGAAAATATCGGAAGAAGATTTTTTGAAAATTCTGTTACTCTCGACTGGCTTGACCAATTTTGATCCGGTAAAAAGTATGTTGATATATCGATTCGCGCCAATACAGACAAACTGACACGAGGGCAATCATTGGCTAGCAAAATCTTCTGCGCAGCAGTACAATGTACGAAGTCAGTTTACCAGTGAATCGATTTGGATTTTTTTGCTGACATCGGGAAAACCCCGATGATGCGAGTGACGTCATTGAATGGGCGGCGCCCTTCACGTATTAGCTCATTAGCATAATTTATGTCCGTGAAATGTATCACGCAGTTTGATAAGTGCCTTGATTATGCTTCACGTACATGTGACATCCGTTTAATAGCCATATGACAACCACATATAGCACCAACGTGACACAGTGGTATAGCCACGTGATGCACGACTGTTTATACCGACTATTACGAACCTTCGACACTCTCGGTTCCTCCTGCCAGAGTCTGAAGTGCCTCCTGGTCGTAAAGACGAGCCCAAAAAATGCTTTTTCTTCGAATATCAGAGAAGAACATCAGTCTAGCCCTCACATCCGTTGTCAGAGAGACGGCAAAATCGCGATTCTCAAGAATACACGTAGAGTTAAAGTCTGTTAACTCAAGAAAGTTTCCAAATGTGCTGCAAATGCTGTCAGCGGTAACGAAATACACGCGTCCGATGGCGAAACTTCTGTCAGCTATGATTAAATATGTAAGATTTAAATAATATCATTAAATACAATAATACAGTATTGGTCTATCTACAAAGCTTCGCAATTATGATTCGACATGATCTTACTCTACTCGGACGCGCCTTCTATAGGGGCAAAACTGAGGTTGGTAAAAGATCAGAAAAGATATAATACGCGCGGGTATCATCATGTGATAAGGAATAATTCAAATCCGCTACAAGATAGCATGGATGCCCCGCCCCCCCCCCCCCCCTCCCCGTCCTTCCCCCTCCTCCCTCCTCTCTGGATTCCCTCCTCCCGCCCGCAACCACGACATCGGGTGGGATGAGGCTAAAGTTATTGATAAGGAGGCGCACAGGATGTTTAAAAGGGGATCCATCTGGATTGTTAGAACGGGTTATACCACAAAGCTATTAACTTTTTCACGCAGGCCCGGGCCCGTCTATCGATCTTTAGACGAGTGATGGTCCTCTTGTAGACTCAATAACAGTCACTATGACGATCGATCGTCAAAAAAGGGTCACTAGTCTCTGTGTGAATCCATTGACCGATGATCGATCGAAGTTCTTGCACGTTTTGAAACGGCTGAATTAGTCTCCACTTTATCGTCGGGCTTGTGTGACTAAAAGGTTTATTAAACTAAACTACTAAGACGAGAGGGCTTATTCAAGAGCTCAGCTCAGCAGACTCCACAGCGCTCCAACGCTGAGCGCAAGCGTTGACCCCCGTTTACCGATCAGACTGTGTCATGTTGTTGTGTTGGAGCTACTACGCATGTGTCAGAGCGCAAACGAGTTCGATATGCTCAGCGCTTTAGTCATGTTAGTGATGAGAACTAGCGTCAATAATCCGAGGAAGTGTTCAGCTCAGTTTAGCATGAAATTGTCACAACAAGTGAGTCTAATTATTTTCATTTTATAATATTATGCATCTGGATTTGTCACGATACTACTTACAAACCTATGAGTATGAATATATTAACCAACATACCAAGGTGCATACTACTTACATATACATGTGCGCCCATCTGTTTGTAACATGTGACTATCCTCGCACAAACACTGGTAGCCATTAGTATTGGTACTGCTGACGCACAGGTGCTCGCATGGATTGCTGGAGCATGGTGCTGGAAATGGGGGAGACGGAGACAAAATATTCTAATAATTTAGTTTGTTTAATTTAGTTTGTTTACATAAGCATTAATTTAGTTTGTTTACATAAGCATTATTTCTCCTTTTAATGTAGGCCTAATTCAATGTTATATTTCCCACCGCACAGCGCGGTCTCAGAGTGCGTAGTGCAGGC
The DNA here is from genome assembly GCA_035610835.1 of Ophiura sarsii. Taxonomy (NCBI): domain Eukaryota; kingdom Metazoa; phylum Echinodermata; class Ophiuroidea; order Amphilepidida; family Ophiuridae; genus Ophiura; species Ophiura sarsii. The sequence continues at coordinate 58,394,555 of CM069441.1, forward strand.
GCTAATGGCGTTGGTGTCATAAAGATTGGCTTGTAACCTCTGACGACGGAAACGATTTGCCCAAAGCGATTTGCTTTAATATAATCTGCATTCGTATTGGTTTGAACTAACGTAACAACTGGTAATTACAGTTATCCATTAAAAATGACAAATATCCCATTTACTAATAAGACTCAATTAAATTGTGTCATCATAGAAACGTCTGAGTTTGAATTACGTATATTTTCAAATACCATGAGCTTAGGCCTGGGCGCACTTTCCATTGCTTAATACAAAGTGCCTTTCATCGCTTGCGGCTCGCTAATTACAGTCTGCACTGCCAGAGACGACGTTTGACACGATATGCCTAAATTTGCCAATTTGTATTGGTTCACGTAATCACGAATACCCATTGAAAAATTATATATCTAATTACCCTTTCTTTACAGTTTGGCAAGTTAAATAACAGTTCTTGAACATGTTCGGTAATTTTTTTATTAGTCACGTGTTTAATTCAAACTTTCAAATTATGCACCTCGATTTTGAGGAGAAATGGTAGAAAAGGGATATTGATTTTTTTATCGTGTTGCCGGTATGTTCTTACGATACCAGGGGCTCGCCACTATGATTTCGCGTGGCCGCCATCGTCTGTACACTGTTACATGTTGCATGTGTAGACTTACGCCATCAACGGTGTCAAATACAATGAAGGGGGCTGTTAACCCCACAACATGAAATTATCAAGCGCTGTAACTTTTGAACTATTAATATGACTAGCGGAACGCCCGTCCTTCGGACGGGCTCTCCCGCTAGGGAGTAGGGCCTACCAGATAGAACACCTACAAAATGAAACAACACATAAGTGTTGGAAAATTTATAACGATACACATAGGAATAGAACAATATTTAAAACATTTTTGTTTTAAATCAAAAGGTTTTGTTTTAGGGCCTAATTCAAAAGTGTTCATATTTCAATTAAAAAAATAAAAAAGATCCCCCGCCCGGCCACGCCCGTGGCATATTTCAACTCCAAGGCCTAAACCTTAACCATCTCCCGTACCCCATCCCCATTCATCACTCCCCCGCCCTGCCCCCGCCCCGCCGCCCAGTGGCATATCCGTTAGGCAATTTAGCATCAAGTTTCTCCATTAACTCCCAAACCACATCATATCACTACACACAACCCCCATTCGTCACCGCCCCCGCCCGTCCCGCCCGTGGCATATCTCAACCCCAAGGCCTACAGTTCCATCACTTGGCCTAAATTAACCAACTCCCGTATAGCGTTCTTCAGTAACCGCCTGCCTCCCAAACCTCAATTCTTCATGGTCTCCCTCTCCCCGCCCGCCCTCCCCCTCCCATCCTTCATCCGCCGTCCCCGCCCCTACCGCCCGCCCCGTGCTTATACACCTTCAAGGCCTAAATTAATCAACTCCCGTAGCGCAGTGTATTTCTCCAATATGTGTCCGCCCGCGTGTGTAGGGTGCGTACTGGGTGTAGTGCGTGTGAGCGTTTATTTTGAATGGCGCACTACGACGCGCAATGTGTTACGCGATCGACTGCATGGTTGCAGTACGCACAAAATAAACACAAATGGCCCGTAGAAAAAGTTTGAAAAGGTCCTGGATTTTACTCTTTTGCTCATATCTCGGTCAATTCTGTACGGTTTTCAGCCATTTATAGCTTATTACACTCACATTATAATCATCTTTCATCAGTGCAACGTTCACGGCTTTTAGACGCAAAATGAGAAAGCCTTATGGATACATACATACAACATACGGTGAATTATAGTAAGACTAGCGGGATGCCCGTCCTTCGGACGGGCTCTCCCGCTAGGGAGTAGGCCTACCAGACAGAACACCTACAAAATGAAACAACACATATGTGTTGGAAAATTTATAACGAAACACATAGGAATAGAACAATATTTAAAACATTTTTGTTTTAAATCAAAAGGTTTTGTATAATTTAAAAGTTTTCAAATTTCAATTAAAAAAATTAAAAAGACCCCCCCCTCCCGCCCGCCCACGCCCGTGCCATATTTAAACTCCAAGGCCTAAACCTTAACCATATCCCGTACCCCACCAGTCACTCCCCGCCCTGCCCCCGCCTCCACCCCGCTCCGTGGCATATCACATTTCGTCATATACCCCTGCCTCTCAAACTACATTACATCATTACACACAACCCCCATTCGTCACTGCCCCCGCCCCGCCCGCCCGTGGCATATCTCAACCCCCAAGGCCGTGCCTCCCAAACCACATTTCTTCATTAGACCCCCTCCACCCCGCCGCCCCCAGCCGTCCCCGCCCCTCCCTGTCCCCCGTCTTCGACCGCCGCCGTTCCCACCCCGTCCCCGTCTGCCCCGTGGCTTAGCTCAACCCCAAGGCCTAAAACCGTAACCAATTCCCGTGGAGCCGCGTATTTCTCCAATATTTACCCGCCCGCGTGTGTAGGGGTGCGTGGGTGTAGTGCGTGTGAGCGTTTATTTTGCACGGCGCACTACGACGCGTTATGTGTTAGGCGCCGAATGCATGGTTGCAGTACGCATGAAGATAAACAAAACAAACACGGCCCGTATCCATGGATTTTCATGGTTTTTTACTCATATCTCGGTCAATTCTGTACGGTTTTCAGCCATTTATAGCTTATAACACTCACATTATAATCATCTTTTATCAGTGCAACGTTCACGGCTTTTAGACGCAAAATGAGACAGCCTTATGGATACATACATACAACATACGGCAAATTATAGTAAGATATACATGGTATACATTTTTGGAAAGTAAATGAGTCGGCAAATCCATTTTTGGTATCAAATTTCACCAAGAATGCTGATTTTTAAATGTTTGACCAAATAATCACTTTTTTTTGCTAAACATTTGCGTACACTGAAAACTTAAACTAGTCAGACACAGGCTGGACTAACTTTAAGCTAGTCGAGTAGGTAAGTCAAACCTGCTGGACTAGCTTAAACTAGTCAAGCCGGTTAGTCAAGCCTGCTGGATAGGTTATGACCAACTTCACTAGCTTAAGGTTAGTCCGACTCAGCCTGACTAGCTTGATTTGTTCTGCTGGACTAGTCTGTGGCTGGACTAGCTTATTAGACAAGCTGACTTGACTAGCTTTAGGTTAGTCAAGCTGGCTGGACTAGCTTTAGGTTTGTCAAGGCTCAGAGATAAAATATCAATGGCGGCATGCAGATAAGACGTACTTCATCGCCGGTCCGGTTTTGCTAGCCAATCCAGACGTAATTTGCCGTAGTTATTTCATTGTGTGGCCATATTGTGTACATCATAGTGTTATATGTAGACTATTTTATGCTACATTTTGTTTGGAATGACGACTCGGAGTAGGAAAAAAAACTAACTGTAAAGAACGACGGTAGCGCGGGCATCTCGAACGCTAACATGGTCAATACGAGAGCTATTGAACAGGCAGCAGAGCATCACCTGTGGCGAAACCAAGTACTGCTACACAACGTGAACAATTTGAGTCAGGCGGTGCTACTAAGGTGCTCAACAAAAGTAAGTTGCACACTTTGTTTAGGGCATTGAAAGTAACTTTCAATTATTTTTTTACCAAACAGGCTAGATAGACATTTGAATGAATCTTTTCGGCACATTTTGATACCAAACATAACACCTAACAACAAAGATAAACCATGATTAGCACCATATATAGAAAATTAGTCACTTTTCAAAAGTCACATTTTCAATACAGCTACGCGGAATACAACACCAATTGTTAACAAGCACATACGCCGTATCAATCCCGTATTGATCGCTGCGCATTTTCCCTCAATGGGCGGGCTAATTCAAATTCAAAGTGTCATATGCACGGGTGAGGGATATGAATGTAAAGGGATTTTTATGGAATGGAGAAACGGCTGCACTGTGTGATTGATGCGGCCCGCCGGTCAATCCTAGTTATAACAGTGTCACACACGGAGTGAACCTCACACACACCCCACCCCGCCCGCGTAGTGTATTGAAAATGTGACTTTTGAGAAGTGACTAATTTTCTTTAAATGGCGCTAATTATGATTTATCTTCGTTGCTATGTGTTATGTTTGGTATCAAAATGTGCCTAAAAGATTCATCCAAATGTCTATCTAGCCTGTTTGGTAAAAACATAATCGAAAGTTACTTTAAATGACCTAAACTAAGTGTACGACTTTCTTTTGTTGAGCACTTATGGTTTGAGCTGGACTAACCTTACGTTAGTCGAGCCAAGCCGAACTAACCTTGCGTTAGTCAAGTTAACCTTACGTTAGTCAGAATGGACACCATCTGGACTAACATCAAGCTAGTCGACCTTAAAACTAGTCCAGCAGTGCTGGACTAGGCTAAAGCTAGTCAAAATGGACACCATCTGGACTAGCTATAAGTTAGTCAGGCGACCTGTTTAGGTTTTCAGTGTAGCAAATTCAGTTTTTGGTAAAAAACCGCTGAAATTAATTCCCTAGGAGCTTTTTTTTCTTTTTTCTTAATATCTGATTTATTTTTTGAACTAATGACCAAAAAGTGCCAAAAATGTGATTTTCATGATTTTGGAGGTAACTTATCACATTTTTGGCACTTTTTGGTCCATCTTTTAAAAAAGAAATAAGATATTAAAAAACCAAAAAAAGATTCCTAAGGAATTTGATTAGGATTATAATAAAACTAGAACGACACAATTTGACAAAATATATTTTTAGTTGTCTTTTACAAACCTAAAATGGGTCAAAAAACGGGTTAGTGATCATCGTTGGATTCATTGAACCCTTGTCTTCCAAAGAAAGTATTCTTTACTATAGATTAAATGAATAATGAAGAAGTTACGGCAGTTTTACGGAGGCTATGCTGAGGGTCCACACCCCCTTTAAGGTCCTACATCTACATGTAGTATACAAAATTGAGAGTGGTTTGGATTATTATTCGAAACAAATCCGAATTCTTCCTTACATGGTGTATTCCCAGTGGGTAGAATACCTGGACCGTACACTGTGAGTCCATAGGGCTCATCCTGTAGATTCAGTGAGTTTGTTTCAGTGCCATCGTTTTTGTTAATGTAACGTATCTTCTTATGTTTCCAGTCCGAAATGAATACCGTGTTCTAAATAACGAAACGAACAAAAACAGACAAATAAATCAATCAATGAATAAAGAAACGCCCCAGCCAGCAAACAAATAAACAAAATGTAAACAAAATATAAAGCAGTTGGGCGGCCATTTTCTCCACCATTTTGTCCTCCATCTTGAATGTATGTAATGTACCTTGACATCATAAAAATGCTGGAATAGAATTTGCAATGGTCAAAAACATGTATCTAGTCATTGTATATATGCTTTTGTCTTATATTTTATCTGATAAATGGGAATTTTCTCAATCTGACCACTTTTGCGGGCACTTTTGCAGGCAATTTTGGCAGCCATTTTGTCCGGCATCTTGAATTTAATGTATATACATTAGCAACATAAAAATGCTGGGAATTAATTAGCAATGATCAATAACATAATCATAATCATTCTATATGCTTTTGTCTGATATTTCAGCCGATAATTGTAATTTTTCTCAATTTGACCACTTTCGATGGCACTGCTGCTGCACTTTTTGCGGCCATTTTGTCTGCCATCTTGAATTTGACGTACGTTAGCAACGTAAATATGCTGGGAATGACTTCCCAATGGTCAATAACATATATCTAGTCATTCTATATAATGCTTTTGTCTTATATTTTAGCCGATAAATGTAAATTTTCTCAATTTGACCACATTTGAGGGCACTTTTGGTGGCCATTTTGGCTGCCATCTTAAATTTGACGTACACAAGCAACTTAAAAATACTAGGAATTCATTCAAAAGGTCAATAACATATATCTAGACATTTTATATGTGCTTTAACTTATATTTTAGCCGACATATATGAATTTTCTCAATTTAACCACTTTTGGCGGCCATTTCGTCCGCCATCTTGAAATTGATGTACATTAGTAACATAAAAATGCTGGAAATGAATTCGCAATGGTCAAACACATATTTTATTTATTCTTTTATCATATAATTTAACTGATATATGACTTTTCTCAAATTTTACTATTTTTGGCAGCCAGATTGGCGGCCATCTTGGATATCTGGAGAGCATTGAATTGTTGTCACTGTTAACATCCCAAATGTGTTTAGGGACCCTAAAAGACACCTCAAAAATTTGGTTTGGTTTAGTACTGGGGGTGCACGGGAACCCCCTGAACATACCCGACTATATTGCCGGTATTTACACACCGCGGTTTTGTCGTGTGTCATCACGAACACGGCTCGTTCTGTGAATCACACACCCATACAATTCGTTGGACAGAGTTTCTATTGGGGAATTTATTAGCTTGTTTGAAGATATTCCTTAACACTTTCCACGCAGCTATTAGTTTTAGCATACAACACAGACTTTTCAGAAATCTGTCAAAACTTTCATAGTCTTATCTCAAGAATTACTGAAACAATACTATAATGCATCCTTGTACTTATTTTAATGCATAATGCATTCTCATGGTTATTACAAATATGGTGAAATTCAATAATTTTGATATTTTTGAAACATTTTGTGAAATTTTGGAACTGTCGTCTGCATATGACTGCCGCTTGGAAAGTATTTTGATACATGTTAAGTAGTGTACGATGTTGAAACAAAGCCCAGAGTAAAGGCACTGAGGAACCCCTTTTTTTAGCATGGTTAGAATGCTCAAAAAACATCAATAGATCCATGCATCAATGGGCTATTCAAGAACAAATGATGTCTTATCTCTAAACAAGAACGTTCCATTTTATTTCTGAGGGGTTTCCCCTAATGAACTACCTGTCCAGTCACGGGGAAATGGTTTAGACGACATGGGGATTCCCCGCCGAAAGTCTTTGTTGGGAACAAATGTGAATGTCGCAATAGCATAATATACGGCCGAGTGCACCAATCATGCCAATGGCGAGAAGCTGAAGAATAGCGCTACCTTGATAGTAACTGAGGCGTAACCAAAAGTTTTGAGAGCACCAAACCGGGTAAGCTACTATGCTAGTAACATGCGAGTAATTTACGCTAAATGTTATACCTAACCGGACCCAAGAGTAAGTTGGGGCATAACGTTTTATGCTACAAGTCAATCGATTCTAGCAGATGGCGTAAATTTGTTGTGGACATAATGATTCGCTGATGCGGCAGGATCAATTGCGCTTGCATGAACAGGAGGTATCTATCTGAGGTGGATGTGACCCCCTCATAAGCTGAAAGATTTATGCATTTTTGAAACTCCATTCATGCAATTTGGTGAATACTTTTAGACACTATTTAGATCAACTCCTTTTGCCCATTCAAACAGTAAATAACTTAATAAATACATGACTAAATAAATAAATGACTTAATAAATAAATGACTAAATAAATAAATGATTAAATAAATAAATAAATAAACAATGACTAAATAAATAAATAATGACTAAATAAATAAATAAATAAACTTACAGTTAAGGCGTCACTACTAGGGAGGTAGCTTACCTCCCCTATTAAGTTACGCCAGTTTGGTTCACTCGGCCGATAATATGGCTGTTGACTGACTAAAGGTTTGATACACACGACGCCCCCACCACCACTAGAGACTAAATTATGCTATTAAAAGCATATTTTGTTCAATACGATAAGCATATTTATTGAATATGATAACATTTTCATTCAATATGATAACATTTTCATTCAATATCATAAGCATATTCATTCAATATGATAAGCATATTCATTCAATATGATTAGCATATTCATTCAATATGATAAGCATATACATTTAATAGGATTAGCACATTTATTCGATATGATAAGCATATTCGTTCATGATAAGAATGTTCGTTCATGATGTTCATTCGTAATGATAATCATACAATTATCCGTTCAATATGATAAGCATGTTCATTCGATATGATAAGCATATTCATTTAATATGATAACCATATTCATTTAATATGATAAGCATATTTATTCGATATGGTAAGCATATTCAATGGATGCGGTAAGCACATTCATTCAATATGCTAATCATATTCATTTAATAAAGGGGTAAAAAAAAGTCCCCCCCTAAAATTAGATTACTTTTGTTTAAATTAAACTTCACACAGAATTAAACGTTTTGAAAAAATTGAAACGATTATGAAAAGAGAAAACGCTTGGCTACCAATAGAAAGTTTTACATTTTCGATATCATGTTTACTTTTCCCAATACAGTCACATTTCCTCAAAATGATGTTTTCAGAAAAAGTGGCACTAACTTGTATTGGATTTTGGCAAATTTCATGTTAACGGAAACATCTTTTTGGTGATATTTGACTTTTTTGGGAAAGAAAACATGATATTGAAAATGGGAAACTTTGACGAATAGCTAAGCGTTTTTCCTTTTCAGAAAAGTTTTAATTTTATAAAACGTTTAATTGCGTGGTGGTGTTACGCAAACAAAATTGTATAGGATTTTGAAAATTATCACTGTTTCTGAGAACATCGTTTTGGGAAAATGAGACAATTTTGGGAAAAGTAAACATGATATTGAACAGGAATTTTTGTTGTTGTGAGAAGCCAAGCACTTTTCTTTTCACAAGTTTTTAAATTTCTCTAAACGATTAATTCTGTGCGGAGTTATGCAAACAAACTTTTCGCACAAAAAAATCACGAGAGAGAGTTTTTAAATTTACTGGTATGGACCAAGTGTCACTTTTTCTGAAAACATCATTTTGGGGAAATGTGACTGTTTTGGGAAAAGTTAACATGATATCGAAAATGTAAAACTTTTTTTTGTGGTGCCAAGCGTTTTCTCCTTTCATAATCGTTTCAACTTTTCGAAACGTCTAATTGTGTGTGAAGTTATACGTAAACAAAGGTAATCTAATATTTGAGGAGGGGACTTACTTGTTTTGACCCCTTTATGATAAGCATATTCATTCGATATAGTAAGCATATTCGTTCGATGTGGTAACCATATTCATTTAATATGATAAGCATATTCGTTCAATGTGATAAGCATAACATTATTCGTTCACTATGATAACATTATTCATTCAATACGATAAGCATATTCATTTAATATGATAAGCAAACATATTCATTCAATATGATAAGCATATTCATTTAATATGATAAGCATTCATTTAATATGATAAGCAAGCATATTCATTCAATATGATAAGCATATTCATCAATATGATAAGCATATTCATTCGATATGATACCATTAGTGGTGTGCTATAAAATGGTGATGTTTCAAGGCTGCCCTGTGTTTGATGCACTGTGATCTCCTCAGCATTTTTATATATACCTTTTTTATTGAAAGAGGTGACGCCGGCCAAAAAGAACTAAACTGGATGGGAGGTAGGCCTATGTGGGGCGTCAGAAATTTGCAATTTCGCTTTGAAAAATTATGTAACTCTATGCCAAATTCTATTGAATTTAGTGTCAGTTTGTATCTTTTAAATGTCTATTTCTTTTTTTTAAAGTTGCGCTTTAAAAATGCTCAGGAGATCGCAGTGCATGAAATTATAAACTCAATTTAGCATGTCTCTTGGTATGCATTCTTTAAAAAGTGGATCATTCCAGTTCAATGCAAATAGTGTATAGACCTTATTTCAATTGACAATGGTTTTAGCTTCATGCTCTAAACATGACTGAATGAGGTGTGTTACCACATAGTGTGTGGGTTAAGTCATTAGGTAAGAAACGCACGGTTACATTAAATCACAACACAAAACATTTAAAAAAAGAATTTCAGGTCTCTCCGTTCCTGATATATTTTCAATGAATACCCATTATTGTTTAGTCAAATTTTGAACCAAGATTGCACAAAGGATGATTTGAAAACTGATGTTGATTTTGACTTTTTGATTGGGAGTAAAGAATCGATCAAAAATCAACATTTAATTTCGTAGCAGTTTTAGCAGGTACGTTACTTTTATGTCACAAATATGGATCGCAAAAATACCCGTATCACTATTGACCCTACGCATAATTCTAAAAATAGGGATTTTGCACAAAGTTTTCCCATTCTATTTTAATTCCTTCTTCTTCTCATTGAGAATCATGACGCCAATACAATCTATTGACTATTGACTAGTGTGATATATCTAATTGCTTGCCTTTATGCAATACATTGGGCTATTCCGTTTATTAATGGTACACCCCCTAGAAGGCAAACATATTTTTACCGAAAATGTTGGGAATTCCCAAGGTAACATTTTGCTGCCTTTTATAGGTTAATGACCAAAATTGTCACAAAATTTTTGGAATTCCCAGCAACACCTTACATTTTTTTTTAAATTCCAAGGTGGCTTTTTATTATTTTAAATTGGGAATTCCCATGCCTTCTATATGGGTGTGAGGCATGATTGTTTTATTTTGGGAATTCCCAGGCTGCTTTTTGTTTTTAAAATTGGCAACACCTTACATTCCGTTTATTAATGGTACACCCCCTATAGAAGGCAAACATATTTTTACCGAAAATGTTGGGAATTCCCAAGGTAACATTTTGCTGCCTTTTATAGGGTAATGACCAAAATTGTCACAAAAATTTTGGAATTCCCAGCAACACCTTACATTTTTTTTAAATTCCAAGGTGGCTTTTTATTATTTTAAATTGGGAATTCCCATGCCTTTTATATGGGTGTGAGGCATGATTGTTTTATTTTGGGAATTCCCAGGCTGCTTTTTGTTTTTAAAATTGGGAATTCCCATGCCTTCGATAGGGTTGTCTGGCATGATTGTTTTATTTTGGGAATTCCCAGGCTTCTATTTGTTTTATAATTAGGCATTCCCATGCCTTCTAGGCCCTATAGGGGTTTGAGGTATGAATCATTTTTATTTTTAATGTCAAAACTACTTGAAATTGGTCTTAAATGTCCGATTGTTTGTAAAAAGACTGTTTGTACTGTGACGTCATATGATATTTTAACCAATGACTCAAATGGCGCAAAAGTAGAGTATCCCTAGATCAGATGGGGGCTGAAATAAACATATGTTGCAGACTGTAGACTTGCTTTTTGGTCCCGACATGGGGGTCAATGTTGTTGTCCATACCCAGTACTAGCTTCATGGCCAGACAACCTGTCAAACAATATCGCAAAATATACAGGTAACTGGAACGTAATGCTATTTTTTGCCACCAACCTGATAAATCGCCAGATCAAAGTAGAATCCATTGGAAGAGGCGATAGAGCTTACTGTGGTCCGGTAGCCTCCATTCAGATCGCAAGTTTCAAGACGGCTACCACTCGAATCACTTTCGACCCAAAATAATCTGAACGAAAAATATAGTACATTGCTTCACTTAATCTTAGCTGAAATCTTGTTCCTTTGCTAATCGTATGTCTCGTCAATACCTTACTGTGGTCTTATTTTATACTTTTTGATAAAATTCCTGTTTAGACTGAGTTGACAACGTTTATTTGTTGTACAATCAATATATCAAACAATAAAATATGCAGAACATCAAGGCTTGAAATCGTAGTACAGGGAAACATGAATAATAAGTAATATACGAATAATGTACATTTATCCACTACTATCATCATAATATTCTTTATGGGGATCATAAAATGATGTCTTTTAAAAAAGCCAATTCTTTTTTAAATTCCATAATATTTTTAATGAGAATGCCGTGAAGAAATAAAGTTTTTGAGTTGGGATAACACGAATAGATCAATATGCTTAAGATATATCAAAATAACATACTAAGCTACATTCACTGATTTGGAAACAACATTTTTATTTCTAAATATTGAATAGAAATCCAATGAACTACTCTACTATTCTCATCTGAAAATTCTGAATATATTTGAAAACATCATGAAAATCCGAGAAAAAGACTTAATTTGCACCAGAAAGTTCTTTTGACAAATGGCTGAGTATGCCCTAAATAAGGTTCGCATGACAAAAATTGCCCGCTTAGGAGCGCTATTAATTCGGTCTGGTAAACCTATTGTTATCAATTACTGCAAGAGGATTGCCCAGTGCACGTGTACAACCAGGCAATCATATTTAAATTCGGGGCGTGTACGAGCGGTACTACTTGCTAACTGCGTGGTGAGTTTCCATTATAATACAGCCGGTTGGTTGCACACGAGAATTATGTCGTATAGCAACCAGCTTTGATGGAAGGCGAATATTTAAATTTGGTGACGGTTTTTAGGGCACCAATTTACATGAATTTATAGCGCTGCTAAGCGGGCCTTGTAGCCTAATGAATGATGTCTTGTGCGGGTGGGAGATTTGTTGTACTTACTTGTCTGTTGCGTAATCCACCGCAATTCCATTGGGCTCATACAAGCCAGTATCAACCAGGACAACTCGGTTTTCTCCTGCAAGTGTTGCCCGTTCTATCTTCGGGGATCTACCCCAGTCGGTCCAGAATATGTACCTGTAAAAATGAAAGGAAACATTTTATTTTCATTTTAGAGTGATTACCAACTTTTAAAGTCTATCTCAAGAATGACTGAATCAATAGCAAATAGGCATGTTTGTATTTATTCTCTAATGCAATGGTGATTCCACATATGGTGATACAATTCAATATTTTTTTGACATTTTTGAAGTGGAAAGTGCTAGTTTAATAAATACAATATGAACTGTAAATATGAACTGTAAAACTCTGTTCGAGGGATAGTGGGTTATGTCGTCAATATGGATACGTACTTGGCTGCCGTCATTGGTTTCCAAAATGAAAGGCGACATCACAACATTTATTGTATATAGATATGTTTAACGCCGTGAACTTACCCTCGTTAGTGGATGCACAACAATACCGTGAGGTTTGCTAATAGGCATGAAAAAGTCTGCGTTGTAAAAAGTCTATCAACTTAGATTATAACTTCAGTAACTTAATAGCCTTGCTGTGGATGCACAACAACATCATGAGGTTTATCTAGTCCTGTGTCTATAACAGCTCTGAAAAAAGTTTGCGTTGTAGTCTATCAATATTTATATCTTCCTGTACTCTTGTTGTGGATGCACCAACACCATGAGGTTTATCTAGTCCTGTGTCTATAACCCGTCTATAACAGCCCAGAAAAGTCTGCGTTGTAGTCTATCAATTTCATAACTTACCCTTGATGTGGATGCACAGCAATACCGTGAGGTTTGTCCAATCCTGTGTCTATAAAGGGCCTGAAAAAGTCTGCGTTGTAGTCTATCAAGATTATCCAATCGTAGGTAGCGTCACAATAATAGAGAGTTTTGGACAGCCAATCAGCTGCGATACCTTGGATTGAGTTGGATGAACCGCTTCTTATCGTCGACCCATGTGTACCAAAATATCCTTTCCAGACTGCCTTGAAAGTGCGATCAGTCCAGAAGACATGCCCGGCTTCATAGTCATTGGTTAGACCAGTCCAATTACGTGCTTCATCATGTGAGTAATGCGAGTCGCTGAAATAAGTGTATTTAAAATATTACGAAAGATGAATAAAATGGTCTTGGATAATAATATTACTTTATAATTTACTCTATAGGCCTACTTGACGATTATTTAGGGACTAAATCATGTTTCAGCGTTGAAACATGATTTATTCCAAATTATAAATATTTCAAACAGGTTCGCCGTCGTGGATAGAAAAGAGACAATTATGGGAAAACGATCTCGCCCGGGAATCGAACCCAGGACCTCTTGCTTTACTGCGCAAGTGCCTAAACCATTGGGCAGCAATAAAAGGGATTTATTCCCTTTCAACAAGGACCAAGGATTTGAACGCCATTTCATAAACAGGCTGTGCAAATGAGAACATAATTTTAACTGCACTTCACACACTGCGGCTGCAATCGCGTAGCGCGCGTAAACACATTATCCGCGTGGTGCAGTTCGATTGGCGTGTTGGTAGCAACGTGGTTTGTCTCAAATTAACAACGCTCAGGATCGAGTTGTTGAAATTATTTTATAAACCTAATTGACAAATACGAAACTGTGTGTAAATCAACGCGCCAGCTATATAATGTATGGATAGGGGTAACGAGTGAGAGAGGGAGGTAGCGATGGATGTATGGATGGCCCAGGGGTCAATCAATTATCAGGAAGTAAGTACATGCGTGACCATAGATTTCGCAGAAGCCTCTGAAGCCAAAATTCACCACAAAATGAGGTGTTTGCGTGTTTTCTCCTCTAGTTTGACCACGAAAACGAGTAAAATATCCACAGAATTTTGTAAAGAGAACCCTTTTTTGAAAACGGTTGAATTTAGACCCTTTTAGACCCCTTTATCATGTTTACGCGGTCGTTCAAAAAATCCATTATTCCGCGTTTTATGGTTACGCATTATTTCAGTGAAATGATCGACTGCCCCTCCCCCTGGTGGAACGATGGAGGGAGGAGAAAGGGACTAGGTAGAAAGGAAGGGATGGCATGAGAAGGAGAAGGGAGGTAGGCATGAGAAAAACCAGCAGGCAGACAGAAGGCATAACCTAAGTGGGAAAACAGACGAGTTTAGTAGGACCGAGAGAGGCAGGGGTCGAGGGAGTAACAGTTACGGTTACTGACGTCGTAATCTACGTTCCTGGACTTGTATCAATTGGTGTGCTGGTAAACCAAGTGAGAGAGGGAGACAGAAGGAGGAGAGGTGGTATACAGGAGGCAGGCAGGCAAGCATGTAGAAGAAGTGGGAAACCAAACGAGGGCCGTGAGGGAGCGAAGGGATAACAGTGTCAGAGTAATCGAAGTTTTTGGATTGTGTCAATTGGTGTGCTGCATATTCCAAGTAGGCAGTATGAAGTGGGAAAACATAAGAATGCCGAGAGAGGCAGGAAGCGAAGGAGTAACAGTCACAGTCACCTACGTCGTAATTGACATTCCTGGACCTGTATCAATTGGTGTGCTGCATATTCCAGGTGAGGTAGGGGAGGGAGACGGAAGTAGGTGAGGTAGGCAGGAGACACACGGGCAGGCAGGCAGTGAGAAGTGGTAAAATCAGGGGTGATAAAGGCAGAGAGCGAGAGAGTCGCACTTACGTCGTAATTGACGTTCCTGACATGTGCCAATTGGTGTGCTAGATATTTCAGGTAAACCAATGGAGAGGTAGAGGGAGACGGACGGAGGAGAGGTAGGCAGGAAGGAGTGGAAAAAGACAATGTCCGAGAGAGGCATTGAGCGAGGGAGTAACAGTTACAGTCACTTACGTCGTAATTGCCGTTCCTGGACTTGTATCAAGTGGTGTGCTAGATATTCCAGGTAGGCCGTCAGTTGGATCACGTGATGTCCATAGTAGCCTGACAGGTAGTAAGTCGCCTATTATTTGACCTAAAATAATGAAAACATGGTCAAAGACAATCAAAAGATTTTATAAACAGGAGCAACACGCTTAATAATAACAAGACATTTCTTAGGCGCTTAATACAAAAAGCCTCTGAGCGCCGTACAACAAACAAAATATGATAAAAAGAGAGCAACATTAAAAATTTACAGAGTTAAAATGCACAGTATAAAATATAAAAATTGCATTAAAATACAGAAGAAATGTACACTCAATAATACAAATCAGTTAATAAAGTTCTAAAAATCAGTTGTAGTATTGCGGGTTAAACAAATAAGTTTTCACAGATGTCTTAAAACGATTGATCAAGTTGATGCTTCGGATTGTTTCTGGTAGATTGTTCCATAAGTGCTGGAGCTTGTACCGTTGTAAATCAGTACATCCTTGTTTATTTGATTGTTTGTTTTGGGGTACCTTTTTGGCTGTTGTTTGTTTGGTTTTTTTTGTTTTTTTTGGATATTCATCGAGACGAAATGCCAATATTAGCTCAGCAAATACTTAAAAATGCTACTAAATGTGCACTTACATTCAACATCTGCTACTAGTGCTGTCGCCACCAACACCACCACTTGAAGATAACATCGGGGTATCATCATTCCCAGCGTCAAGTATGAATGCAGCAGAGACTATTTAACAATTAATTAGCTGGTTGAGAAATATTATCAAGACCCAAAAAGAGCGTCTCTCCACTTCAGTATTCAATCCCAAAATGAGACTAAACAAACAACTTTGTAAGTTTAATGAATATCTGCACACGCCACTTATTTTTACACGCGGCCTGTATGCATTTTTCATAACTAATTTGTTGTAATGACAGAAGGCCCTTATTAAACGCAAGGGAATTCCCCTTGGGCAATACCTTCAGCCCACCACCTTTAAAATAAACCCGAAGTTATAGAAAAACTCGTCGAAATACATGTACATGTCATATTTGTATTGATACACCAACCCGTTGTGATGCATGGCTAAGCAAGTCAATGGAATAATTGATATTGCTAAGCTTGGCTATAGGCGCGTGTGTGAAGACCTGGGATTCTATAACGTTGGCTACGTCATTGCTATTCCTATAAAAGAAATATGTTTTTATTTGTGATATCGAGGATTGAGTGCCAGAAGGCCTTAACTCAAAAAATGCTATTTTGAGATAATCAACATTTAAATATTTGGGACTCATTACAATACACTGTCAGACTGTAGCACCTAACTTATAACTCTAATTTTAGTCAAATTAAGAGTGTTTATGAGTTATCTCTTTATGATTATGAAAATCTAGGTTTATATATATATGGATTATTTTGTACCAAAATATCAATTTGCCCAAGTATTGAGTTACGGCCTTCTAGCGCTCAACCCTGGTTATGGTCTCTTCTCTTTTCATCATGATCATTGTTTTTAGAAAATTGTTCATGAATAAATAACGCGAATGTTAAGTTTCCGATTTGTAATAAAATAAAATAAGACGAGTTTAATTGTCTATATTGACATACCTTAAAGGTTTTTTTTCGGGCGATTGTTGAATCCAACATACATTGGGCTTAATGGTACACCCCTTATAGAAAGAAGGCATGGGAATCAAAACAAATTGACACTTTTTGACCGTGGGGATTCCCAAGAAAAAAGTCCAACATCCTATGAAAGGGTATAGAAGGCATGGGATTCCCAAAAATAAAAATACTTTTGGACTTGGGGATTCCCAAGAAAAAAGTTCATATTCATCTCGAAGTGTATTATAAACTGCTCAAAAAAGTTTGGAATATTTTTTCTAGCACAAGATTTTCAAATATCGCGGGATATGTTCATTAAGTGTTATATATCCGTGTAAAGCTGATGTGTTTATATTTACAATGATAGGACAAATTTGAAGCAATCCCTTGCTCTACTTGCTTGAGAACATGGGAAGGTCACAATCTGAATGTGCCAAAATGAACACTATTTCGTGCTCAAAAGAACATCTTTGTCGTCTGTTCAATGAAGTGTTACATTGACCACTACAGCGTAGTGTGATGATCTATTGATTTTAAGCACAAACTAGAGCGGTTCTCGGCTTTCGCGGTTCTCGGGTTTGGCGGTTGGTGGATTGGAATGTTTGTATGATTTTGGACAAAACCTAACTGGTCTTGGTGGTTGGTATATTATCATGGTTGTTTATAACAACGTCAACTAATTTGATCTGGGGTTAAGGATCGTAAACCCCGGATAAGGCCCGCCTTATCTGGGTTTAGGTCACATATCTGGGGTTTAGGCGGAAATGACATACTTATGCTTCCATACACGTATGTGGAAGCATAAGTGTGTCATCACCTGTAATCACCTGTAATCACCTGTAATCACCTGTAGTTGGGCTATTAAGGGTAAGGCGTGAAGCTTTATAAATGCCCATCCAAACTTATCCTAATATACACTGCAGTGTCATTCATATAAAGCTATGTATACATTTGCATAGCAGCATTTTGCTGCTGCCACTTTGCTCCAGCGCTGTAAGTGTATTTGTCACAACCGAGAGCCGCATCTACTCCATTTTTGAAGCTGTTGAGTGTTGTGGCGTTGGCTGTCTTTGATGGCAGACTATTCCACGAATTTACAACTCAAATTGTGTCCTCTGGTTCCTTTACTGTTATCATCCATTTTGAAGAGATTTGCTTTCTGCATTTAATTTTCCGCATTCATGATGTTGTAAACCTGGATCAGGTCTCCCCTCTTCCTTCTGTATGCAAGTGTTGGCAAATCAAGTGTCCTTAACCTTTCTTCATAGGACATTTCTTGTAGTTTTCTGACTAGTTTGGTAGCTCTTCTCTGGACTTTCTCAATTGCTAGGATGTCTTTATGGTAGATAGGACTTCAGATGCTATTTGCGTACTCCAGGTTTGGTCTGATGAGTGTCTTGTACAGTATTTTGAGCATATCTTCATCCATGTAGGTGAAAGTCCTTCTGATGATGCCAACTATTCTGTTTGCTTTATTTGCTACCATCGCCACATGCTTACTGAAGTTAAGCATGTTAAGGGTTGGGTCACATTTCACTCCTAGGTCTTTCTCCTCAGATAGGACATCCAAGTTTCTTCTTTCGTTATTTTCTGCCATACTGTATGTGTGATACTCTTTCTGCTGGCCGTAGTGCATGATGCCATGTCATTTCCGCCTATTGCACTTATCTGTACATTGTTGTGTATATGATTAATAAGTAATTTGTACACCAACTAAGGAAGAGTATGTTAGTTACAGCTAACATACTCTTCCTTAGTTGGTGTACACATTACTCCGTTATATTTGTTAATAGATATGAATGTACAGATTATATAGTATTTACAAGAAATGACAAAAAAGATATTTATATGTGCACAAGAGATATTCTTATAAAATGTAATTTAATGTCAAATATGGAGAAGAAAAAGATAATTTGAAAAAACATGGCCAAACTTCTAAGCTTGGTGTATTTATAAATTTTATTGTATTCTATGTACAACATATATCAATAGAGAATGCAAGGCTCCTATAATGCCATTGTTCCTTGTGGTGTCTAAAATAGTTACCTCCAATAGCTCGAACAGTTTTATCAGGTTCTTCAAACAGGTTCTTCAAAATAAGGAACCTGAAAAGTATGGCATGGTACTTGACTTCACTGTACATGTAACAGATTAGCATCCATCTTGATGGGAATACTAAACTGTGTTTAAGATTTACAGAAAGAGGATACACTTATTTAATGATATTTATTTGATAGCATAATTCCTGCTATGAACTGGATGTCATGCACCAATTTTATTGAATGTAGAATAGGCCGGGTGCGAATCCCAAATGCTTTGGTCACACCTGAGGCACGTAGAGGTATTGAGCACCATAAAGGGCAATGGCATAATATCTTATTAAGATGGAACTGCTTTATTTGATGTGCAGTATCGTAATTAGAGAGACGGTGAAAGTAATTTGTATCATATTTGGTGTATGAAATTATATGGGAATAATTACTGGGTTTACTGGGTCGTTCAGACCAAGTAATGGTTTTACCTCGTCAATTTTTCACGAAAAATACGCCCGGTATTACTAGCTCACGAATGCAATGGCTAAACACATGGTACCAACATGGGTACCAGTATGAACTTGCGGTTAAGTCGAGATTGGACTGGACCAATGCAGTCAGACGGCTTTGTTTGTGCGCTTGGGCTCGGCCGCACGTATACCGAAATTTTAAGAAGAAAAAATAAAAATAGGGTATATGAGCGGCGCACAGCACTAAATCACTCCTCGTTTTGTGTAATGGTAGTAAGTTCCTGCAAAAACAAAAACCGAGGTTGTGATAAATGGGGTCCTTTGGGAATAAGTTTGGCGTGAGGGTAGCATTGTATAATTAAAATGAAAGATAATCTCTTGTACTTTATTCAGGATATTGCAAAATAAAGATTTTCGATTGTACCGAAAATTTATCACGTGGATGAACACACATGCTCGGAGGCGGTCAGAAGGCGAGCGTCCGGGCTGAAAATAGGGGTGGCGCTCTTTAAATGATCATATCGTAAAATCTAATTGGAATGGGTATCTGTTCTTGACGATTTTATGAAATCTTAATACTTGTTTGTTAGAATGTATTCGAGACATTCCAAAAAGAGTTACTAAGGACCCAAAATCGCGACTTGTTTAGCTCTATTTTACACGTAATCCAATGGGCGGTATATTTAGTGCTGTGCCCTCTTGTAACACGCAGTGGTGAAACTAATATTATATTGATTTGCATTGATTTAGAGTATGTAAAAGAGGTAATTTGATCTGATTTTAAAAGAAAACACATTTCTGCATGTGCCATGCATTAATATCATGAACACGAACCAATTTGCTTACAAATTGGGAGCAAAAACGGTTAAAGAGCATCATTTGACTACAAATCTGCATGTTTTGAATTTTCCCGCAATAATGGACCCCCTTGCCATGGTTATCCGATTATAGACCTACATATCTAAGCTTGCTTTATCAATCAGGGGTTTAACAAATAAAGTTAAGAAATTGTTGTTTAAAATACGTTTGTTATTGATGTCAAATCATATCGGGGGGGGGGGGGGGGTGACTAGGTTTAAGTTTGGTCTAAATTAAGACAAAAATGGGACTTACAACGTATCAAAATGTCAATAGCAGTACTCTGGGCAATTCCCTAGAGGATATAACCTAAAACAAATTGCATTGTGAGATTTACTAATATACGATACATTTATATGCATGACAGATAAAAAGACAATTTAGGCCTATTATTATTTCAAAATTGAAACATTTTTCACCCCATACCCTTAGAATTCGGCAATTTGGGCCTACAATTTCCACATTTGTATCTCAGGTTTAATATAGGGTGAGCACGTCATTGCGTAATCAGTTTCAGTGTCCATTGAGTTTTTAAAACAGTGTATATATAAACGTTTAACATAATTTGAAACATAGATAGTCTCATCAACATGTCATAATCAATGAAAGAGATTTTATAAACCTCCGAAATTCTGCAAAATGACTTTGTCAGGATCTATTTTCCGTTTTAATAATTAAAACAAATTCCCTATTATTTTTGAGGAAATAAAGATGTATTTTCAATGCGATCGAAAAATCGTAATTTTACCTATTTTAATTCGCCGTAGCAAAAACTTTGTGCACAAGAAATCTTCCCACAGTATGAAACTTGTTTAAAACTATGTTTATTTGTAATAAATCTGTGGACAGCAGTCAGCGCCACTGCTTATATTCACCTAATATTTTCAGAATCACGGAAAACGGAGATTGTCCGGAATGACCTTGTTAGAAATAACACGTGACTAAACATGTGACTCCGGGTAACACGTGACTCTGGGTCCGACTTTGACTGCACACGAATTGCTCCTAAAAGGTTCAGGATAGAGTAACAGGCCAATGCGACTTAAAAAAAAGGGGGGTGGGACTGGGGGAGTTAGGATGATTGAGGGTGTGTGTGGTTAGGGGTGGGGGCTAGTGGATGGGGGAGGGTGGGGGAACGCAGGGTACTACCAAAATAAAATACATTATTTAATGTTTAATATAATATCATATGGGGGGGGGGGGGGGGGGGCATCGGGGTTATATAATACATGTACTTCAACAAATAAATGTTGTAATTTTCGTGTGATTAAAGGTCCAGCGACGTGCTCATGAAACTTATTTTTAAAAGTTAAACAATATATTAGTTAGAACATTTCACATGTTATTTTTTATAAAATGTGAATAAATATATTTTAAAAAGATAAAAACGTTCGGCCGTATACCAAATCCAATACCTTCGCCAGAAACGCAATGAACCATGAAGAGGTTTGGGCGACTTCAATGGTGACGTAGATGCGGGAGGAACTGCAGTGTCAATACGGTCAGATTCACGGATCTACGTCACAGTTTCCGTGTTGCCTAAGAGGAGGACTCGTAGTCAGCAAACAATGCACCACGGTCTAAAAATATGGCCACAAAATAAAATAACATGTGTATCAAGTTGCAAAGGCTGCCTTACAAACAGTATTATGACCTCGATCTATTCATTCACTGAATGTGATAATACGGCTCATACACTCGTGATTGTATGGTTTTGAATGCACACAGCATGGATACACATATTTAAAGTTCGCGCGGTCATCAATTGTTCAGCGAGGTATGATGATGGGAAGAGGCTAACGTAGCATGCATTGTAAAGAGTGTGTGTAGACATATAGACCCTGTCACAATTTTACACTAGTGCATTGTTTGCTAACTATGATTTCTCCTCTGTGTTGCCTGGTAGAGCGGGTTTTTCAAAATACGAAGATCGTTTTTAACACGGATTTTGGGCGCATTTATTATTTTTGTAAATTTATTCTTTCCCTATAATGGATCGTTCATAAAATATTTATTTTCGAAATCCTTGTGATTTTGTCTTTATTTTGATATATAATACATTTACACTTCGGTGGATCTTTAAGTTTTCGCAGGATTTCAAAAAATAAATGTTGTAATTTTCGTGTGATTAAATTTTTGCGGGATTAAATTTTCGGGCAATTACATTTTCGCGCGATAAGATTACATGCTCGACTCGGGTGATGAAAATGGCAGGTTTTATGTGGGGGATATCGGGGTGTTATAAGAGATGTGTACCGGGCAGGGGTACCAACATATTTAATAACATTTTTCATGTGTTTTAATATTCGGGCAATTCAATTTTCGCGCAATTAAATCTTCGCGTGACGAAACAATTAGCCGGTTTTATGGGGGTATCGGGGTGTTAAAGAGATAGGTAGAGGGCAGGGCACCAACATAGTTAATAAAATATTATACATTTCGCATGATTAAATTTTCGGGCAATTAAATGTTCGCGCGATGAAACGATTGGCAGGTTTTATGGGGGTATCGGGAGTTATAAAGAGATAGGTACAGGGTAAGGGTATATACAATGTTATTATTAAAGGGCATGGGTACCAAAATATTGAATAACATATACTGTACAAATAAAAGTTGTATTTTTTGTGTAATTAAATTTTCGCATGATTAAAATGTTCGAGCAATTACATTTTCGCGCGATGAACATTTTATAGGGGGGATGGGGGTATATATCGGGGTGTTAAAAGAGGTACCGGGCGGGGGTACCAAAATATTGATTTTAAGGCTAATTTGAGGATGCCGGTGGCCTTTTTTCGGCACTTTAGGCCATTGTTAGCCTCCTCTCATCAACAAATTGTACATTTTCAGACTTTTTCATTTGATAAATCATATTTTTAGGAAATATGGACCACGAATATTTAATAAAGTGGGCTAAGTTTAACGTACACAAACAAAATAATAAAATAATTAGGGAATGTTCAGAAATACTTTGGGGGCTGGGCAAAATTGGAGGGGGGGGGGGGGGGGGGGCAACCAAGTTTGAATTTGCCAAAAGGTAGACCAAAAAGTGTTCAGTACTCTGGGGGAGGTCAAAAAAGTGACCGTAGTTGATTAATACATAATTAGGACTATCGGCTATTACAATGTCAGTGTTTGAAACTCAATAACATTTAAAAATTGAAAAATAAAATAAAAAGTTGACCATTTCCCAGAAAGTGATGAGGGGGGGGGGGGGGGGGGGGGGGGGGGGGGGGGGGGGCTACGAGAATAGAATTAATGTGTTGAGTGGCCTAATGGGAACCATATCAACGCAACGTCGTCGGGTAAGTTTAAATAAATAAATATAAATGTTTTGTAGCGATTGCTTAAAAGAGCCAATCTAGGCAATACTCTTGAAGACAATTAGCGGCTTGTTAAAAAGTTCTGTGAGAATATTGATCAACTCGGTTATTATCGTTCAAGTGCGAATTTGAATATGAGCAACCATGTAGACGTTAAGTTCAAATAAATAAATAAATAAAAGGTGATCGT
This sequence comes from Ophiura sarsii, assembly GCA_035610835.1. NCBI lineage: Eukaryota > Metazoa > Echinodermata > Ophiuroidea > Amphilepidida > Ophiuridae > Ophiura > Ophiura sarsii. The sequence continues at coordinate 58,418,185 of CM069441.1, forward strand.
TACAGATTACATTTGTTCGATGGAATGTTAAGGTGCCCAGTACCCTATTATTTACCAACATTTGGCATGTTCACATAATCACATGTAGCACTTTAGTTTTGCATTGAAACCCAACAAACCATACATTTTTGGAAAGCGTATGAGCTGCCGGATACGAAAAACTGCAATTCAGAGATTTTGACCTTGAAATATGCTAATTAGGTCCCATTTTTAGTGAAAAAGTCAAAAATCATGATTTTCAATGTAGGATTTTCAAATTGTTGTAACTCCATTTAGATATATGCAATTACAGAGATTTTAAATTTAGCAGATAATATAATTGCTTCTTAAAACATTAATGATGGGTTTTTATCAATTTCCTACAGGAAATATATAAACCAGCGTTTTGGGTAAAAAACAGAAAATAACATGATTTTTGTTAATAACTTTGCTTGTGGAGGTAATATTGAAAAAAGCCATCATTAATTTTGTTCAACTAGTTGCGATAAACATTTCTGCCAAATTTCATCAAAATCCAATGATTAGTTTTCAAGTTATAACAATTTTCCCCCAAAATTCCTTATTTTGAGAAAAGACAGGTTTTAGCAAAAACAAAATGACCGCCGCATACAAAATGACCTTATAGCAATAAATTGAATAAATTGCTGTAAAAATACCAAACAACACTCGTTTTTGGCAGTTTAAAGTTATTTTTACATTAACACAATGCACACTTAAGAAATAAACATGTTCTGTTATTTATTACATGTAGCTTAAGTGGTTTTTTTCATTATAATGTTCCTATAGTTCAGTGTTTTTGTAGGAAAATGATCAAACTTCAAATTGTAGTTGCCATTTTGTACCCCTTTTTTTAGGGGAATTTTTTTTTCTTCTTCTTTTTTTCTTTTCTCAATTTCCTTACATATCAAACTACCCATTTAAACAATAATTTCATTTATATTTATTTGTTGGTTGAATAGGGTACTGGCACCTTAAGATGGCTTAAAGCCATTTAATAGGCAATACTCTTGAAGACAATTAGCGGCTTGTTATCTAACAAGTTCCGTGAGAATATTGATCAACTCGGTTATTATCGTTCAAACGCGAATCGGTCTCATCGATTGACGGCGGCCAGATTGTTCGGCATACCTTTGATGGAGTTGATCGGTATAGATTGTAAAATTTGTAGTAAATATAAAAGACTATGGATTCAAAATGACTTCAACATAAACAACTATATAATACACCACAGTTAGGTTTTGTCCAAAATCATTTTACCTTTCAAATCCACCAACCGCCAAACCCGAGAACCGCGAAAGCCGAGAATCGCTCTAGTTTTGGTTTTGGTTTATCAATAAATTTGGCAAATAAAGTACAAAGAAACCTTATAAGTAACAAACAATTTGAGCTATTTCAGAGCAATGTAAAAGGGCAGTGATGCCTTCGTTCTTACTCTGTATCAGGCACATTTGTATATCATACCCTTCCAATGTACAGACTGTAACAATACCAATTATAAACTGCTCACAAAAAGTTAGGAAACTTTTTTTAATCAAGTATATTATTTATTATTTATTACCCTCTTTGTTTATGTTATATATCAATAGAAAGCTGAAGTGTTTCTCTTTAAAATTATACCACATTTGCAATGATTACATGTTGCTGAACTTGGCCACATGAATGAGAATGAGGCAAAGTCACAAATCAAATGTGCCAAAATTACCGTTATCTGTGCTAAATAGTCAATAGGTAATGATCAATAATCAAACCGGTCATGCTTGAGAACCATGAATGGTTTACACAAAGATTTGCACCAGTGAGCACAACACATACAAGTTAACCCTCATCTCTTTAGAAAAACATTGTTTGGGTATTTGCAAGACTGGGTTAACAGGTGGAAGGTCATGAAGTGCCAGGCTGTCATCAACGCCTTCGGATCATCCACTCGTTACTGAACTCATTTCTTGTCTCAATAAAGTAAGTTGTCTTGCTTGTTTTCATTACAGTGTCAATTTGTTTGTTTACAAAGTAACACAAAATTGCTAATTTTGGCACATTTGATTTGTGACATTGTCTCATTCTCATTAATGTGGCCAAGTCCAGCAGCATTTCATCATTGCACATTTGGTATCATTTGAAAGATGAACACTTCAGCTTTCCATTTATAGGCAACATGATACAAGAGGGTAATGAATAATAAAGATATACTTGATTAAAAAAGTTTCCTAACTTTTTGTGAGCAGTTTACATTAAATGTATGTTTCTCTTTACGGACAATTTGTGTTGTGTCTGTGGTCAAAATGTTTATTGTTTTACATTCCATTTTTTGGCCATGTTGACCTCCATTTAAGCACAATCATTGGGTGACCTTCTTGCCTAGTATACATCATTGAATGGGAGTAAAGGTGCGTTCATGCTCCCGTCGTTGACGGATATCGGTGTGCGAGTTGAAGCAATGTCAACTTTTGTCCGTCGACGTCGGCCGATAGATACGCAACAACCGAACGGGAGTATGATTGCGCCTTTATTCAAACAGATGCTTAAGGAGTCTTGTGACCTGATTTTGGGTATATCTTGCTAGACGTCCTGTACGGAATTAACCATGTGCACATCAGTTACGGGATGTCTAGCAAGACATTCCCTGATTTTTCAATACTAAAACATTGGTGACAAACTGAATAATAGAGAGATGGATGATAAGGGCTAAAATGTGAATAAGATGTTGACAAATTGTGAAATGTGTCCCCCTCGTATTGACTTCCAATAATGATAGTGCCCCTCCCTGAGATCAGCATACTTATAGTCTGAGAAAGTAACATGATATATTGTGAAACTGTGATATGCCACAGATAAAAGAGGAGAAAAAGAGTGGTAATAAAATATATAGTACTAAAAGAAATACAAAAATTGTATATATTTTATGTTTCCACATTTTTCTTATGAGAGAGTAAATATATTTCAGAAAATACACTTGTTGTACACGCAATTTACCTCTATAGCAAACAAATTTGCAACAAATAGTTAATTAATATCAACCGGACAGTATTTTAATTATATATATTTGACAATCACAGTGTTTTTAAGCGTTTGAATTGAAAAAGCAATTTACCAAGGTCCAAAAACAAAACAATAAACGCTTGAAAACTGTAATCTACACGCAGTGATGACCATAAAGTATGCCATCAAAATATATATATTTATTGGAACTTATAAAACAAGAACTAAAACTATATAATGATACAGAGTATGTGTAACTATTAAATTTATTAAAAGTTACTATTGTTTTTATATGCTCTCTCTGAACTCAACTTTATTTGCATATTGAACTGTTATACTTATAGTGTTTGACCTGAGCATATTAATTAATGAAAGCATAAATATTTAAATGAAATTTACATAATTTAGCATAATATCAAATTTGACAGTGACACTCAACATTCCCAACATTCACTCTCCGACCTCGTAGACTTGGTTGGTATGTGCTGTTACTATCACAGTCCTGTAAAGAGGTAAACAAATCATCAAATTGGTTTATTAGTTTACAAACATTTTAATGTTTGTTAAAACAAGTCTGCACTTCACAACTCTATAGATCTATATACCTTTCTGTGTTCATCTACCTCTATGCAGTGACATCAAAGCATATTTTAGAGATCACACCTTATTACATGTGTGATTGTATTACTGCACACCAGTGATCATAGACGAATCCCAATATTCGGCACTTTAACTTGTATTAACACTTTCCACGCGAGTGCGGGTATTAGTTTTACCATGAATTATTATACAAAACATATTTTTCAGAAACTGTTCAAAGTGTATCTCAAGAACTGCTGAACCAATACTATGCATGTTGGTACTTATTTTAATGCATTTCTCATGGTGTTTCCAAATATGTTGATGTTATACAATAAATTGAAACATTTTGTGACATTTTGGAACTGTCGTCTGCAGACGCCTGCTGCGTGGAAAGTGTTAACGTTTCTACCACGCATCACAACACTACACCACCACGAACGAGTCCAATTTCTGTGCCCCCACTGTTTCTTTGCATTTAGGCTGAATTGCTGCTGCAAAAAGGTTTAGGGTGAACGTAAAAACAGGATCAATTGATTCTCTGTTCCTAAATTGTTATCGAATTTGAAGTGACTTTGTACAAATGTGGTAAAAGAGATTGTGTCCGTACAGATTGAGGCCTTTATATTTCGTGTATTGGATTTTTAGTATTTTCACAACTTACCTTAAATCTTTAGGCTAATTTCAGCTTTGTCCACTCAAATGTTTACATTTTCAAGCAATTTGTTTTCAGCTATTACTGTCTCAATTTCACGCTGTTTTCAGCTTGTTAAACATCGTTCAGCTTTTCACTAGGAAGGTCAGTTTTAGGTGTGTAGCATATTGCATGTTGCGGAAGAAGTCCTTAAAACTTCCCTGATAATTATACATGTAGCGTTTCTTATCAATTTCATATACAAATCAACATTTGCATTATTCAATTAATTAGTACGTGGATAAAAAGAAAATCATAATTACCCGTTGTTGTTTTGAACCTCGACTTTGTTATCAGCATCGCCTTTCTTCACGCACTTGACATACACAATGTAGATGACTGTAAGTAATAGTAGTACACCAACTATAGAAACTACAACGTACACCCAAACGAGATCTGAAATATAAAAATGTTTGAGTTAAGTATATTAATCAAATGAACAATGAAAATCCAGTATTAGCTTCTCTATAGGAAATGAGTCCGCAAATCCATATTTGGTTTCAAATTTCACTAAAAATGCTGTTTTTAATTTATTTTATTACCCAACAAATCAAACAAATATGTTTAACGTAACAAAAATGTCGAAATCGCACCAAAATCATCTAGAGACACTTCTCTAAGAACTGTTTTTTTATATTTACATCTATAGTGTTCATAAGAATTTATAAGCCTATGTCACCTGGTGAAATGTTCATTGCCCCCCCCCCCCCCATTTTTTTTTTACAAACACAATCAAAGTTGCGTCAAAACCATATTGTTATCCTCCTAAATTAACAACGTAATTTTGTATATATATATATATCTTTGACTGTGATCCATTTTAAGGAATTATGCACATATCATGTTCCCAATCCCTTAACACTTTTGGACCCGTGGTTTGACATTTCGCCGGTAATACATCATCTAAGGATGTGTCTATTTCCCAATATGAGGTCCAATTAAAAGACTGCAAAGGACATATAAAAAGTATGCCCCAATGGCATAAACTAACCGTCATATCTCTGAAAATGGACCACATAGTCAGCGGTTGACAACATTTTAGATGATTTATAACCGTCGAAATGTCAAAATCACAGGTCCAAAAGTGTTAAGGGATGGGAACATAATAAGTTACAATTGAGTGCAACGTTGTTTTCATCTTTCTAAAAAACTTCATACAATGGTCGTCAACTTGGCCAACTTCGATCTAGGCCTACATAGTAAATTTTCTGCATCTTCGGATTATTGCTATAATATGGGACCTTTCTTGATCTTCTTGACCTTGTCCAAGGGTAACCCTAATCTACTTTTCCTTAATCCGTGGTAGAATAAATGAAGCAAAAATGCGTTGATATGTTGCGCGTGAAGATTGGTCTCTTCTACAGGTTTGAAGACCCAGTGCAATCCTAAGTTGTTTTTGATCGTAATAGATTGTTTGAAAATCTGTATCTTAGTTAACAACTACTTACTTGACGGATCGGTGATTATCACATGTTCATCAAACGTAAACGAAGCGTGAAAACCTCCATAGCCAACTCCGAGTAAAGGCTCATCCGTCTTAAACCGAAGAAACATGTGTCTTCCACTCGCCTCAAACGTCCCAGGAATGTCATCCAATGTTCCACAGTATACACCTATCAAGCGTGTATAGCTAGCCTCTGGTCCATCGTAGACGCTCAAAGAATCAAATGGACAATTATCATCTTCGAAGTAGTATGAAGAGATGCTTTCGTAGTAGTCCCAGTCGATGGGCTCGACATCGAACGCTAACATTTCCAGTGTGACACGCATGTTCTTTGGTGCAGTGATGGTGTACTCACACTGGACTTCGTCGGGATAATTGGCAGGGTAAAAAGGGGACGAAATGGTGCCAGGTTCTTCGTGGTGTTCGTTGCAGGTGAATTCTGCAATGGCAAATGAAGAACATGTACAGGTTGAAAGATCTGCAATTTTTGGACATATACAAGAGCACCAACGTTCATAAGACTTAGTTCATTTTTAATTGTAACAAGGAGTTTTTATTAACTCCTTGATTATACATATATACGAACTTTTGGGAACTGACTCGAATTGTGACCCATCGTTAGAATGACAACCAACCGGGTTTTTTTTCGTTTTAAAATCTTTGAAGTACCATTCCGAGTGCCCTTTGTTAAAATAATCGAGCCGTTGAGTCCCCGATTGTGACTGCTTCCGTGCCTAAACATAAAGCGCATCACACAATGTTATGCCAGCTTGCATTATTTGGGTTTCTACAATGTTCCTGCTGAGTACATTGTCCCAGTTGTAAGTCGTTATGAAAATAATATATTACTATCTTACAAAGACTAGTCCGTTAAATTTGATTTGAACAACTTTTACAACATCCACAATTCCACACTCACCTGTTATATACGCTGCAATAAACCCGTACGCCTTTGAATCCACCGAGTTGAATTCCACTCGAACCGCCGTGTTCTCAACAACAATAGGGGCTCCAAGTTCAATTACGTCGAGGCAATATTGGAAACGAATCGGTGATGTATGGTCCACACCCGCCCTGATGATAACCTCATTGGTGTTTGTGGCATCTTTGCAGTCCTGATCACCGTAGGACACGGCAAGGAATTCCAATGACACCAGAGCAGTTTGATCCTCCTGACCTAGGATCCAGAAGAAGCTGTCCGAGGTTTTTGAAGCAGACGTTGGCACCTGCCACAAAGGAGTTGCGAATCGTCCAGAGGCAGAGGTTAAAGTGCTGCCAGGTACTGTAAAATGTATGTTATAGGATTTTTCAGTTGAGGCTTGGTCAAATGGATTGTCTTTGCTAACAGTGTATAATTGGTACCCTTATTTTACGTTTTAAACACCTAAGGATTTCAATGCGAGCCCGAATGTAAGGCAGCAGAGGGAACTAACTTTACTTTCCACGCGGCAGGTGTCTGCAGACGATATTCCAACATTTCACAAAATGTTTCAAAAATGTTCAAATTATTGAATTTCATCAGCCTATTTGGAATCACCATGAGAAATGCATTGAAATATGTACAAATATGTCTAGTGTTGGTTCAGTAATGCTTCAGATTGACCTTGAAAGTTGGGAAAGGTTTCGGAAAAACGTGTTTTGTGTATGGTAAAACTAATAGCCGCGTGAAAAGCGTTACGGGGAGATGTTAATAACACTATATATATAAAATGTGTAACAATTCCATATAGTCTTGTTCCTTAGACTTTTAACTACATTTTATTCTTACATGGCATTTTCTCAATTTGAAAATGAAGAACGTTAAGATCATCCGTTGTTTCCACCTGATAAGCGGAACCAGCTAGACCACATTTCATCTGCCCCGTCGTGTCTACGGAAATGTCGAAAGCCAAACAGGCGAAGTCTTCGTTGAGAATACACAATGTAGCACACATCTCCTCGTTGTCCACCGTTGATGTTTCTCTTACGGATGTTGGGATGAGTTTGACGTACAAGAATGAGTCAAATATCACCAAGTTGCCATCTGTGTACGAATGGAGAAACAAAAAAGAAACATAAAATAACATTCAGAGGTTTAGTTAGCTTTAGCGCTTGGCGATATTTCTGGAGGTGGTTTTGAGGGAGGATATTTGTAAGAAGATCTACGGTACCACTATACATTCATCAGAGCCATTAACCACATCACAATATATATCATCAGAGCTACGAGTCACTTATTATAATACAATTTATTATTATCGAAGCCGTTAGCCACATACCACAGCATCAAGTGACATCGGAGCCATGAGCCACTTATTATAATTCTCGCCAGTTTGTCCGAGTCTATATATTACCAAAATACATTTCATCAGAACCATTAGCCTATTTACCACAATCCATTCATCAGAGCCATTAGCCACTAACCATAATACAGTCATCAGGGCCATTAGTCACTTTACCACAATACATCCATCAGGGCTATTAGCCACTTTACCACAATACAATTATCAGAGCCATTAGCCACTTTACCACAATACAATTATCAGAGCCATTAGCCACTTTACCACAATCCATTCATCAGGGCCATTAGCCACTAACCACAATACATTCATCAGGGCCATTAGCCACTTTACCACAATACATCCATCAGGGCCATTAGCCACTTTACCACAATGCATTCATCAGGGCCATTAGCCACTTTACCACAATCTATTCATCAGGGCCATTAGCTACGTTACCACAATACATTAATTAGGGCCATTAGCTACTGCCACGATATATTAATCAGAGCCATAGCCACATACCATCCCATACTTCATAAGAGCCTTCAGCAACTTACCACAATACAATTTGTCAAAGCCATTAGTCAACCACAATACATTTAATCAGAGTCATTAAACACTTATTAAAAGAAAATTTATCGAAGCCATTAGCCACTTACCACAAAATATTTCGTCCGAGCCATCATTACATCCATCGTATTTTCCATTGCATTTCATTTCATAATCTATACACCAGCCATCTAAACACTGATATTCTCCATAGGTGCATTCATATTCTAATGTAAATAAAACAATGCCATCATTATTTGCAAGAATGTTTAGCAGGTGTTTTGTTGAAGCATTCTGAATTGTGAATCAAAGCATATTATAGCGCCACTACGCGGTCACTAGAGTTTCTGTAGTTACAACCTGATAGTAGCCGGCTGCGAAATTGTCAAAGTTATTTTCTATGGACATCTAAGAAATGAGTAAGATAAGCGACTTTTCACTAAGCAACTTTCAGATCCGATTATTGAAATATAAGCTAAAAGAAAATATCAACCTTCAGCTGAGACTAAGAATAAACAAAATTGCATAACGTTAATATAATTAAATCGATTGAATTTGGTTAATATTTACGAACGCAATCGCTGCTCTGAAATGAAACACCAACAAAGTTAAGGGCTTACTATCGTCATTTCTGATGACTTAACACACATATTCGACACCCCACATGATCATACAAGAGGAAATATTAATTCAGTGCTGTCGTTGTCATTGTTGTTATATAAGGCTAGAAGGAAAGGTTTTCAGTATAAACATGGGCAGCTGATTTTCTAGTATGTGTTTCAGATTGAACGACCAAATCCATCAAACAATGGGTTTAGCCTTTTTTGGAATTAAGCCATACCTTGAGGTGTATTTCCGTTGAACACGGGTTCAATCCAGTCTTCGAATGACGTCACTCGTGCATATACTCCTGGAGTATCCTCCCTGGCACAACCGACACCCCAACTTACCACGCCGGGTAAATACCATTTGTTGTTGATGTACGTAACCATAGGACCACCGCTATCACCCTAAAATGAATATAAGGTAATGTTTTAATATGAACTACAAATGAGAACGTCTTCTACCTGCAAAGCAGGCCGCGACCCAAAGATTACTTCATACACGGCGGTCCTCAACGAGTCCGACAATATGATGTTGTTTTTGAATCATTATCCCCTAGTATACGTTGTATATAACTGCTCACAAAAAGTATCGAAACACTTAGAAATGATCCAATATATAACGGCTCGAAAAGGTATGCATTAATCGAAGCCAATAACCAAGTGCATAATTTTGTTCTGCGTATTTTGGCACCTCGATCGATGAGATACGATGTTGCGGAGCGGAGTTATTGTCATTTCAAGGGTCGTGGGTCCAGTTTCAAAAGTGACAATCATCCTATAGAAAGAGGTTTGCATTATTGTTTAGAATGATCAGATTCGTGCTTTTCAATAGGGATGAGTGTCACTTTTGAAACTGGACCCACGAACATTGAAATGACAATAACTCCGCAACATCGTATCTCAACGATCGAGGTGTCAAAATACGCAGAACAAAATTATGTACTTGGTTAATTGCTTCGATTAATGCATACCCTTTCGAGCCGTTATATATTGGATCATTTCTAAGTGTTTCGATACTTTTTGTGAGCAGTTTAGTTCAATTATGAGGAGCATGGATGACCAGGTAGCCTTCTGGCCACGTGTTGGTATGGCGATCAGGTTGCAATGTTTGGCTAAATAACAAAGTATATTCACAATTTCGACGCGAAAATGGTAAATAAACCGATTGATCAACAAACCTGACAGGAATCCTTGCCCCCCTGTGGCACCCCTGCGCATAACATATTATCTGTAATAGCATCTGTACCATACTTCTCACGGCAATAGTCTTGATCTATGATCGGCAATCCCACTTCCAACAAAATAGTGCTGATATCGCCTGTATTATGTGTTAAGATAAACTTCATAAAAACATTTATTCCCCGTTCTTTAAACATTAAAGCCTAGCTACTAACCGTCGACTGGTTGGTTCATATATTGCGCGAATCATAATAACAACTTTGATCGACATGTAGCATTATTAATGGGATTCCCCGGTATCTGATATTCTGCAACCATCATTTACATGGCAAGGCTTAGACGGCTGATTAGATTAAAGGCGTACTACCGGATTCTACTTTATTATCACAATTCTAATTCAAACTTTCAAAAACAATAATTTGTGTTTTAACAAAAAGAAGGAATATTTTACCGTCCTCAGAAGTTGCTCCCCATCCTGTAATAGTACAATATACCCCTGGTTGATCAAATACGGGAGCCAAGTCGGCGCCAGGGATACACACCGGTCGCACGTAATCAGTTATAACAACGGGATGCGTCAACTTTATGAGAGCCAGGTCCCAATCCTCTGCAAACTGCGAATAATTTGGGTGAATGTAGATCTTCTCAACCTCGGCAAATTGTTGGTGACCGCTCATTATCCCCGACGTGGTTATGTCAATTGTTCCCAGTAAATACGTGTTGAAAACAGGTTCATTGATCGCTCCTCTGCACGGATTTTTAGAATAAAAAAATACAATAGGTTATCCATGTAGCCCAGCGCAACTGACTACAAAGGGGAATCGGACTAGGCCTTTTCCACAACATTCAATTGAATCGGTGCATGACGTCCAACATTACATGAAAATTGTTACAAAATTTGGTCTATCATGATACAGGTGTGTCTGCTTTCTCACATGTCTGAAAACCCTAAATACACTTCTCGGCATGAGAATACACTTCTCGGCAGCTAATCCAAAATACGGATAATCTCTATAACCGTGATAACATCAAGGCAAGCGTTATAAGGCTTAAATTAGAGGCTGGTTAAACTCAAAAGTGGAATTTAGATCGTCAAAAATGAAGTTTAAAGATGGTTTCATTACAAACACCAACTTCGTATCTTTGTGAAAAATTATAAGTAACCGACATGACTGAGGCTTAAACATGTTAAACGAAAATCGGATATGGAACTTACTATGTGGCATCTCAGTTCAACAATAAAACTACAAAAGCTGTTCGCGTGTATTTTAATCGTTGTATATGTTTACCTGCCTTGGATCCCTAGATAGAAACATTGGGTTACCGTGCATAATGTGATATGACTTATGATCAATACCCAACTCTGGAATCGACTATGAGTTGAGAAATAAATACCGTACTGAGATTGCATCATCATGTTAGCGTGTTTTCATGGTGTAGATTATGAAAATATATTACAAATATTACATGCAGTGAGCGGCAGTTATTATCCAATCAGGATTCATTAAAGATGCGCCACAATTAAACTCCCAACCATACGTTGCCGAGTAGATAAGATGTGTAGCCTGCCATGGCCACTCGCCTTCCTGGGCTGGTTTCCCGCCAACTATCTTTGCTTCCGGTTCCAAAGGTACAGCTTGAGTACCGCAGTCGGATTCCCTCCATTTATAATCTGCGATCAAATAAAACCATGGTAATAAACAACAATGATGTGCATTTTGTTTTTGCTCGATAGATTATAATACAGGCTTACGGTGTTCAATGATTTAGCATGTATAGTTTGATTTCCAAATTGGTGGAGCCTCCTTACACATTGTTACAGAAGGACGCGGACGCTTACGAAGGCAAAAAAGGTAAGCACGCTGTGCATCAACATATGTGCGACGCGTAAGTGCGTCAAAAACCGCATGCGCATGGACATACTCTCACGCGTAAGCTTGGATTACTTTTGCGCGCGTAAAGATATAATCAGGGAGCTTATATAATGGGAGAGGAAATTCGAATCGCAAAATTGAAGCCTCCCCATATATGAGCATGTGGGGTGAGTACGCGCGATGTAACTCTTGAGATGACGGCGCACACTCATTAGCATACTTTAGACGCGTGATGTAACTCTTGTAACTTATTAGCATAATTTAGACGCGTGATGTAACTCTTGGAACGGGGTCGCTGTCACGCTAGAGGCTTCGATTTCGGCAATGGGAGTCTGTGTACAGAGACACCGGCTTAATACAATACAAACTGAATTTTCGTCAATTTGGAATTGATTAAACTATAAGTCTTAGATAATTTGGTATCCGATCAATTTACTTCTAGGGTCATGCGAACTTGTAAGGCCCTAGCATTTCAGGACATTTGTATTATTTTGTAAAAATATGATTCCCCCCCCCCCCTCAATTTACGATATTTTACGACCATTCGAGGTAAAAACAGCAGAGATTGATGTATCTTTTAGTATATTCTAAGATTTTAAGTAACTAAAATATGAAAGCAATGATACGAAATGTTATTGGACGAGTTCTTTCAGAGAAACATGTCATTGCCCTAAATACAAATAAAAGCATATCATTGACTGATATGTTTTTCTTTGTGTAGTTTTATGTTTTTCTGAAAGGATTGATCCCAAGAAATACCATTCCTTTCATGAAAAACATAATTATCATGAGTTGCTTTGACTAACACAAATATTCTGGTTATTCAGTGAACTCCGTGAAAATAAGTTTGATTTTATTTTAGATCATTTTGGTCCTACGACACTGGATGACCCAATAAGCTTATATAGCTTATTTCCATTTGGGGTCCGTTAGATGTGTAATCAGATACAGACCGGGATGATCCCCTACTCTTTACGAAAGAGTCTGTAACCTTTTTAACGTGCTCGGGTATTGCTCTTCCGATGCACGGGACCACCATTTTACGTGACTTCCAAACCACTGGTTTTTGCTGCCATTAGGAAATCGTCACAATCACTTCGCTTCATTTACCAGGCTACCGATACGGCGCATACAAAGTATCAGCACTTAGATTGTAATATCCCCTAACAGCTCCCCAATCTCGCTTGGGTCGACGAGGCAATTGAGACTAAATACCTTGCCCAAGGATTCAAACATGTTGGCTATAGCGGGGCTAGAACTCACAACCTTTGTATCATGAACCCTGCATGCTATCCACTAGACCACACTTGCTGTTTGTGTGTGATACCCGTTTCAAATTAATGATATAACCCTACCTTCAATAAATTCATACGACGCATTGAAACCTCTCCCTCCATAACTCTCATCTGATTTCAAACGAATAAGAAAACTTTCAGATTGAAATTGGGAAGATATGACAGTACCGCAATAGGTCCCGATGTAGGAATCGTTATTCGATGCATCGTAGAAAGTCAACGAATCCGATACGCATAGCGATGACTTCTCCATATGAAAATCTAAAATTGTTAATCGAACTTGAAAGCCTGGTGTTGGAGACTTGACAAGAACGCACCAGTCAGTGTTTGCTGGGTAATTCTCAGACGGGTAACCAGGCGATGAGATGAACCCTGGAAACGAGGAGTTCCTTATAATGGTGGTCTTGCAAGAGGTGGCTGTAAGAGAATGGATATAGATCATCATACATGTATGTCCATGGTTAAATATATGGAATTATTCAAGGCACTTAAGTCATGTTAAGTCATATGTTAAGTCCTCGGTTTTCTTTTGGTTCTGTGCAGTTTGTAATGTTCTCTTATTGAGTTAAGACAAGAACCTAATGTAGAGTCTTAATGAAAATATTTGACTTTGGTAATATTAATAAGAACAAAACTCATAGCCGGATATTCTGGATCTGGATGAATTATACTCCGATAAAACGTTGTGAATCCGCATCAACATCGGAGGTTATCAGTGTTTATGATACCGGAATCGGTTTAACAGGAAATGAGATCCAAATAGAATTGCTTCAATGATTTACCGTATTTTAATGGAAGGATGACCAGCGATAACAGTGATGCCGTATTGCATGACATCCAGATTATTTGGAATAAGATGTTTTAACTCCACCCGAGGCTATTTCATCCCACTGATATGATATACCACACATTACCGTATGCATGTGAAGCAACAGTTGCAACAAATCCGATTAACCAAATGGACAGTGCTCCGTTCATCAGGGCCATGCTGCGTAGCAGGATCAAGATAGAATTCCTCAAGTGGTGTACTTTGTTTTCTCATAAGCCTCTCACTGACTACCGTAGTTGTTCATGGAAACACACCAATATCCTGTTGGTTTAATGAGACCAAGCTTTAAAACATGTACTAAAATGCAATAAGCCCAGGTTTGAACAGTGTATACAAATATACGAAGAACACGTTCATACACAGACATTTTAAAGGAAAATGGATATCTTACCTCGATTTTAATGAAGTGAAATGCTGTTAGACGGGGTGTGCTTTTGAGAGTCTCTCTGATGAATTCGGAAGCCTGTACATTAGGTGCATTACTTAGGCCGGTAGATATAATACCACCATGATCACTGTCTGTCGAAATAATTTTTCTCGCCTCTTGGTTACACAGTATTTATATATTTCGAAAGTACTTGGGTATTTGTGTACATTAATTGCGATGCATGCAGTAGTAAAACAAAGCCTAGTTGATTACGATCACGCCAAAACTGAACTTTGTCATCAATTGATTGCTTTATGGTATTTCGGTCAACTGATAATATTTGCATTATAATATATGCTGTCTGTTCTTCCTTCTCGCCTCCTGTCAGTATTCTTATCTTTTGGATTCTTGTTTGATATTTAATATGAATCATTTGGGCGTTTTCGTGTCATGAAACGGAGCAAGGTGTTACATTTTGGACTGTCTGATAGCTCTAGCTTTTTCATACAACTTCTGTCCAGTTCACAATGAAAATGTTTGGCCTGGTATCATACAAGTTGATTGACTGACTACTATCACTGGATTTCGGGCGGACAGCCTTTTTATGAATCGAGCTACCTATTTGTGAGATTAGGAGTTGGAGTGTATTTGTTTTCAACAATCAATGTCATTTAAAGTTGTTTTATAGTCATGTTAATCAACAATATCTGCTAAATGTACATAATGTTATTAAGATATTTACAATACCAGAATACAGTTATCATAATCCATACGATGCACCAATTCCCACATTGTATCATGCCTTCCGATTTTTGTGATTACGGTAGGAATAATTTCCACTCTTTAGGCCTATACATCTTATAGGCTGGTAATCTCACTAAAATCTGGAAACGGTGTGTGTTGGGGTGTTTTTGTGTGTTTGTTATCCTCAGTACTCCGTTAGTTTTGATCAAAGTGTCGCCTAATTTGCATGGAATATAGAGGAAATAATGGGTGTGATATAGTATATTCCAGTGAAATTGGTTACCATTTGGTTTAAAAACAGCAAAAAACCGCTCGAATTTGGTTAAAAATGCCACTATACTCTATTTGGCTTCTTCTGGAAATTGACGTAATTTAACAAACGCAGCGTTTACGCACGCGTATGTGTCTTCCGTCTTTCAACGCTCGTGTTGATACGCCAGTGCCTCGAGTAGGCGCGCGAGTTATGTGTTGCAATTAGTAGAAAACTCAGTTACGTCACTGTCTCTTGATGGCCAAATGGACTATATAATTGCACGATATTGTGCGTTGCGAGTACTACCGCGTAATACTACCGTGGTAACGCGTCGCGTGCATGTTTGCGAAAGGGCTCACTGCTGCGACAATATACGCACTCCTACACATCAGGCGCATATAAGCCACACGGGAAATGGTTATAGGCCTATATAGGAGTATGTGGTGTTATGTCGGGTGGGGGTAAAACCACGGGAAATGGTTTAGGATAGGCCTAGGGTTTAATATAGTGATGTGGTATATAAGAAGCGTTTTGTGGGGGTTAATAAAGCAACCTGATTTATTTACTTACTTTTTTTGGGGGGGGGGGGGGGTAGGAGGTTAATGAACTAAGTTGGAATGTGCCAAAAAATCCACGGACCGAGGGTTAATGAAGTATAGCGGTTTGATGTGGTTTCATATAACATTACAACTGCGGACATGGAGGGGTTCCTTCAAATACAGAACCCGCAGATGGCGCGTTTTTAGACGGCAAGAAAGTATGCTACCGACTATCGGGTGCCGAGTTTCACATACCGTCTGTTTTCTAGCAATTGACAACTCATGAACTCAAGTTTTAACTCATGAATCTCATTTGCTCATCTAGCGGGGACCCGAGCGTAGCGAGGGTATCCCGCTAGTGTAACTAAAAAAGAAAAGAAAAAAACCCAAATGATTAAGCTGATTAATATGAAATTTTCAATTAGCTGTTACGAATAATAATAATAGTAGGCTACTAAAGAACCGAGCGCTGCTAAACGAATTACACAGGAGGACTTCGATGGGAACTACAGCGCCATATTTCATATACTTTTGTACACGATATATGATGATGTTGACATATTGAACATCAAAGGCCAATGCCACCAGAAGAAAATTAAACAAATTAATCAATTAAAAAAACCTAAATAAATATGAATGATGACTGATGAGTCAACCTTTAGGCAAAATGCATTTTCATTACTTATTAGTTTCGTACAGCATGGACTAAATAAGTAGATACGTGACTATAGTACTAATAGGTCTACACAAATACAAATAAACAAATAGAAAAAAAGAAGAACATATTTAAAATGGTTTTTTTTATGGTAAATGACCAAACTCAGTTTAGTCTGCTTTCTTGCCTTAAAAAAAAATTCATTTGCACTTTAAAAATCGAATCGAAACTCGAAGTAATCAATAGAAGACAGCTCCTTCCCCGGGGCTCCTTCTGTTTATATTTCCTTTATTTCGTAGAAAATATTGCAACAAATAACGTTGAATCTTGATTTTCAACAGTCGGTGTTTACGCGTGACTTTCTCCACGGAATTGAATGATGAACTGATTTTAGATTTCATTCATAAGTTGCATTGTATCGTAAGTCACGCCCACATTTCTTATCTACGCTGTTATTGGCCAATCAATGATTAATAATAATAGCGACGGCGATATGAACCATAGCCTGATTGGCCCATATTACGCAAAATAATAATATGTGATAACACAATTTAATCGTTTTCTTTTGTACGATTCTACTTTATTATCACACCCATATATGGATACTACCGACATTCAACCAAGAATATAGCGACATTTCGCTCCGTTTTGACATAAAAGCTTTGCTGTGTTTTTAAAAATATGCCTTTTTATAATTATACAAATAATACTAAGTATAGCATTTCAACTCTTCAACTATAGAGGGCGACATTGTTCTTTTAAGGAAACGCAGTAGGGGGGTGGGGTACCGCGCCATTTTGCGATATTTTGCGAAATCGATCGTGGTTATCACGTGATACGTATCGTGGAAAAATAATTTACACTGTTTTAACGAAATGCACTGTGGGTTTGTGTTACCAGCCTGAAATCATAGAGGTCGCAAACCCGGTCGCAAACTTGCTTATAACCTAGCTATAACAAGCTAAAAATGACATCTCTGAATGTATACCAAAGTGTGCAAAGGAGAAATTGTTGGACACACTGGTAAAAATGGTTTTACAACAAGTTCTGCTATCATTAATAAAACTGAACTCAAGTTAAATCACTCTATTTACCGAGCAATAATATAATTGTTTACGCATTTTAATTGTTTAGATACAAAGTTAAATAAATCAAGGATACATTTATGATAGATAAATGAATAAAAAGAAAACTATAAACGCATGGGCGGCATTTATAATTGATAAAAATTGACATAACAATGATGTTACATTAATCTACCATCAAGTTTAAAAAATAGAAAAATAAAAGGAATATTCGAACCCGTGATTTCCGATTGCCAACGACATGGTCAACCTACGCACGCCACAGAGATCAACGACTGTAATTGTGATAGTTTTATTATTTAACCATATCTATCTATTTATAACGAACGGATTTTTATTGTGCCATTTTTGCCAAATGTGTGTGTTGCTCTCGCACAAAATGTGTTTGTAATTTGATTATAATCCTTATTTTTAAAAGAACGGTAATTTTGTTTGACATTTTCGAGAAAACAAATGGCGTACTGATACGGTAAACTCCAGCACACTTATAAAACTCTATTGTATATTTCACGGACATAAATTATCCTAATGAGCTCATTAAATGACGTCACTCGCATCATTGGGGTTTCCCGATGATTGAAATACGTTGATTGAAATTCTAGGTCGAGTAAAATGATGTTCTTATTTGTTGTCTGTGAGCTTTTCTGATTTTTTTCCCGTATTGGAGTATTTTTTTATTGAAAATAGACAGTTCAAATTAAACGTTGGTTCCAAGTTCAAATGACAGCACATGTATTAAAGGCGACAGCAACGGCAATATGCAAGCAACATTTGAGAAAAAACGATGCCCGACTTTGCAAGAAAGTGTACGGGGAAGTGTACGGGTGAACATGACAAACCAAAACAGCCTAGTAAATAATCACCTCCGTGGCGCAATTGGTTAGCGCGTTCGGCTGTTAACCGAAAGGTTGGTGGTTCGAGTCCAGCCGGGGGCGTTGTTACTTTTTGCATATAATGCAGATCGACAAATCACAGTAAAAATATAATATTGACAAAATCATAGACCACTTACACAAAAATCGCATCTGCGCATGCTCCTGTCGTGATCGAAATCTACCACACAAGCAATGGGCGAGTTTTATAAGTGCAGCAGTCCGTGTGGACAAGCATACACATGATGCCGGCAGGCTAAGCAAATCCAGCATATAAAACAAAAAGTGCTCCTAATGGGGCTCGAACCCACAACCTTTCGCTCCCAAGACGACGTTCTCTCCACTACACTAAACGTTTCCCGGCCGCCACTCTGTTCAAAGGCACAAACAAGTTGACTTGTTTTATGCTTTTTTTGCAATTCTGAGGTGTGCAGTTCGATTTTCTTTCTCGAATTGTTTAGAAAACCATCCATTTTAGAACATCTGAAATTTAAAATGAACTGCACACCTGGGAAAGTATGATGGCAAGGGCATATTTTTTGCACGTAAATCCAATACAAGAGTTCTGAAAATCGACAAAAATATGACGTCATAACCATTGCTTCGGGACAAAATGGCGCGGTACCCCACCCCCCTAGAAACGCAGGGACATTTTCAATTCTATAGGGGGGGGGGGGGCAATGCTTCAGGTTTAATTGATGGAAACTACACTGATAGTTGCTGAATATTGTATCTAAGTGTAAAGTTCACTATGAATAGGCCTAAATAAGATTTGAATGAAAAGGAAAGTTGTGGTGAATAATCATCATCACACACCACACACCATGTACAACAATAACAAATCGCACACTAAATAATATCGTGACTCATCATTTTGCAATGATCCAACAAGATTTTATAACATTATGTTTTCATTCGGTTCATCATACATGTATACCATGTCTACGGCGATCATCAGTCTATGACCTGATATGTCTACCCTCAAACCTATGCTGCGCTTATTCCACTTAGTGTAAAACACTTAAAATTGACGAGAGTTTGGGAAAGGAATTATGAGGTCCACTTATTATTATGATTATGTCCCCCTTTTCCCGATTTCCCGACGCAACTAGCCGTTCTACTGCCAACCACCATCTCTTCTTCTCAAAGGCCTATTTGCTAAGGCGTTTCCCTCGTTTAAAAAAAAAAAAATTATCTTCTTCACGTCACGGAAATACATCTATCCGATGTGGATGTATAATATGCTTGATCTGTCAGCATTCTTAGATCTTTTGGACAGAAAATTAACTGTGTGTATACCTTGAATGCAGCGCCCTCTATAACTAAAAATTGCGGTCAACTTTTCAGACCAGCAGATTGTATTATAGCCGCCTGTAAAGCGAAATGATGCCCTCAACAATGATCAATGTGGCTTTGATCTGACGGTGGCTACGGATTCTTAATAATTGTTGAAAAAACAACAGCACTTGCAATGGAGTTGGTTTCTAACACTATTTTTATGATAAATAATATATAGAATCGGACAAACCTTTTTTAGGAGGCGGAATTTATATTTATAAAACCGCAGACGATGGTGGTGATAATAAACAGGCCTTGTTTATACAAGGGCTGTATTATTATCACCACCATCGTCTATAACGTATGGGGAGCATTTGATCATTTCACAAGTGGCTCTTGTCAGCCAATCTGCCAGTCTGACCAGTTTTTTTAACAATAGAGGGCGCTGCAATATAAAATTCATGAAACAGGGCCTGTTATGAAATGCATTCTACTCTTTATTATTATCAATGATTAGTAAACATATAATTTCCATTTCTTGTAATGGATTTTAAAATATTTGTGGTATATTATTCTCCTGATATAAAAATATTTAGAAACTATATTTTTGAATACATATTGACGTTGACACAAAGTACATAAGCACCATTGTATGTATATCTAAATTTATCAAACCAGAGTTATTTTCAATCTATTGTTATTAGATACTTACCATGCTTACAGCTTAAAAGTGTTGACGCAACTGCTACATGCGTCCGATGAGTGTTGTTACGCTTTATTCCGATGTGGAATTTAAACAGCATAACATCAGACCGTCACCCAAATACCCATACTTCACCACTTCTCATACGTAATTATCTTTACACTTTCCACGCGGCTATCGGTTTTACCATCTACAAAACAGATTTTTCAGAAACCTTTCCCAACATTTAAGGTCTATCTCAAGGATTACTGAACCCATACTAGGCATGTTTGTACTTATTTCAATGCATTTCACATGGTGATTCCGAATATGGTAATGAAATTCAATCATTTTTCAGTTTTTGAAACATTTTGTGACATTTTTGAATGTCGTCTGCAGACGCATGCCGCGTGGAAAGTGTTAAGAAGTGTTCATAAAATCGCATTGCTCAAAGTCGACAAATAGCAGGTTTCATGTTTCGCATCAGTCAGGGATGGATTGCAATATTATGGAAATAATGATTACGTCTGATTTTTTAGACGTGAGATATCAGGGACATTAACATGGCATTAATAATGCCCTTCGTAATTTCTTGCCTTTAAAAACCCTGGGGCAGACCAACCTGTGAGACAATGACTCACACAGTAAAAGAAAATGACCTAATCCTAACCATACTTACCAAAATACTGAAATTGGAATGTTTCAACAATACAACAATAAACAAATGTATGAAATGTGATTCTCGGTGTATTTGCGGTGTTGTGACTTGAGCTACGGGCGAGACACAGGCGAGACTTGTTGGTAATGAAGAAGGCGGCAAAGAACGTGTCGTAGTCAAAGAGATCCGTAATCTAAACCGGGTGATTTAGATCACCTCACGATGACCTACGTGCTTATTCCTTCAATTAAATGCTGCTTTGATGAGACGCAATCTTGTTGGGGTATGGTATACAGGGTGTCTAAAAAAAAAACCGTGCACGTGTTTACCCAGCTTATTGACCGTGAACTTATATAATTTGGTGTAACAATTGTATACATAGTGATAGCCATAACGGTTAGCTTTCATATTCCGTATTTCATCTGATTTGGATTTGTCAATCTTGAGATATGACCAATTAACTAAAGCTACCTAAAGTCAACGTTGTGCCACTTTACAGTTTGCAATGAATAGAAAGGGTCCGGAGAGAGGGGTTGTTACCACTGGGGTTACCAACCCCTAAAAAAAATCCAATCCGAAAAGCAGAGTATGCTTATTTGGGTACCATGTTATAGCTAGAGGTTCCCTCTATCCATACATACTAAAACAAGTACAAACATCCCACGCATGACGTCACAATGACGTCACCAAACATGACCGACCTCAAAATCTCGCCGTATTCGCTGGACAGTGAAATATCATCATGATCGTAGAAATCTTCGTCAAAAAAGTTCTAAATATCGGAATTTCACCCGATTTTTTGCTTATATGTGATGGAAATAGTGTTTCTAACATAGGCATATGCTAAAATATTTCAGGAACATACAATAAACATATTTTTCAAAATGGCGATTTAAAAACAAATTGTAAGGTGGCAACCACCCCCCTACAATCGGACTTTGACGGCTTACCCTACCCCCGGGTAAGGTGGCAGCTTCAATTTGTTTTCGTCAAAATGAGCGCAGGGAATGTAAAAGCGATCACCTAGACGCCCTAGGTCACTTTTTTTTGCGAGGATTTTAATGCTTATCTTAAGCATTCTTTCCGTAAAAGTGGCACAACTTCGATTTTAGGTAGCTTTAGTTAATTGATCATATCTCAGGATTGCCAAAAACCAAATTAGATGAAATAAACGGCATATGAAAGCTAAGTGTTTGGTCTATCAATATGTATACAATTGTTACACCAAATTCTAGAAGTTCATGGTCAATAAGTTGGGTAAACACGTGCACGGTTTTTTTTGAGACACCCGGTAACTTAACCATGATAACGCCAGAATAAATGCCGAGTGTTCAATATACAAATATATCTCTTTATAAAACTAAAGCAGGGTTTACGGAATCCCCTTTCACTTCATCATACAACAAGCGAACAAAATTGATATTTTGACTGAAGCGGGATTCAGAAAGGTACCCCCAAAAAATCGTAAAAGGTTGCCCACAAAAATTGTTTTAGTCATCTCAGAAAATGTTGAGGGGGGGGGGGGGGGGGGGGGGGGGGGGGGGGGGGGGGGGGGGGGTGGGGGTGGGGTTAGGACGTAATTTTAGTCCAAAACTGCCCGAAAAAATGCTCTACACAATGAGATAGGGGGCGTTTTCCGAATATTGGGGTGGGGGCCGTTTTCACACAAATAGTACCAAAAAGTACATTTGTACACAAAAAAGGTACATTTGTACACCAAAAAGGTACATTGGTACAAAAAAATGACTTTTTCAGATTTGTGGGGTGGGGGAGGGGGCGACCGCATATCGTATCATATCGTGTTTGCCCATA
The DNA here is from genome assembly GCA_035610835.1 of Ophiura sarsii. NCBI lineage: Eukaryota > Metazoa > Echinodermata > Ophiuroidea > Amphilepidida > Ophiuridae > Ophiura > Ophiura sarsii. Next base: position 58,441,415 of record CM069441.1, read on the forward strand.
TATGCCTACATTTGAATGAATATTCGATTTCTGTGGAGTTCAAAAACTTAAAATAAAGCAGTCAATGCGCTATTGTACATCAATTTCATAACGCTTTGGATATTTGTTAGAAATATACTTTCACTTTCTGGCAAACAAGACAGCTACACCTAGTGAGATTGGCAGTATAGTCATCAGTAAGGTAACATTCGGATCAATCAAAATGCCTACAAGAAAACACCAATCTCTCATGGCCCAGCTACCTGGCTACAAAGCATCTCCAACTATAGTATCATCATGTTTTTTTGTTTTTTAAAAAAAATCTTCTTCTTTCACAGGTCCCTCATATGTTTAACACAATACATAATACAGATCACATTTCTTCATTAAATATTACTAGTACATTATACAGACGATACTGAGCATTAAATAAATGTTATTACAGGGTCCTTTGATGATATATTACACATCCATACTGGTAAGAGGGAATTCGCATGTTCCCTGTTTTTTACGGCGATATATTTTTCAAGGGAGAAGAACAGATTTGCTTCCTTCAGGAACAAAGCGAAAAATGTTAGCCCCTCTTCATTTTTATCTTGTATTATAAAAGCGACACAGTTGAAAAATTGCATTTAAGGCACTCTTGTTATGGTTGGCTAGCTCAATAAGTTGAATCTGTTTATCATAATGATGGTTATATTTGTCTTTTCATTAATCAATTTAATAACATTTTCCCATAGATTTGATATTTTGAAAAAATATACTTTGACAGTCTGGCAAACAAGACAGCAACACCTGTGAGATTGGCAGTCGACTCATAGTCATCAGTAAGGTAACATTCGGTCAATCAAAAAGCCTGCAACAAGGTAAACGCCCATATCTCCATGGGCCCATCTACCTGGCTACAAAGCATCTCCAACTAGTATCAAGGTGGTTTTTTGTGTGTGTTTTTAAATTTCATTTTTTTCACAGTAACCTCATATGTTCAACACAATACATAATACAGATCACATTTCTTCATCAAATATTACAAGTACATTATACAGATGATACTGAGCATTAAATAAATGTAAACAGGGTCCTTTGATGATATACTACACATCCCATAAGAGGGAATTCGCAATGTTCCCGTTTTTTACGGCGATATATTTTCAAGGGAGAGGAACAGATTTGCTTCCTCCGGAACAAAGCGAAAAATGGTAGCCCCTCTTTTATTTTATCTTGTATTATAAAGCGACACAGTAGAAAAATTGCATTTCAGGCACTCTTGTTATGGTTGGCTAGCCCAATAAGTTGAATATGTGTATCCATAATGATGGTTATATTTGTCTTTTCCTTAATCCATTTAATAGCATTTTCCCATAGACTTGAGATTTTGGAAGAATACTTTCACATTCTGGCAAACAATGAGACACCTACACCTGGTGAGATTGGCAGTCATCAGTAAGGTAACATTCGGGTCAATCAAAATACGTACAAGGTAAACACCCATATCTCCCATGGGCCCAGCTACCTGGCTATAAAGCATCTCCAAATGTATCAAGTTTTGGTAGGAGTATACTTAATGCAATTACCTCCACGCAGCTTTAAGGTGCGGTATTTCATTCCGTTGCCATGTCCAAATTATACTATTAAATGTAACGTATTTTTGTAATATCATTTATTTTCCACAAGGCTTTATAGACTTAATCCTCTCCCTTTTTAATATACTTTTACCCCATATTTGGTAATCCTGGTGATATTATACATAAGAGCCATGGAATTTATATAAAGAGACATGCACTTGGTACCAAAGGATACATTAGATTTAGAATATATTTGGAAATACAGCGTGTCCTCAAAAAGGGTAAGAAATGGCAAGCTGATAATTGTAATTGTACTACAGTGTGAATTTCTTGTTGATAATTTATGGGGTGGGGGGGGGGGGGGGGGGGGGGCGGGGCGGGGGGACGGGCGGGGAGTGTATGTATGTGTTCTTTCATCACGTTTAAATAACATGTAAATCCAACGCAAACTCTTTGAGATACACAGTGTTAAAGTGAGTCATGTCAGAAACGGTACCCCAGTTTATGGAGGAAAAAAAGCGCCACCCATATGCAATGCATTTGCCGTTCGGGAAACGGGGGAGAGTGTATTCTGTTTAAAGACTTTAAAACTGCAAATAAAACAGTATAAAATTCATCCAATTAATTGCATTTCAGTTCGGTAATTGTTTAATATGTGATTAGTAATGATTCTAACTATCTTTCAACATTTTTAACCATTTGCTTTAACCTAAAGAGTCACGCTACATCTGTTGGCTATTACCTTCATCATGTTCATTCAAATGTCCAACATGTTCAATGGATGACTGATTTTCAATTTGGGTGAAATTATTTTTCACTTGCTTACACGTCCATCTACTATATCTGAATAGTTCCCAATGCATTTGTCTAAAGTGTTCACAGATTTACCTCATGTCACTTATGCTACCCTTTCTGATTCCTAAATATAAAGACGCTGTTTGCTGTAATTAAAAGGGTTTCAGCTTTTTGAAGAACCACCTTTTGGAAACACGTTAAGTTAGATGGACATCAGAAGGGCCCCGTTACTTTCCCGCCATGGTAAGAACATTGACTTTTGAAATATAGCCGGTGATACTTAAACTTCAAGTACATCGGATGTTTAGCTTAAGTATCGACTCTTGTGAATACATGATACATCACTCTATGCTATGCATGGGTTGAACATGCCTATGCTACGACATCTCCATTATAAGCAGCTTTTATGTGTATTTTGATTTGAAATAAGTAATGGTTGATGATAAAGTCATATTGGCGAATAAATTTATCTCGTTGGTAAAATGAACAACAAAAGTTGTAAATGATAAGCATTAGCTTTTAGTGTTTATTTTTTATTCATTTGTCATATTCCTGAGGATGTTATTGAGTGCATAAAATCGTCTTTTGAAGAATGATTAAACTAAAAGGTAACCTTGTACAAGGTTTAGAATGTTATACGATGTACGATGAAATGTATCCTTCTATCAACGGATTCAACGTCCATAGATTTTCTTTATTGAAGCCAGGTACATTGATGTTGTGTAGATTTATCACTTAGTCATGTTAGTTGCGCGCCAGTTTGCTGTTATAAGTATGGGGGCCTTTATCATACAGCATCAAGTGCTTGCGATATAATTCCTCATAGTGCCTAAGCACATATCAATTTTTGCAAATAGAAGTTAGTTGCAGCATAAGGACAAGAGACATTGCGAGGCCTTCAAGTAGTTGAGTTGAAGACACCTGGAAACGAAGTTCAATAAATTAAAGTAAAGTTTGTTCACTATCACAAACTGACTTAAGTATTGTATCCCTGTATAAAGTTGTCTGTACAGTTGCTGTGCAGCCGGTAAAAAAGGAATAATCAACGATAAGTGATGCCTAAGTGAAACTGGTTAAGTGTTTTCCTATCGGAGATAACAATAGGCCTATAATATGTATAAGGCCGAGAAATCGTTTGCTTATAATCAGTTTAATTGGTAAGTTGCAGAACACATGAACACTCTTAGAATAGGGTTCTTGGTTGTCTTGTATACAGAACCCTCAGTGAAAAAAGGTTCTATCAATTTTCATCATCATTTGGATGTATATAGCTTGAACGTGGGTAAAAATAATTATAAAAACGTGCTCGCGCATAGACATTTAGTGCAACATTTTCAACTTCAGCATTTGGAAATAATAAAGTCGACTACTGTGGAGTTCGAAATTTAAGTCAAGCTGTTAAAGCACTACGTCAAATGTACAACAATATTATGAAAGTATCTTGCAAAAATATACTTTGACATTCTGGCAATCAAAACAGGTGCACCTTGTGAGATGTCAGTCATATAGTCATCAGTAAGGTAACATTCGGATCAATCAAAATGCCTACAAGGAAAACACCCATATCTCCCATGGGCCCAGCTACCTGGCTACAAAGCATCTCCAAATGCATCAAGTTTTGGTAGGAGTATACTTTATTGCAATTACCTCCACGCAGCTTTTAAGGTGCGGTATTTAATTTTCGTTGCCATGTCCATATTATATTATTAAATGTAACGTATATTTGTCATATATTATATTTTCCACAAGGCTATACCCTTATTCCTCTTCCTTTTTAAAATACTTTTACTCCTTGTTTTGGGTAATCCTGGTGATATTTTATAAGAGCATGATAAAGAGACAGACACTTAGTACCATACGGTTAATTAGAATTTATTTGGATTTACAGCATTGTACAGCGTGTCCCAAAAAGGGTAAGAAATGGCAAGCTGATAATTTTACAACATTTGAATTTCTTGTTGATAATATACTGGAGGGAAAGTGTATGTATGTCATTGTATGTGTTCTTTCATCACGTTTAAATTTCTTGTTAATCCAACGCAAACTCTTTGAGATACACAGTGTTAAAGTGAGGCATGTTAGAAGCTGTTACCCCGGTTTATGTCCGGGATTTATAGAGACAAAACCAACTCATGTGCAATGCATTGCCGTTCGGCTTATGGGAGAGAGAGTGTATTAAAAATGCAAACAAAAAACCAGTATAACATTCCAATTGATTGTTTTTGTTAGGTAATTGTTTAATTTGTGATTAGTATTTAGTAATGATTCTAACTGTCTTTCAACATGTGTAACCATTTGCTTTTAACCCAAAGAGTCACGCTATGACAATATCTGTTGGGTATAAAAACTTTGACCGAAGTTAAAGTTTTACCTTCCAATGAACGGATGGATGATTGATTTTAATTCGGGGGGAAATTATTTTTCGACTGCTTACACGTCCATCGGATCGGGTATATCTGAAATTGTTCCCAATGCATTTTGTAAACTTTTTACAGCTACCTCTTGTTACATAGGCTACCCTTTCTGATTCCTAAAATAAAGACGCTGTTTGCTGTAAGTCAAAGTTGTTCAGCTCTTTGGAGACTCACTTTTTGGGAACACGTTAGACGGACATCAGAAGGGCCCCGTTATTTGCCCGCCATAGCTAAGAACATTGACTTTTGAATATAGCCGGTGATACTTAAACTTCAAGTACATCGGATGTTTAGCTTAAGTATCGACTCTTGTGAATACATGATACATCACTCTTATGCTATGCATGGGTTGAACATGCCTATGCTACGACATCTCCATTATAAGCAGCTTTATGTGTATGTTTATTTGAAACCAGTAATGGTTGATGATAAAGTCATATTCATTGCGAGGAAATTTATCTCGTTGGTAAAATGAACAACAAAGATGTAAATGATAAGCATAAGCTTTTAGTGTTTATTTTTTATTCATTTGTAATATTCCTGAGGATGTTATTGAGTGTATAAAATCGTCTTTTGAAGAATGATTAAACTAAAAGGTAACCTTATACAAGGTTTAGAATGTTTATAAGATAATACGATGAAATGTATCCTCTATCAACGGATCAACATCCATAGATTTTCTTTATTGAAGCCAGCCTAGTTGTGTAGATTTATCACTTAGTCATGTTAGTTGCGCGCAATATAACTCCTTATAGTGCCTAAGCACATATCAATTATTGCAAAAAGAAGTTAGTTGCAGTAGTGAAGGACAAGAATGCATTGTGAGGCCGTCAAGTGGTTGAGGGAAAGCACCATGAAATGAAGATTTATGCAGTGGCGAAGCGTAGCTCGGTTTTTCATATGGGTTGAGGGGGGGGGGGGGGGGGGATATGAAAGTGAACCGACATACTTGTTCTGCATAAATGTTCGAATCTAAACTTATTTTTGCTATGATTGAGGTACAAACACGCTTGTACCCATAAATATTGCATTTTGGGACTCATGCGCGCGCAGCCCACGACATTTTTTCATCTGTGTACTTTGACCATCATAATTCCATGATTCCTCTTGTCAAATGAACCGATTGTGCCAATCTCAACCGACACGACATATTGGGCCCCCTCGCCTCCCTCCTCTGGCTACGCCATTGGATTTGAGTATAGTATGTTTCGATATCACTATCAAAAACTGACCTTTATTGTATCCTTGTATAATGTTGTATTTTTTCATGACTGGGCGTAAGACTATCTTGAAGCTCGTGGCCAGACTGACATTGCTTTGTTGTATTTCAGCAAAGCCTTTGACCGAGTCCCTCATGAACGATTAATGCGTAAGCTGAACCAGTGTGGTGTTGTTGCAAACACAGCTGGGTGGATCAGAGCTTTCTTGTCAAAAAGATCACAGACTGTTGTCAATGGCCAGAGTTCTGCCCCTAAACCAGTTACTTCGGGTGTTCCACAGGGCTCAGTTATGACGCCCTGCTCTTTCTCATATTTATTAATGATATCAGCCAGAACCTTCAGTCAGAAATACGCCTCTTTGCGGATGACAGCATTTTATACAGGCCCATAAATTCACACGCACGAAGATCACTCTACTATGCAAAAAGACCTCTCGACACTTCACATCTGGTCAAAGACTTGGAAGATGGATTTCAACGTCAGTAAGTGCACCATTATGACAGTTACCAACAAAGTGAGCCTTCCATCTATGAATACAAAATGGACAACCAAGCTGTCCCTAGGACAGAGCCAGGTGAATCTGTCGACTACCTGGACAGCTAAAAAATGGGTTATTTTAGTAAAATAGCTATAACTCTGGATAGGAATGATCGATTTCAGTCATTCTTTTTTTTCCAGATGATCGGAAGAATATTTTCGTCAAAATATTGCTTCAGTTTTAGGTCAATTTTCTTTTTCTTTAGGAAAAAATATTCAAAATGTGAAAGTATTTCATGACTATACAACCTTAACGGTTTCACAACATTCATGTGACTATAAACAGATCAATTATAATGATTTTCATATTGCCAATGAAATTGTATACAAAGTGTCTCAGACATTGGGGAAGAAATATTATTGATGAATATTAGAAATATACTAACAAAATAAACTTACATTACTAAGAATGTTACATCGACAGCATTATATAAAAGTATATAACGAATTCAGTAAATGAATACAAAATCAACACAAGGAGGAAGCGATATGAGCCAAAATTCCAGCATTTTGTAAGCATTGAACATGTTGAAGTGACAGTAATGACCGTATTGAATTACATATTTAAGTGTTTTACCTAATACTAGTATATATAGATGGGGTGACAGGTGACGTCACACCGGGCAAAACGTGGCTAGTTGCTATTGTTCTTTGCCCGGCAGTTTGCGCGCGCATCATGTTTTGTTTAGGACCCGTGCTTTTAAAACTCGCGCCAAAGCATTATAAAGGGCAATACGGCATAGCAGACAGTGTTGTGGTCATATGCTGTTCCCTCAAGCGTGTATCGACAGTCCAGTCCCTTCGCCCGTTGCGTTTGTTGATAAACATTGGCTGTAAACAACGGTCACCTCATACTACGAAATCTTATCAATTTAATTGAAACAGAGACGAGACAATGAGCATGATGAGAGTGGTTCAGTCATATTCTGATATAAAGCTATAGCGATTTCGATTTGTTTGGAAGATAACATGTTTTTTTCTGAATCTTAAGTTATGCATGCCTATATACTGATGGTGTTATATGGAGGAGCTTAAGGGTAGGCAGACAGTATCATAACAAGTTGTTAAAAATGTATGACATTTTGGATAATTCATGATGGACAATGGACCTACTTTTATAAAATATTAATGCTGAAGTACAACGAATACAGCCGAAAACATTGGGTGGCTTTTGCAAGCGGCTTGCTGATCATTTTGGGTGCGGTTCATAAGTCAAAGATCTCTTTAAACATAACAAATATGAATACAACGATAGACAACCCAAACCGATCCATAAAAAAGAGCTCATCTTCGGTCATCTGGTCAATGGCTTTAATGAGATAGAAATAATATCACTCGGAATATACTATGGTCATTGCCACGTGGGTATGATCTGGCAGTTGTCCCTTCTTCGTCTATATCGACGTGTTAATGGACTCTTTAAAATAGTTTCTTGCGCCGGGTAATGATTGGAAAAGGGTGCTCATTTGACCCATCTTCGCATTTATAATACAGATTATTTAATCGGGGTGATCATTCTATTGGTGTTTTACACCTATGAAGAGACACCTACCCCATAAGTTCTTTGAAAACCCCAAATATACTTGGGGATCACTCTTTTTTGTTGCCATAAAGGGTTAGATAACGCAAATAAGTATGAAACATTTCAATCAATCATAACAAGGAGCTCGACATTTTCGGGCGTTAGTCATATGAAATTTGGCAACATCACCAGCATATTTGTGACCCCTCTTCCGAAGAAAATTATCGCCAGCGTCCTTAGTGTTAAAGCCCTATAAGTGTCTGCACCATGAATAATTCACCATTCGCCGGTTATTAACAGCTAACGTAACAAAAGTGGCAATTAAATTGAGTAATTATGAGTTACAAGATGTTTCAGTGTTCAATTATTATTCATAATTCAGCGTATCATGAATTATTCTGCGGTGACGACGGTCGTCAGACCAAGTGAACTACGCATATGTAATGGTCAATGTCATCCACGCTCATGCCTAAGACTTAGTCACAGATATGAGGCCAGCATTCCCATCATGCATAGCAGTTAACACTTCGGCGTGGCCACGTAACATTCATGCGATATCTATGACATGTCCATGTGACATTCATGTGATACCCACGACATTTCCATACGACTTCCATGTGATCCAGCAAGCTTTGCAGCACTAACTGCACCGACTAGCATATGGGTATTACCATGATTACAACGCTTTACAAAATGTCACTCATATGGCAATTTTTTAACCGACTTCCACCCACACCATGTACGCAGTACTGCTTAAAATTATATTATTTTCATTGTGTGAACTTCTGTTCAATGACATTTGCCTAAGACCCTCAAAATATAAGCCTTTACTACGATGAATACCAGTGAGTGACTAACATTCTCGTCTCTGGTCATATGACGATGTGAAGAATGCTGGTACATTGTCTTGACTCGTGATTGTCAGTGATGTCGCCCCCCCCCCCCCCCCCCCAATACTAACAAACATTGTTCTGGGAACAATCATTGTTCTGGGAACAATCATTGATCTGGGATCATGCATTTTTCCCAGAACATGCATTTTTCTGGGAACAATCATTGTTCTGGGAACAATCATTGTTCTGGGAACTATCATTGTTCTGGGAACAATCATTTCTGATATAGCGTTTAATTGGAAAGAAATCGTTTCCAATTTTACCTAATCATGATATAGACATCTACAAGAAAGACAAGAAAGGCTGCTACAAAACATGGTTGGAAATAAATTGAGTCGGATAATGGCACTTTAGTTATCATCTTGATTTCCATACATCATGCAGTCAAGATAGAGTGACAATAAATAATCCTTCACAAAACTCTTTTTTTAAATAAAATGTGATAATATTGCGTGACTATACAACCTTAACGGTTTCACAACATTCATGTGACTATAAACAGATAAATCATAATGATTTTCATATTTCCAATGAAATCGTATACAGAGTGTCTCAGATATAGGTTTTACACATTGGGGAAGAAATATTATTGATGAATATTAGAAATATACTAACAAAATAAACTTACATTAATAAGAATGTTACATCGACAGCCTTATATAAAAGTATATAACGAATTCAGTAAATGAATACAAAATAAACACAAGGAGGAAGCAATATGAGCCAAAATGCCAGCATTTTGTGAGCATTGAACATGTTGAAGTGACGGTAATGACCGTATTGAATTACAGATTTAAGTGTTTTCCCTAATACTAGTATATATACTACGAAATCTTATCAATTTAATTGAAACAGAGACGAGACAATGAGAGTGGTTCAGTCATATTCTGATATAAAGCTATAGAAAACGATTTCGATTTGTTTGGAAGATAACATGTTTTTTTCTGAATCTTATGCTATGCATGCCTATAGACTGATGGTGTTATATGGAAGAGCTTAAGGGTAGGCAGACAGTATCATAACAAGTTGTTAAAAATGTATGACATTTTGGATAATTCATGATGGACAATGGACCTACTTTTTAAAATATTAATGCTGAGTACAACGAATTCAGCCGAAAACATTCGGTGGCTTTTGCAAGCGGCTTGCTGATCATTTTGGGTGCGGTTCACAAGTCAAAGGTCTCTTTAAACATAAAAAAAAATGAATAAAACGATAGACAACCCAAACCGATCCATAAAAAAGAGCTCATCTTCGGTCATCTGGTCAATGGCTTTAATGAGATGAAAATAATATCACTCGGAATATACTATGGTCATTACCACGTGATGGTACCATCTGGCATTTGTCCCTTCTTCGTCTACATGGTCTATATCGACGTGTTTATGGACTCTATAGGGACGCACCATTTGATTTTCAGGGGGGGGGGGGGAGGTAGGAAGTTGGGTTCGGGGGAGAATTTTTTTTTTTCCGCCGCAAGGGGTGAATTTTTTTTTTGCGCCCCGGAGGCGGCGAATTTTTTCTTTTTTTAATGTATCCATTCATATTGAGTTGGGTGGGGGTAGATTTTTTTAAATTTTTTTTTACTCATCAGGGGGTGATTTCTTTTTTTTTGGCCTGCATAGAGGGGGAATTTTTTTCCGAAAACTTCCTACCACCCCCCACCCCCCTGAAAATCTAATGGTGCGTCCCCTATAGTTACTTGCGCCGGGTAATGATTGGAAAAGGGTGCTCATTTTAACCATCTTCGCATTAATACAGGTTATTTAATCGAGGTGATCATTCTATTGGTGTTTTATACCTATGAAGAAACACCTACCTCATAAGTTTTTTGAAAACCCCAAATATACTTGGGGATCACTCTTTTTTGTTGCCATAAAGGGTTAGATAACGCAAATAAGTATGAAACATTTCAATCAATCATAACAAGGAGTTCGACATTTTCGAGCGTTAGTCATATGAAATTTGGCAACATCACCAGCATATTTGTGACCCTTCTTGCCGTAGAAAATCATCGCCAGCGTCCTTAGTGTTAAAGCCCTATAAGTGTCTGCACCATGAATAATTCACCATTCGCCGGTTATTAACAGCTAACGTAACAAAAGTGGCAATTAAATTGAGTAATTATGTGTTACAAGATGTTTCAATGTTCAATTATTATTCATAATTCAGCGTATCATGAATTATTCTGCGGTGTCGACGGGCGTCAGACCAAGTGAACTAAGATGCATGGTCAATGTGATCCACGCGCCTAAGACTTAGTCACAGATATGAGGCCAGCATTCCCACCATGCTTAGCAGTTAACACTTCTGCGTGGCCACGTAACATTCATGCGATATCTATGACATGACCATGTGACATTCATGTGATACCCACGACATTTCCATACGACTTCCATGTGATCCAGCAAGCTTTGCAGCACTAACTGCACCGACTAGCATATGGGTATAACCATGATTACAACGCTTTACAAAATGTCACTCATATGGCAATTTTTTAACCGACTTCCACCCACACCATGTACGCAGTACTGCTTAAAATTATATTATTTGCATTGTGTGAACTTCTGTTCAATGACATTTGCCTAAGACCCTCAAAATATAAGCCTTTACTACGATGAATACCAGTGAGTGACTAACATTCTCGTCTCTGGTCATATGACGATGTGAAGAATGCTGGTACATTGTCTTGACTCGTGATTGTCAGTGATGTCGCCCCCCCCCCCCCAATACTAACAAACATTGTTCTGGGAACAATCATTGATCTGGGATCATGCATTTTTCCCAGAACATGCATTTTTCTGGGAACAATCATTGATCTGGGATCATGCATTGTTCCCAGAACATGCATTTTTCTGGGAACAATCATTGTTCTGGGAACTATCATTGTTCTGGGAACAATCATTTCTGATATAGCGTTTAATTGGAAAGAAATCGTTTCCAATTTTACCTAATCATGATATAGACATCTACAAGAAAGACAAGAAAGGCTGCTACAAAACATGGTTGGAAATAAATTGAGTCGGATAATGGCACTTTAGTTATCATCTTGATTTCCATACATCATGCAGTCAAGATAGAGTGACAATAAATAATCCTTCACAAAACTCTTTTTTAAATAAAATGTGATAGTATTGCGTGACTATACAACCTTAACGGTTTCACAACATTCATGTGACTATAAACAGATAAATTATAATGATTTTCATATTGCCAATGAAATTGTATACAGAGTGTCTCAGATATAGGTTTTACACATTGGGAAGAAATATTATTGATGAATATTAGAAATATACTAACAAAATAAACTTACATTAATAAGAATGTTACATCGACAGCCTTATATAAAAGTTAACGAATTCAGTAAATGAATACAAAATAAACACAAGGAGGTTAAAATGCAGTGGCGTAGCTCGGGGGGGGGGGGGGGCAGGGGGGCAGTCCACCCCCCCCCTGACAGAAATTTGTTGTGCCCCCGCCCCCCTTTGTGCCCCCGCCCCTCTCTTTGGATATAGTGCTTATATGCGGGGTAACCATTTAAAAATGACCAATTTCGTCTGGTTTTTAAAAATAAATGACAATTCTTTTTGGAAAAAACTGCTTAAAACCCTGAGGATTGGCCAATATTTGTTTGGACTACGAAATTTTGTGTCCGTGCGAAATGTTGACTCCCCCCGCGATTTTTTTTGATTTTTGACCCCCCCCCCCCCCCCCCCCCCCCACTTACGTGAAATTCAAGAGGTGACTGACTTAATTTTTTTTGGGGGGCAACCTTTTACGAAAATTTTAGAAATCTTGCCTCCCCTGAAAAAAATCCTAGCTACGCCACTGCTAAAATGCCACCATTTTGTGAGCATTGAACATGTTGAAGTGACGGTAATGACCGTATTGTTTTCCCTAATACTAGTATATATACTACGAAATCTTATCAATTTAATGGAAACAAAGACGAGACAATGAGAGTGGTTCAGTCATATTCTGATATAAAGCTATAGAAAACGATTTCGATTTGTTTGCAAGATAACATGTTTTTTTCTGAATCTTAAGTTATGCATGCCTATAGACTGATGGTGTTATATGGAGGAGCTTAAGGGTAGGCAGACAGTATCATAACAAGTTGTTAAAAATGTATGACATTTTGGATAATTCATGATGGACAATGGACCTACTTTTATAAAATATTAATGCTGAAGTACAACGAATTCAGCCGAAAACATTCGGTGGCTTTTGCAAGCGCTTGCTGATCATTGTGGGTGCGGTTCACAAGCCAAAGTTCTCTTTAAACATTAAAATTGAATAAAACGATAGGACAACCCAAACCGATCAATAAAAAAGAGCTCATCATCGGTCATCTGGTCAATGGCTTTAATGAGATGAAAATAATATCATTCGGAATATACAATGCTCATTACCACGTGAGTACCATCTGGCATTTGTCCCTTCTACGTCTATATCGACGTGTTAATGGACTCCTCAAAATAGTTTCTTGCGCCGGGTATATGATTGGAAAAGGGTGCTCATTTGAACCATCTTCGCATTAATACAGGTTATTTAATCGGGGTGATCATTCTATTGGTGTTTACACCTATGAAAAGAAGATATAGCCTACCTACCTCATAAGTCCTTTGAAAACCCCAAATATACTTGGAGATAACCATTTTTTGGTCATAAAGGGTTAGATAACGCAAATAAGTATGAAACATTTCAATCAATCATAACAAGGAGTTCGACATTTTCGGGCGTTAGTCATATGAAATGTGGCAACATCACCAGCATATTTGTGACCCTTCTTCCGAAGAAAATCATCGCCAGCGTCCTTATAGTGTTAAAGCCCTAAGTGTCTGCACCATGAATAATTCATCATTCGCCGGTTATTAACAGCTAGCGTAACAAAAGTGGCAATTAAATTGAGTAATTATGTGTTACAAGATGTTTCAGTGTTCAACAGTGGCGTAACAGCCGGGGGGCAGGGGGGGGGGGCACTGAAGGTGCTCAGCAGGAAATTCAAACCTACCCACCAGGAAAAATAGGGGGAAGGGAAAAGAGGAAAAGAAGGGGGAAAGGGAAAGAAAAGAGAGAGAGAAAGGAAAAAGGGAGGAAAAAGAAAAAGGAAAAGGAGAAAAAAAGGGGAAAGAAAGAAAAGAAGAAAGGGAAAGAAAGAAAGAAAATTTCGCAGTAAAAAAAGCACAACAGTCAACAAATTGTTTTGTGACCGTGCGAAATTTTGTGACCGTGTGAAATTTTGTGACCGTGCGAATTTTTTTACCCTACCCCCCCCCCCCCCCCCCCCCCCCCCCCCCCCCCCCCCGACATCCATCCATGTGATCCAGGAAGCTTTGCAGCACTAACTGCACCGACCATGCCGACTATAGCATATGGGTATTAAATACCATGATTACAACGCTTTACAAAATGTCACTCATATGGCAATTTTGCAACCGACTTCCACACCATGTAAACGCAGTACTGCTTAAAATGATATTATTTGCATCGGTTCGAACTTTTGTTCAATGACATTTGCCTAAGACCCTCAAGATATAAGCCTTTACTATGATGACTGCCAGGAACGTTCTGGTCTCTGGTCATATGACGATGTAAGCATCCTGGTACATTGTTATGATTGTGATTGTCAGTGATGTCGCCCCTCCCCCAATACTAGAGTCGTGTCGGTCGAAATTGGTACTCTCGGTTGAGATTGACACCTTTGGTTGTGGCACCTCGGCGGCAATTCTTAAAAATTGACTTTATGGTAAAGTCCTTGTCGGTTCAGTTTCATTTTTCACCCCCCCCCCCCCTATGAAAAACCTACTAGCTACGCCACTGTTGATTGTTCAAGACATTTTCCTCGACTCACCCGTTTCTTCAAAAGATCTACATCTATAACAACGGCATGTTCCAATTACTTATTTAAAATCATACGTCCGATTATCTCGCGGGAAATCAGCTAATAGTCTCTGCAAAAAGAAAGGCTCAAGCAAAATACAGCTATTCTATTCGAATCGGCGTTGTTGATGCCGTCAACATTTAGAGGGAAAATACATTTGCTGATACTGGATATCGGTCAATTCGCAAGTCCTTTATTTATACCACAATAATTAAACATCACCATGATCGTGATGATTACCACGCATGAATGAACACGAGTCATTAGTTATTAACCCGAGGAGAAAAATAGACAATCCTTTGAAGATCAAATTTGATTACCTAAATTGGAATTTGAAACTGGGTTAAGTAACGTAACTGCTGTCATTCGGTAAATATGCATGTTCATAATAGAGTATAGAAAGGCTCCTTTATTTTCAAGTCAATCAGACGGGGATTTTCAGTTCAAATCACAGATTGTTCAGACGTTTGATAACAAACTGGTTACGTGGGCACCAATATTTAACCATATAGTGTTTCACTGCCACTTTCTATTTCGGTACATCAATCCAAGAAACCTTTCCTGATCAATCATATCGTATGTTGGCACGTGATTCTCAAGTTAAAGGGACATTATGTCAGCCTCGTCCCAAAATGCCCAAGCAGTCCCAAGCTTGTCAAAATGTTCAAGTCGCGCAACAATACAAAATTTAATCTTTTACCTTTTGAATGCAAATTGTTGCTTAAAACCCTTTTCACGCGGCAGTCTTCTGCAATGCAATGCTGATGACAGTTCCAAAATTTCACAATTTTTTAATTATTAAATTGCATCATTATATTTAGAATCACCATAAAAAAAAATGCATTAAAATAAGTACAGACGTGCAGACGTGTCTATTGTTGGTTCAGTATTTCTTGGGATAAGACTTTGAAAGCTGGGAAAGGTTTTGCCGAGAAAAATTAAATTTGGAAAAAAGGAATTGTTTCAATAGATAGGGTACGTAATGTAGGAACCCTGAAGTGCAATAATTTATGTGAACAGAGTTGAATAATGGCGTTAGATAAAAAATCGATTGAAGCAATTTATGTAGGAGTGGGCCTGGTCGAAATTACCAATTAATCTTGAAGTTTTACATGATAGACGGCAAGGTAAACGGTTTCAGATGATAGTTAATATAATGCTGAAGTATTATGTAGCTGCAAATCAACCCAGATTCCAGGAAAACTTGAACATGTTGAAGGGCACTCCAATACTCGTATCTCTCAGTGCCCTTTAAGCAAACCAGATTGGACTTTAAACTCAACTTTTATGTTTCATTGTTAATTGCAAAAAATAGAGTTTTTGGTAATAATTTGGAATTTGAGAGCTGACCAAACTCAACGGCCAGTTAGAATGTAGGCCTATAACTGTAATCCTTTATCATGATAATGTACTTACAATTGTTGAAGATTAAAAATACTAAACCCTCATCCGAAATCTAAAAATCCCTCAGTATATTCTTTATGGTTAAGCCACCCTATTAACTCATCATGCTCATATAATGTATATCATGAGTTCATGCATTCCACTGTCATGACTGATAAGAGAGCTTTCATAGAAATGAAAGGTATTTGTTTTAAAGGTTTTTTTCTTCTTCCAAACTTGATTATTATTAATTTCTAAGAATAAAGATATCCATAACTTTTAGCAACTCCATTGGCGCAGAGTTCAACATTTTTGTGGGAAATACAATCATTTATCTTATGGTAAACGGTGAGGTATGTATGTTGCTGTTGTTTTATGTCATGTTGTTTATATACAAGGTTTGTAGCCAATGACTCAGTCGAACCTATATCAGATTTGTTATTATAACTAACAACTTAAAAATGTATGACATTTTGGATAATTCGTGATGGACAATAGACCTATTTTAAAATTTAATGTTGCTGAAGTACAACGAATTTAGCCGACAACATTCGATGGCTTTTGTTGACGCGGCTTGCTGTTCATTTTGGTTACGGTTCACAAGTCAAAGGTCTCTTTAATCCTAAAATAATGAGCAAAACGATGGACAACCCAAATCGATCCATGAGCTCATAAGATAAAAATAATATCACTCGGAATATACTGTGGTCATTAGCATGTGGTATGGGTACCAATTTGCCCCTTGCCCCTTCTACGTCTATATCGACGCGTTAAAAATAACTTCTTGCCCTGGGTTATGATTCGAAAAGGGTGCTCATTTGAACCATCTTCGCATATTATTAATACAGCTTATTTAATCGGTGTGATAATTCCGTTGGTATTTTACACCTTTGAAAAGAAGATATACCTACCTTTATAAACTGCTCACAAAAAGTTAGGAAACCTTTTTTAATCAAGTATATTTTTATTATTTATTATCCTCTTGTATTATGTTGCATATCAATGGAAAGCTGAAGTGTTCTTATTTAAAATGATACCAAATGTGCAATGATGACATGTTGCTGTACTTGGCCACATTAATGATAATGAGACAAAGTCACAAATCAAATGTGCCAAAATTAGCAATTTTGTGTTACTGTGTAAACAAACAAATTGACACTGTAATAAAAACAAGCAAGACAACTACTGATCTTAATCTTAAAACGTTTACCGTGTCTCAGAAAAATTTACAAGTTGTAGGCCTAAACCTTTCATCACTTACCTTCATGACCTTCCCACCTGTTAACCCAGTCTTGCAAATACCTAAACAATGGTTTTCTAAAGAGATGAGGGTTAACTTGTGTGTGTTGCGCTCACTGGTGCAAATTTTTGTGTAAACCAATCATGGTTCTCAAGCATGACCGGTTTGATTATTGCTCATTACCTATTGACTGTTTAGCACAGATAACGGTAATGTTGGCACATTTGATATGTGACTTTGACTCATTCTCATTCATGTGGCCAAGTTCAGCAACATGTAATCATTGCAAACATGGTATCATTTTAAAGAGGAACACTTCAGCTTTCCATTGATAAATAACATATATATAAAGAGGGTAATGAATAATAAAAATATACTTGATTAAAAAAAGTGAGCAGTTTATTTTATAAGTCCTTTGAATACCCCCAAATATACTTGGGGGATAGTTATTTTCGGCCATAAAGGGTTAGATAATGCAAAAATTATGCAACATATCAGTCACAACTAGGATCTCGACATTTTCGGGCGTCATATGAAAGTTTGCAACATCACCAGCATATTATTGTGACCCTTCTTCCGAAGAAAAATCATCGCCGGCGTCCAAGCTTTAACATGCTTAAGTACACGTGTCGGCACCATGAATAATTCACCATTCGCCGGTTATTAACAGCTAACGTAGCATAAGTGGCAATTAAATTGAGTAATTATTTGTTACAAGATGTTTCAGTGTTCAATTATTATTCATAATTCAGCGTATCATGAATTATTCTGCGGTGTTGACGGTCGTCGTCGGACCAAGCGAACTACGCATATGATATGTCCGGTGATGGTCAATGTGATCCATGCCTAAGTCAAAGAGATATGAGGCCAGCATTCCCATAGTCATTCTATCATAGCACTACTCTTCGGCGCGGCCACGTAACACTCATGAGATATCCATGATATGTTAATGTGCCATCCATGTGATACCTACGACATGTCCATACGAGCCCGTGTGGCAAATGAGATTGGATCAAGAATATCATTTTCTCATGTCCGAAGGCTGACAGCCAAATTGCTAACTTTATTTGTTGGGAGTGGCTCTTTTAACTCCGTAACTAAATACACTCCCGGGAGAACTCTTCGCTCTTCTTCTCAAAATCTTCTTCGCAGCCCGGCTACAGGAAACACAAACTTTTACAGTAACAGAACTTTTGCGATCATAGCACCAAAGATTTGCAACAGTTACCATCATATATTCGCTCAATGTCATCTCTTGGCCAATTTAAGAAGTGTCTCAAGACTCATATCAAGTCAACACATACATGACATAGTGTCTAATTGATTAGTATATTGTTTTTGTCAAACTATTGTACAGGCCCTCTGTATTTTTGATACGCAGTTCTTGCGTGTCTCTCATATATTTTTTGTTTGTATTTTATGTATTTGTTCTTTTCTCTTTGTATTTAAGCGTTTTGAGAACTTGTTGTAAGGCGCTTTATAAGTATTTTGTATTATTATTATTATTATTAACTTCATTCTTTCTTCCATCTTTTCTTACTATCATTTCATTCAGCCATCATGCTTTATATAGGAAGAAGGTTTTATTACTAAGTGGGTGCTTGAGGATGTTTACCATGGTATTGATCTCAGACAATTTGGCAATGTCAAAGGAGTTTCAACTACTCATTATCTGGTTTCGTTGGTTCATTTCCTGTTTCAGGGTGCGGAGAAGAGTCGCAATATTGGAACGGTGGTACTTACGGATTTCTCTAAGGCATTTGACCTAGTTGATCACACCCTTCTAATTGGTAAGATCATTGACATTGGAGTTCGTAGGTCCATCGATCCATGGATTTGCGACTTTCTTCGCAACCGGCAACAGTGTGTAAGGTATAACGATGTTCTTTCAGACTATACTAAATTGCACGGTGGTGTTCCTCAGGGTACAAAACTAGGCCCAATTGGATTTCAGATTTTAATTAATGATGCTGCACTTAATTCTGGGAGTAAATGTCTGAAGTATGTTGATGATTTGAGTTTCGCTGAAAATTATAATGGATACCAAACAAGTACAATCCAAGATGATCTTGACAATTTTACAAAATGGGCTTCGGACAACAACCTGAAATTAAATCCCACTAAGTGCCAAGGACTCCAAATTGCCTTTTCAAAACAACCACCACCACTACGCGACTTAAGAATTGGTACTGAACCACTTGCATATGTCACTGAAGCTAAAGTTCTTGGTGTGCGCAACCATTGAAGGTTGCAAAAAGAAATATTTTCAATGCATTTTGTAGGTTTTTGGATGCAAACATTTCTCAATTTTTTTCTGATGAATGAGGTCGCTACACCAGTTGTCCAACTCTGGGGGCTAATTTCTCGGATCTTTCGCGGATAGGCCTACCATATATAATTGTTTTGATTAAATGATCAAAGATATCATGAAATTTAAGGAAAATGTCAAATTGAGGGGGGCGGGCGATTCCCCAATAATAGAGTCGAGTCAGTTTCGCGCCGGTTTGGATGAAACCATATCACAACCACCACTCTCATATTTCTTACTCAGCGGCAATTCTCAAAAGTTGACTCTCTGATGGTAAAGTCCTTGTCGGTTCACTTTCATTTTTCGACCCCCCCCCCCCCCCCCCCCCCCCCACCCCATATGAAAAACCGTCTACGTACCACTGGTGATTGTTCAAGAAATGTTCCTCGACTCGGTCGTTTCTTCAAAAGATCTACATCTAATCTATAACAACGGCATGTTCCCATTACTTATTAAATCCCTACGTCCGACTATCTCGCGGGAAATCAGCTAACAGTCCCTGCAAAAAGAAGACTCCAGCAAAATACAGCAATTTAATTCGATTGAGCGTTGTTGATGCCGTCAAAATGTAGAGGGAAATGATACATTTGCTGACACTGACTGTCGGTCAATTCGCAAGACTTTTATTTTTACCACAGTAATTAATATCATCATGATCGTGATGATTACCACACATGAATGAACACGAGTCATTATTAATTAACCCGAGGAGAAAAATAGACAATCCTTTGAAGATCAAATTTGATTACCTAAATTGAATTTGAAACTGGGTTAAGTAACGTACTGCTGTCATTCGGTAAATATGCGCTGCACGTACATAATAGAGTATATAAAGGCTCCTTTATTTTCCAGTCAATCAGACGGGGATTTTCAGTTCAAATCACCAAATGTTCAGACGTTTGATAACAAACTGATTACGTGGGCACCACTATTTAACAATTTAGTGTTCCACTGTCACATTCTATTTCGACACATCAATCATACCGTAGTTGGCACGTGATTGTCTTAAAGGGACATATATGTCAGCCTCGTCCCAAGCAGTCCCAAGATTGTCAAAAATGTTCAAGTCGCGCAATATTAATACAGAATTTAATCTTTTACCTTTTGAATGCAAATTGTTGCTTAAACACTTTCCACGCGGCGTTCGTCTGCAGACGACAGTTCTAAAATGTCACAAAATGTTTCAAAATGTCAAAATTATTATTGAATCACCATATTTGGAATCACCATAACAAAAATAAGTACAGACGATTGTTGGTTTAGTATTTTCTTGCGATAAGACTTTGAAAGTTGGGAAAGGTTTTGCCGAGAAAAATGAAATTGGGAAAAGTGAATTGTTTCAATAGATAAAGTATGTAGGAGCCCTGAAGTGTTATAATGAACGTGAAAGAGTTGAATGATAGCGTTAGATAGAAATTTGGTTGAAGCAATTTATGCAGTGAGTGGTGCTGATACATTTGATGTGATTTACATCGAAATGACCAAATCTTGAAATTTTACATGATAGACGACAAAGTACATGTAAGGTAAACGGTTTTAGATGGTAGTTAGTATAATATTATGCTGAAGTATTACGAGGTGCAAAAAACTCACAGATTTCAAGGTTGAATTGAGGGCGCACTCCAATACGGATCTCTCAGCAGATGACGCTGGACACGGGCGTATTCACGAGTATTCAGGTTAAAATATGCGAACGAGGTTACGTGATCAAGTGAATGGGACCAGGGAGGTGTCATTTGACACCTCCCTGATGGGACGAACGCTTAACAACGGTTTAAATTCAAAAAATGATACTGACACTGTGGGTGGTTAGCCACCCACAACGGTTTTGGATTTGAAATTTTTTCTTCTAACCTATGATGAATTTTTCAAAATGATTAGATCTACATTCGCGATTACGCGTTATTCCAATACGAATTCAAAATTTAGGTTGTCGCGTGTCCATCGTCGTCTGTCTCTCAGTGCCCCATTATATAGCAAACGAGATGGGACTTAAACTCAACTTTTTTGTTTCATTGTTAATTGCGAAAAATAAGGTTTTGGTCACAATTTGAAATTTGATAGCTGCCCATTTATTAACCAAACTCAACGGCCAGTTAGAATGTAGGCCTCCCTATAACTGTAATCCTTTACCATGTTGATGTAAAAAAGTCAATTGTTAAAGATTTAAAATATTAATATCTTGAAATCTCAAAATCCCTCAGTATTTGAAAATTAAGTTAAGTCGTCCTATTAACCCATGAATTATGATTTTGCATTTCACTGTTAAGAGAGCTTTCATATAAATGACAGGTATTTGTAATTGTTTTAAAAAAGTGATTTAAAAAAAACTCCAAACTGTGTTGATAGGTTTTAACCTATCAACACAGTTAATTTTTTTTAACCAGTCTGGAATAAGATATACAATATTATCACATTGATTCAATTACTGCCTAAACTCAATGAGCAATGAAAACATTATTGAATAATTATGCTGACTGAAAGCGTTAAACCGTGTGAAGGTATTTGTCTGCGACCCCACGGATCCAAAACTACAGACTACAGAGTGTCTCATAAAATACTTTTTAAACAAAGGTGATCTAATTTACCGTTTATCATGGATTGTAATATAAATGTGACATACTCCGGGAAACCTAATAATCTGAACCTGTGAAATAATAATCAAGATTACATGTTTTTTCCCTTCAATTGCGCATGATCAAAGAAAGGTGAATCGACAACCTAATATAGACCTATACATATTTGACTGGGATTAATTAGCCTGGGGATTGGTGATGTGGGTGGTACTAGCTGTTGAGCCTGTATCACTCTTCTTGTTGTCCCCTGGCCCGTATGTATATAGAGTAGTTATATTATTCGTATGGATAATTTAAAATGTGTCGTATATATTATTTATTAATATGTTTTTATATTCCAAGAATAAGATAAATTAACCAAGTATTTTTAAAAGCGCGGTAAGGAACGCTATCATGGCAAAGAACATAAACAGTCACATTTATTTGTAGAATTTAAATGACTGATTACTGATTTACTTAACGACTATAAAAAAAATAAAAAAAGGAACGAGCTGGTTTTAGTAGGGCTGCGCAGCACAGCACCCGCGCCGCAGGCACAGCACCCGTTGGTAGAATTGGTGGTTTTCGACATAACTCTCTTGATCATGCATAATTTGGAAACCGATTGAATGCTCTTGAGTCTTGATAATCACGACCGTATCTCACAAGTCAATTAGAGGTACGAGCTTGATATAACCGTCAAGACTCTATAAACCTGAGTATATACTACAGTACAAGTCTAAGCTGCAAACATGGTCGAATTAAGTTGCATGTGTTTTTGGACACCTTGTAATTCATCGCCCACGACTTATGGTGCGTCATTAGCTTATTTTTCCACAACAGTGCATCCATCCTTATCCAACACTTCCATGGCAACAAATTATATTCTTAATTTGTCGTCAACAACAACATACGGTGTAAGTTATTTTTTTAATTGTTATTTTTCTATTATTGTGATTTTGTTTCTTATCTTTCTTTGGGTCTGCTTTGGGACTCTGTTTACTTTTTAGTATTTTGGTACGGCCGTAGCCATTTATGATTGATGGATCGTTTCATAATTGATAATTGTATAGCCAAAGAAATGAATGTTGTATGTTCAAAATACTTGACAGGATGAAAACGTTAATATTGTGCCCTTTTGTGTCAAAATGTCTGCTGGTGAATGACTTTATTGAAAATATTTCCACACATAATTCTTTCTTATAATATCATTTATCAGTATTAATTGTTAATGTTGCACGTGCATACGTGCACAGGTCATGTATTCACGACTCTAACTCGGGTTTTCTTCTGTCATGGCCGGCTGGCTACAGATCGAAAATCCGCTTCTTAATTAAACCGACAGAAAAAAGCCAGCTGATTACAAAGCAGCTACCTAAAACAGTGAATATGAATTTGTTATTGATGAATTAAGACGGGCGTTTGTTAAGTCGGCAGGTGTTAGCATGGCCCACACACACAGAGTCAAATTATGAATATTTAATGAGATCAATGTAATACCTTTCATATATGCTTCCGCAAAAAACCGGGCAAAAAACAGTACTTAGTCACGTTACGATTTTTCCAAATATACACATTCTAAAATCCGTTTTTTTGTTCCGGGCCGTGGGTTTGGGTTAAGTCCAATTTGTTGCCTATTTAGCATTCACAGATGGGAATTGAGAACGTATGGTTTACTGCTTGAGTTGACCAAGGTAAACTCAATAAGAGCGTTGTGTTTCCGTTGCTTCCGATATTTTAAGGGCAACATAAAGTATAATAAGACAAGACGGATTTATTATTAAGGTAAGTACTGTAACCTATAAGTGGTGGTTTTTTAAAGGTGACGGTTTTGTCTCATGTTTTCATACAGTGTTGCTCTATAGGTTGTGGATTCATCGAACTGGAATAATGCACTTTGCATAATGTAACGTAATTATATGACCTACTATTATTACCAGCGGTAAGAGGGCAACTTACTGTGCATTAAAAGTGCATACTACAATAGGAACGATCACGGGAACAATACACTTCAACGAACAGTCATTTATAGCCAGAGGGGTGCATTATAATGCAGCGGCTAATATAAGTGAATAAAATATGAATGAAGTGGAGTATTAAGAGCTCAGTCTACAGCTTGTCACCGTTATTTGTCCAAGATATGCTGAGAGCATTCTTAAACTGTTTCTTTAAGGAGCAATCCATAATAGAACGGTCGAGATAATCCAGTGTTCAAACATTCTTAACACGTTTGTCAAGTGAGGATCTGAGCATCAGAGAAAACCTTGTTATATTATTAAAGCGAGGCGCTGTATTGTTCCGAGATGAGAGCAGATTTACTCCATGTAGAAAGTGATTAAACTATTATGTGCGATGCAACCACATGGCTTGGCAGTCTCCGATTCGCATCAACCATCAGTGGATCATGACGTTGGCGCGGGAATGGTTGTTTATTTGTATCACTGAGTGAAACCGGTATGTATGAGCACACACCCCTTTAAACTATATTCAATACCTTTGGCATGGAATATAGACAGAGCGTGAAAGTACTCACAATGGACACACTTGGACGATTAAGAAAATAGAAATATTCATTGCGTTATTTGCTAGCTATGTATGTGCCTTGTGTTAGGTTGGTGAATCAACCATGCTAAAACGTGCTTGTCAGCTACACGGCTAGTTTTAATGCGTCAGCAGCAGCGACAATCACCATTGGATCGTATATAGTAAGATGTGTTAAGGCTGGCTGTCATATTTTTACGCGGTTGAATTTGACACGATGGATGCACTTGGAATGAGATGAAATAATATTTCAATATCTCTAGTCATCGTCTGCCTGTCTATTGTTAAACACGCGCGTAAGGAGATAACCCAAGATGGAACGTAATGCTGTCTCTGGATATACTATTACCGCCGTTGTGTGAGAGTGCATGGTGTGCGTGGAGTATTATAATTTAGTCATCTTTTGATTGGGACGGAATATTTACCATTTACAATTTTACACTGTGTATTCAGAGTAGGTATGCATGTGTTACAAAACGTCATTGATCGTATTATTACTCATATTGCATGCATGTATATTATTAACTCATCATAATGCTTCCATACATTTATCTAATGTAACCATGTCTTCCAATTATAAAAACATGTGTAAGCCTTTTGTATATATTGCTAGCTGAATCATTCTGGTAGGTCCATGTATTGTGTGGGGCTATGTATATGTAGCCCATACAATGCTCAAAATGCTGCAATATGCAACTGCTTGAATATGGCAAATTATTCACCCGGGGACTTGTGGGCTTGGGTTACATGCCAAGCTACAACACAAGAATAATATTTATACTATAGATCAAAAATAGAAATGATATACTGTCTATATTGTAAACTATGGATTTGATTTATGATTTTGAATCGAGTTTATAATATCAAAGTCCCAATATTGACCTCATGTAAATAGTTTATACTAACAATTCTATGCAATATTAACAAGATATAGAACATATTATTAATGTAAGCCTATGGCTGAGTACACGTCAGGTAAGCCATAACACACACTGAAGAAAGTTATAGTCTGGTAAAGGTAAACAATAAATAGGCTACATGTAGAAACTGATGTTGAAGGTGAAAGTTGCTGTACCAAATAATTATTTTGCGCTATACACGTTCTAATGGCACTTTATATCTTCTGTGACTTGTGAGTGACATGCGATCAAACAAATTGCTATTAATGGTTACGCGACAAAACAAAATGTGTTCTAATTTCAACAAAATGTAAACTTTGGTATGTTGTTTTCAGTTCAAGCACTGTTTTCAAATAGATCAACTAGAGCAATTTCAACAATTACATAATTGTACATGAAAAAATGTTGCTACAATTTCATTACTTGTTTTCAATTATTATGTTTGAAATATTATTACTATAAATAAAGCGATACTCATGATAGTTGATATAATTTTCTGTGCATAACGACCCTTTTAGAGTACCAATTATGACTTCATTGCTGTTTTGATATCGTAAATAATTACCAACTGGCATGTCCATTAGTAGTTACGAATCGATTGATGTTACTTGGTATTCAAATCCAATGGATCATAATGACACTTCTACCAATTTAACAATAACATGATCATAACCATGATAGCCACAATCAGTATACGAATCATGATGATCCGTATTGGACTATATTGTATCATGCCCGGGGGGGGGGGGGGGTACTCGGATTTGGTTTGGTCGGGGGTGCGCGGCTGGAGATTCAAAACCCCTACCCATTTCTAAGGGTGATTTTGGGGGAAAAACGTTACCCATTTCTAAGGGTTTTGCTTCATTATAGACCCAATTTTCGCAAATTATCGCGAAAATAGACCTAATTTTCACATTTTTGTGTGGCGAAAATAGACCAAATGTTCGCGGAAATAGACCCATTTGTAAAAAGTGACCTCATTTTTAGGGATTTCCAGCACAAAATCATACCCCATGTTTAGGGATTTTGCAAAAAAGCTACCCATTAGAGCGGCACATACATCCCCGTATACCGTATTAGGAGAGTACCCCCTCCCCGGTATCATGTTTATTATTTAATACCAGCTTCATTTGACACAGCGTGCTTAACAACGGATTCTGCATCGAAAATAACCATTTTACTACTACCAAACAACTCGATGTTTAGATGAATTCCTCACATCTTTTATACACACACTAAATCATATTATCATATCTCGATAAGCTTGATTGAGTTTCATGTTTAAGTGAGAGATGATGATCAGTCACTACGCGTCGCTGATGAGATGAGGTCGTCGTCCTATCGTACATGATATACCGTATTCACAAGAATACAAGAATGATACGAAGACAATATATTTATATACAACTTGTACTTGAATCACCAATGGCAAAAACCTCGCTAGCGAGATGGATAGATGTTATTGTAAGGTTAAATGAAATGCATGCATCTAAAATTCTAAACGTTGCTGAGTTGGAGAAGATATATACAAGAGGTATAATTTACATTGGAATTTACAAAACTAGTGAACAAACCCTCCCAACTGAAGATGATAAATTAGTTTGACTGCTACTTTATCTTACCCGAGTGCAGGTTTGTGTTTATTTTTGCAGTATATAGATTTACCGAGGTATTACAAATGTGATTCATCGCAGAGTAGAGTGATTTATAAATACACTTCACATTGTCTGGGTTGGTAATGCATACCTTAAGTTACTTTCGTTGACATTCAACGCCATTCAACGCATACATTATGCCTAAAAAGCTACCAAATTTGGACCGCTGTCACTTGGAATTAAACATCGGGACAGGTAAATCTAATTTACTATCAAAACCATCTGAGGCTTCCGATTAATAAAATCTCCATTTTTAATATCATCACATTATTTCATATTGCTCGGTCACTATGAACCTGACTTCATTTTCATTTCTATTTTAATATCATGATTAAAGACCATATCTCCAGATAACAAATTTGATTGATTATATTTGATATTCGAATTGTTTTGTGTAATGACACATTTTCCAATTATGACCATAGCCAACGAATCGATTGGATTAATGTTATGGCATCTGTGATGAAGCTGGATGGATTTGATGTGTAACGATGTGCTTTGTGTCTGCATCGTAAATAACCATTTTACCGCATCACTTAAACCCCCATATTCAGTTCACATTATTTTCACGGATTCCTCACATATTTACACACAACAAATCATATTATCATATCTCGATAAGCTTTATTGAGTTGAGTTCTTATTAATAGTGAAGAGATATATTAATGATCAGTCACTACACTTCTGTAATGAGGTTATCGTCCTACCGTACATGAGATATTCTCCCTGATATTCTCAAGAATACAAGAATGATACAAAGACATGATATTTATACAACGTGTACTTGAATCACCAATGGCAAAAACCTCGCTAGCGAGATGGATAGATGTTGTTGTAAGGTTGAAATGAAATGCATCTAAATGTTGCTGAGTTGGAGAAGATGTAACTATAAGAGGTATAATTTACATGGGAATTTATAAAACTAGTGAAAAAACCCTCCCAACTGAAGAAGATAAATGAGTTTGACTGCTACTTTATCTTACCCAAGTGCAGGTTTGTGTTTATTTTCGCAGCAGATTTTAATACCGAGGGATTACAAATGTGATTCATCGCAGAGTAGAGTGATTTATAAATTCACTTCACGTTGTCTGGGTTGGTAATGCATACCTTTTACTTTCGTATAAATTATGCCTAAAAGCTCCCAAATTTGGACTACTGCCATTTGGAAATAAGCATCGGACGGGAATGTTTACTATGGACTGGAGAGCATTGGGAGAGCATCTTAGGCTTCCATATAATTAAATTGACTGTCTGCTCGCGACCTACATCCATCCATCCATCCTCTCCCATCCATCTCATCAGATATATACATGTACTTGTATTTGCGCATATAGAGATGTTGGCGGCAATCCGACATTTAAATCAAATATGACAAATGACGTTCAAATACTAGTACTTGTATACATGTATGCATTGAACACTCCAGATGGTGTATTCAATAGTTGTTTTGCTACTTCAAAGTAATAGTCTGTAAGCCTAGACTTGAATGTCGTAAGACTAGACTTGCATTGTGAGCTGAAGACGTAATCTGTCAAAATCTCACGAGATCACCTCGTTACCAATAACAGCACAGATATTTAATAATTAATGTAATATCTTCATTGCACGCAGACGACAGACGTAGTGCTATGATAAAAGCTCCGATTTCAAAAGTACAAAAATGTATACCTTTCCATCATGCATTCATTACTGATCAACAACTCAGCTTTCACTTTTTAAGGGGCCAATACCTTACGGCAACTTCCAGCTATTTTAAGAGTCTTTGTGCGCCCATGCTTTCTCTTGCCACGCCAGTATTCTTGCTGAAAGCCGAAACATGTTGCAAAATCAGGTTCTGTCGTGATCAGTTGGGCTTGCCTCGGGTACACTCCCCTGTATCTAACATAGGTCAGTTATAAACTAGTCGGAAATCCGAAACAAATGCATTCAGCAGGTAATCTTGTTATTTTACAGTGCACGGGAACCATTTTAAAAAGCCTTTCACTTTTTTTTTTAAGCACAGTGCTTTTTCTCTAGATTTATCATCACGTAAATGGTTGCTTCATCTAACGCTTTAATAGCATTCTTACATTTCAATATTATGACGGGTAGGATATGGGTTAAATCGATCGTACTTGTAATTAGAGAGGGGGTTAGTTCTAGAGAATCCATAAGAAGATGGGGATAGCATCGCTTAATGCAAGTGGTTTTGCCGGGGGGCTTGAAATACCAAATGCAAGAGAGAAAAAAACACCGGTAATCTAAGTAATGCGGTAATAATATCAACGCTAGTGCATAGTATGACCTCTTACAAATAGCTTGGTTTTCAGGTTTGTATAAGAGATTAATGGATTCTGATTGGGTAAATATGAAATTGAATGCCAATGTCAGCTTCTAAGGACTGATTGGCATAAAAGTAAATCTGATCTGGCTGCTTGGCCCATCCACTTAGGTACACATGGTCTGCA
The DNA here is from genome assembly GCA_035610835.1 of Ophiura sarsii. NCBI lineage: Eukaryota > Metazoa > Echinodermata > Ophiuroidea > Amphilepidida > Ophiuridae > Ophiura > Ophiura sarsii. The sequence continues at coordinate 58,471,252 of CM069441.1, forward strand.
CAATTTACGCAGTGCAAACACTTTTAGTTTTAACTAAAAGTGTTCTTAAAAGAACTATGGCATAACTGTGTGGGAATTACGGTATGATTATATTAAATATTCAAAATATTAATGTTTGCTCTCTGCTCTCGTATGCAACTGGATGCAGCACTGTGGTAAAGTTCACAGCTTTAACACTTTCCACGCGGCAAGCGTCTGCATGCAACATTCCAAAATGTCACAAAATGTTTCAAAAATTTCAAAAACGGTTGGAATCACAATGTGAAATGCATTTAAATTACAAACATGCCTGTAGTATTGATCCAGTATCATGTAGTATTGATCCAGTAATCCCTTGGATCACAGATCTGTCTGTGCTTGGATAGACCTTGAAAGTTTGGAAAGATTTCTGAACAATCTGTTTTGTATGTTAAAACCATAGCCGAATGGAAAGGGTTAATATCATAATAGTATTCTGTATCTTGTCAGTATATGGAGAGGAATGTACAATCAATATTATTTTATATTCATTTTATATTTTTGGGGAAATGAAAAATGAAAACGCATCTGTGCATCTTGGCACAGATAGGTTTGTTGTTATTGAATGAGAATAAGAATGTTATTATTGAGACATTTTGCAAGTCTAAACAGTCTGATGTCACTCAGTCGTAAAATTAATACAAGTACACCGTGGGCTGTCAGAATGTTATGGATCTACAAAAACAGTTCTAGGACACTGAATTCAATTCTACATTCTCCATTAATTGGGCTATATTTTTGTTCGTATAATATTATGTTTTTTTTGTGTCTGAGTCTGAGTCGCTTTTTAAATGTAAATGTAAACCAACCGTCTGGTGCGGTTTATATTAATATTTCACTAACTGGTTCAGAAAACATGTTAAAAGTTGTTAGTGTTGCACTCACTGTTGCTGGGACTGATTTACAAAACAGGATCAACCTTTCACACCATGATGGGAAATCAAGTCATGCAAATCATATCAATTCAATTTATTTCTTCCTACCTGAAAAGCAGGACAGGTCATTTATTTATTTGTATCTATTTATTAATCAGTTCTCGAATATTTGTGCTGAAACCTGCATTAAATGGTGAAGAAAGGATCCGACGCCATAGTAGTAAAATCGTCTCAGGTAAAATCCATGTGGTCGTTTTGACTTCCTGGTTGCTACAACCATTCATATTCTATTCAATTAAATTGTGGTCAGTGCCACACAAGTACATGTATAACTCAATAGTCAAGTCAATATAATTACACCCTCAATCGATATGATTTTCATAACTAAAACCATGGCAGGTAATCTGCCATGCTAAAAACTCATTATGAAACTACACGTCTTTCTCACGTTCAATTGTATATCAACCAATCGATAAACCTTTCATCTTCACCGCCGCGAAATACTCTCCTAAAGTCCTCAACTCAACGATCTACTTCATCAATATTGTTAACCACCTTTGCGCGTTTGTAACCCCTTTGCAGACACCCTTTCGCGCCTTTTGCCTGTCAATTATCTGTCATTTCGTAAGGTCTGTTAGAATAATAAGCTGAGGAATTCTATTCATTTAACTATCATGTCGTTCCGTAGTACCGATGTAGTACTTGCTTTGTAATAAGACACTATTTTAAATGATTTTTAACAATCAGCTGACCACAATACAACCAAACAAACAATAGGATATCTCTATACAATTGGCAATTTAACAAAAAGAATAATAAAATGAATGGGACAATACCTCATGAGTCATAGAGCACATCCAAAAAGCCACACACATTTATATTCACGACATGAGGTCAACTTTCCCCCTTTTCCCACATTTAAGAAGATAATTCCCACTTTATTTAAAGATCAAAATCCCGGATCAAAATATGTATTGTGTATTCACATCACGTGATTATATTGTCTATGACATAACTATTGTAAAAGCCTTGTCGTCTATCCATTAGTCACTACTTCTTTTTGTTCTTATTTGTTATTGGTATATTATTTTTACCGTCTATCTTAATACTTTTTATGCATATAGATACGCGCCAGTTTTGTGCAAATGGCGCGTACAAGGACATAGGCTTTTTTCTGAGATTTCAGTTCGGCGTATATAGTGTAAAATCATGGTCAATAATGTTTAAAATCTGTATGTTAAAAAAATCCTTTAACTTTATGTCCTTGAAATCGTATTTCTAGAAAAGCATATTAATTTGGGTTAAAATTGTACCACACCATAATCAATTTTTATTTTACACAGCTGTGTACATGTAGGCACGGTGTTTCGTGACTTGTATAGCTACGTGGACCAAATGTCACAAGTATATTTTAGCATATTATTAACATTTCAAACGGTCCATCCCATTTATATCATAGTAAACAAACGAAGCAATTTCACGGCGATTTCATGCGCATTTGATCAATTATTGGGTGTTTAATTGGAATTCTTAATTCCAATCTAAGTGCATTGCGCCGAAACCCCATCATATAATATGACCATTTGACTGAGCATTCAATTTGTCAGTCCAAGTACTAGTCAACAAATCCCAACAATCCACAGTGGTGAGAGCCGAGTTATCCTGGGAGATGAGTTACGGGTGTTATTTTCCATATTGCTTTATGATTAATATTGTTCACTAGCGGGTACCCTCGCTACGCTCGGGTCCTCACTAGCTGAAGCACTAAGTTGTCATCAAAGCGTATAAACATGATCTATTGTGAAATAGTAAGTCTAGAGTTTATGTCCTTGATACTTCAGCTGTCCATCAGTGACACGGTGCCCGTAATAACCCGGGGATCTAAATAAGGCCTACCTAGACTACGCTAAATATTATTATAGGTATCCCATAATGAGACATGAAGTAACCCTCGCATGTAGGTATCTTTGATCAGGGGATCCTTTCCTATAAAATCCAGTTATCTATTACTATAGATTGAACGCCACCCGACCCCGGGAAGGCGACGAAAAAGCGCGCACCGACAGACAAACAGACAAACAAACAGATCACCGAGTTGCTCATCACCGAGTTTAAACCCGATCAGACAAACTTTAAAAATTCGACCCCTAGATGACCTTTGACCCCGGACGACCCAAGAAAAGCAAAGGCGTTTTATTTTTTCCACGCTCGACTCGCATTCGGGCTTCCCGTCCCCGAGTTTAAGCCCGATCGGACAAACTTTGAAAATTCGACCCTTAGACGACCTTTGACCCCGAACAACCCAAGAAAAGCAAAGCCGTTTTATTTTTTCCACGCTCGACTCGTATTCGGGCTTCCCGTCACCGAGTTTAAGCCCGATCGGACAAACTTTGAAAATTCGACCCCTAGACGACCTTTGACCCCGGAAGACCCGACAAACGCTAACCCGTTTTATTTTTGCCACGCTCGCCTCGCATCGAGCATTGTGATCACCGAGTTTAAGCACGATCCGACCAACTTCAAAAAGTTGACCCCTAGATGACCTTTGACCTCGTATGCTCTATCTAGCGAATGCGAACTTGCTCTTGCGGGGACCGAGCTGCACCCACCCACCGAGTTTGAACGCCGCCCGACCGGGAAGGCGACGAAAAAGCGCGCACAGACAGACAGACAAACAGACAAACAAACAGACAGAGAGTAGCGTATTATTATATAGAAGATGATATTGTGTAAACTCACATAACATTAAACATTAAATAGGAATGTTTATATCCTGGTGTTTAGATGAGAGAATCTATTACAGGTGGGAGACTCGATTGTGCCCAATATTATTCATACGGTTTTTACTATCGTCATCAAAATACTGTAATTTCCAAAAAATTGAGTTAACTTGCTCCATTGGTATTTATTATAGAAGCAGCACTACACTACAAATTTAAAACGTCAGGGTTGTAAATGTGTACCACCACTTTTTAAGGATAATTCGCCACTTTTTGACTTATAGGCTATAGCATCCGTAAAGGAAATATCTCACAAGTACAAGTCTAAAGGTTTGCAGGGGTAATGAGGAAAATGGGATTACATCTGATACCAAATCTTAGTTTTGATTGGGAAAAGTTAATCTGATCGGGTCATCCACCTGTTAATATGTGTTTGAGAGCTTCACTTTCATTGCAAACCCATACCACAATCGCGCGCACCTCTCGTTTTAAGAAAAAGGTTATGCCCTATAGTACTTTTAAACATTTTATTGGGTCACCCTGTATGTTTACAACTAATGTTAAGTGATGAGTGCCTAGATATCATGCTCCGTGACAATAACAGGGCTATAGGATATTAAAGTACAGACTAACATCGATTGCTCGGAATGTTATATATAATATGCACATGATTGATGTGAAGATCTGAACAGATAGAATGGAACCAGACAGCACACATCAGTCACCATCAAATCGTTAGAGGCTATAATAGTATCGTCATTGCTAACGAGTGTTTGAGCCTTGGCCGATGGATGGAGATGGCTATTATCATATGATTTGTGACACATCAACATGCTGTGTCCGCCATCGTGAATGAATGGGACAGATTTCATTTGACATTAGTGTAATGATGGGTCGTACACACAATGGAGGGATCAGGTGCAACCATTGACTGACTGACGTACCGGCACTTAGTCCATTCGATCGCCAATACTTACAGAGATGTAAAAAGTATGTGCCCGTGGAGAACCTAATATTTCTAGGACTCTTGGGAGCATTTTATATCATGCACGGTGTTAGTTGATGCATTTTCTAAGTAAGACATCATGAATCAAAGGATTGTTTGTTTGTCAACCTACACTAATCAGCCCAATAACGGATGAGCGGGTAGCCACTGTCCTTAAAGGCAGCTGAGGGGATTTGCGTTGACTGTTATGTTGTCTTAAATCTAATGTATATCTCGTGTATTGTATGGAAATGAGCTGAGGGCTATCTACTGAAGATAACATGCAGAGTATGTGGACTGTTACAATTCACGCATTGCTATCTACTAGCGTGGATTGTAATGACCTGATTGCTTATGAAGATACCATGTTAAAATGTATGGGCTGTTGTGCACAGATTGACTATCTACTGAAGATAACATATATAATGTAATAACCGTTGTGTACTGATTGCTATCTACTGATGATAGCATTAAGTGCGTGGATTGTGAAATCGGTAAACGGTCCTTTCAGCAGCGAATGGTATTAATGTTGATTGTTGTCTGGTGATGATATTGCGTGTATTGTATAGAATATGGCCTGTTTGCTATCTAAGATAGTATTATGTGCGTTGATTGTAATGAATTGATTGTTATCTACTGAAGATTGGCAACGTGGAATGTTGTGCACATATTGCTATCTACTGAATATATAGCATGCATATATAAGTACAGTGTATGGACTGTTGTGCTCTACTTGCTATCGCCTGAAGATAGCATGTAACATGTGTAGTGTATGAACTATTGTGTTTGCTATCTACTGAAGATAGCAAGCAAGATGCATGAAGTTATTACGGGTTCTGGTTGCTATCTTTGAAGACAAAGTTAAATGATGTATGGACTTCTTTTTTTTTTACTACTGAAAGCAAGATATGTTCAGTGTATGGACATTTCTGTGTTGATTGCTATCTAACTGAAGATAGAATACATCGTGATGGTACTGTTGTGTGCTTAGTAGCTTATTTACCTAAAATAGCATGCCATACGGACTGCTGTGAGCTGATTCTTTTTTTTGGAACTATTGTGTGCTGATTGCTATCTACTAAAGACAGCAGGCTAGTGCATGGAATAGTTTATAAATTGATTGCTTTCTGGTGAAGATAGCATGTGCATTGTATGTACTGTTGTGTTTTAATTACTAAAGATAACATTGGCGGATAGACTGTAATGTGTTGATGCTTTCTATTGAAAATATTGTTCAGTGCGAGGATCTGTTTTAAGTGCTAGCGATTCAAGATATCATTTAGTGGACAGACTGATGTGTTGGGTGCTATCTCCTTAAGATAGCATTTTGAATTGTTGGGTGCCGATTACCATCTACTGAGTAGCATGGATAGTGTATGGATTGTTTTATGTTGATTGCTATCTACTGAAGATAGCAGTATAGCATGGACTAATGTATGTATTGGTTGCTTCACTCATTGAGTGATTGCTATCTTCTGAAGATGGTATGCATACACTAGTGTTTGGACTGTTATGTGTGTACTGCTATCTACTGAAGATAGCATTGAGTAGTGGATTAGTTTTGTTCTGATTGCTATCTTCTGAAGATGGCCTGTTATGTATGTACTGCTATCTACTGAAGATAGCATTAAGTGCGTGGATCGTTTTTGTTCTGATTGCTATCTTCTGAAGATGGCATGCATATATACACCATATTGTTTGGACTGTTATGTATTGATTGACATCTACTGAAGATAGCATTGAGTGCGTGGATCGTTGTTGTTCTGATTGATATTTTCTAAAAAGTTGACATGCATATACTGATTATACACTATAGTGTTTGAACTGCTATGTGTGTACTGCTATCTAGAAGATAGCATTAAGTTCGTTTTTTTGTGGATCATTTTTTGTTCTGATTGCTATTTTCTAAAGTTGACATGCATATATACACCATTAGTGTTGGACTGTTATGTGTTAATTGCTATCTACTGAAGATAGCATTGAGTGCGTGGATCGTTTTTGTTTTGATTGCTATTTTCTAAAGTTGACATGCAAATACTGTACACTATAGTGTTTAAACTGTTATGTGTGTACTGCTATCTACTGAAGATAGCATTGAGGTCTTTTTTGTGGACCAATTTTTGTTCTGATTGCTATTTTCTAAAGTTGACATGCATATATACACCATAGTGTTGGACTGTTATGTGGTGATTGCTAGCTACTGAAGATAGCATTGAGTGCGTGGATCGTTTTTGGTTTATGTTCTAAAGTTGACATGCAAATACTGTAGGCCTACACTATAGTGTTTGAACTGTTATGTGTGTATGTATATACTGAAGATAGCATGGAGTGCGTTTTTTGTAGACCATTTTTTGTTCTGATTGCTATTTTCTAAAGTTGACATGCATATACATTATAATGTTTGAACTGTTATGCGTGTACGTATTCTTCTGAAGATGGCATGCATATATACAACATAGTGTTTGGACTGTTGTGTGTGTACTGCTAGAAATATCTACTGAAGATAGCATTGAGTGCGTGGATCGTTTTTGTTCTGATTGCTATCTTCTAAAGTTGACATGTATATATACACTATCGTGTTTGAACTGTTATGTGTTGATTGCTTTCTACCGAAGATAGCATTAAATACTTAGTGTTGGACTGTTATGTGTTGATTGATATCTACTGAAGATAGGGTGGACGGTGGATCGTTTTGGTTTTGATTGCTATTTTCTAAAGTTGACATGCAAATACTGTACACTATAGTGTTTGAACTGTTATGTGTGTACTGCTATCTACTGAATATAGCATTGAGTGGGTTTTTCTGTGGACCATTTTTTGTTCTGATTGCTATTTTCTAAAGTTGACATGGATACATTATAATGTTTGAACTGTTATGTGTGTATACGTACTTTTACTTACTGAATATAGCATTGAGTGCGTGGATCGATTTTGTTATGATTGCAATCTTTTGAAGATGGCATGCATATACATGTACAATATAGTGTTTGGACTGTTATGTGTGTACTGCTAGTGCTATCTACTGAAGATAGCATTGAGTGCGTGGATCGTTTTTGTTCTGATTGCTATTTTCTAAAGTTGACATGCATACATTATAGTGTTTGAACTGTTATGTGTGTACTGCTATCAACTGAAGATAGCATTGAGTGCTTTTTTTGTGGACCATTTTTTGTTCTGATTGCTATTTTCTAAAGTTGACATGGATAGCCTATACATTATAATATCTGAACTGTTATGTGTGTACGTACAGCTCTCTACTGAAGATAGCATTGAGTGCGTGGATCGTTTTTGTTTTTATTCCTTTCTTCTAAAGTTGACATGCATATACACTATCGTGTTTGAACTGTTATGTGTAGATTGCTATCTACTGAAGATAGCATTAAATACGCGGAGTGTAATGGATTGGTTGCTCTTTGATGAAGATAGCATTCATAGTGTATAGACTGTAATGTATTGGAAGCTTTTCAAATACTAAAGATATGTAGGCCTATGCTAGATGCTATCTACTGAAGATAGCATTGAAGATAGTATTAAGCGCATGGCGTGTTATGTAGTATTAGCCGAATTGCTATCTATAGACGATGGCGTTAATATGGAAAAAATCTAGTCAAATTATTTCGCAAACATTTTCACAATAAAACCGACCTTGCCAAAAAGGCCAATGACATTGATTTTCACTGAAAACCTGGTATCCTTATGCACCATAAAATATTCAAATAGTGCACTAAATTGCCTTTCCCTGTTAGCGCTCAGCTAGTTACTGATTGCATCCAGTTTGAATTTGACATTTAAGACAGCAGTTTTATATCCCACTGAAAATGAATGAATATGTACCAGTTAATGTGTCACGTTGATTCATAGCTTCCGTCCTGTATACTCAATGCCATTGCCACTGTCATGACGGTGGATAGTGGTTATAAACAGCTCTATCGTTTGTATAATGACTCTCTCGCAAGCTGCTGCAATGCTGTTACATTTTGCTGTATTTTTATCAAAGCTTTAGTCAGAGAGAGAGAGTCGTGACCTTCCATTATTACGCTGTACATTAACGGGGTAATGCTTTTCAATGCAATTGTTTGTTTTGTGTTGTGTGGTTTAAATAGGGAAATACAAGTTCATCGACTGTACTTACATGTATATCACGTGTGGTACCGTTATAGGGAGTACCATCAATACTAGAAATACGGGAATAACAATACTGCGAGGGCCATTTAAACACTACCCTTGCATTTAATTTGTTTATTCAATGTCAGCCGGGTGACATTATTTATACTGGTTATATCCACCACAAATCTTATATACAACAAGACAACTCAGTTGCAAAAGTGTCAAAAATCAAGGTATATCTATCATTCGGTGCACATTCATCAAGTAAATTTATTATACACCATGTTCGAATATGACTGATAGAGTAAATAAAATATCAACATGTACGTTCTTATAACACAAACACTGTTTTTTCACCAAGATCCTTAAAGTGACAACCAACCGCCAAAATGTAAAGTGTAGGAGGCATTAAAGGCATATTATGTGATCTTTTCCATGGGGCGCTTTCTATTGATGATTATTTTTAGAAAGTAAATATTCTTGCAGATTTACATTTCTGATCATAAATCATAAATATATTTTGAGTTACAGAGCGATACGATTTCTAATTACTTCAAAATCCTGTTTTTTTATAGAGTGAATTTAGAGTGAAAATAAGTTGTCGCGCAGACCTGACAGTATATTTTCACTCTTTAAATAAACCATGTTTTTGAAGTAATTATAGGAATCAAATCGCTCTGTAACTCAGAATATATTCTTGATTTATGATCAGAAATGTAAATCTGCAAGAAAAATAAACAGTCTAAAAATAATCATGACTAAAGGGCGCTCCCTGGAAAGATCAAATAATATGCCTTTAACACATACCGATATTTAAGTTGAGTCTCCAAATTAAAGGAAATTAATTTTTATTTAGACAGACGTATTGTATTGTAAAAGTGAGTAATTCTACCTGACTGGCTATTTGTCATACCCTGGAAGAGTGGAAATTGTTTTGAAACTATAGGCCTATAGGTATATTGTGAGATGTAACCATTTACATGTTTACGTTTCTTTAAACGTTTTGTATTTTACGTTACACCACAGACATATGCATTGCTAGTTATTAGGCTTAACTTTCTTTAAATATCTTCTTGAACGACCCGACCCCTTCGAGTTTGTTAAAAACCTATAATGTAATGCACGTAGACCCAAAGCTTATAATCTGTACATCGTGAGGAAATGACCGCTGGATATACTCGTAAATCCCGTGATGTTTTTAGCAGAGAGAATAATTACTCATCAAGTATTGATTTAAGAAAATGACTTTCTAACAACGTCACTACAAGATCGGAAAACCTGCAGGCTGCTGGTCAAAAAAAATCTCTGTATGGCCGTAACCAACTGATATATCTCAGATTTCTGGCAATTTCATACAAAAACGGGAGTTGAACGACCTGTGGGTTTTGTTATGAATCACAAAACGTCCGCTGGACTTGCAAATACACTAAAGAAATACTTCTTGGTATTCAGTTTATAAGCGAGAATAAAGGTCTTACAAAAACACTGAGTTGAAAGAAATACTTGTTGTCCAATTGAATCACTGTATAAATGGGCAATTGATTTGTTCGTATGTCACTGTCGATCACAATTATCGAGGATCTGTCATTTTGTTAAGAGCTGACAAATGAGCCCCTGGCTACCCTTTTATTTCAAGTAATGTATTATTTAGTTAAATGACCACCAACTTTTATACTTTTCAGAAGGTATCGATGTTACTTAATGACCTTTTACAAGTAACGGCTATAAACTACTGCATGGGGAATCACAGCAATATGATATTAAAATCATCTCTGTTGTGACTCTTGCCTAAAATACGTCGTCAAAATGGTAAATTAATTCATACCACCATGGGTTTAACAACAACAAAAACAAGTATACATTTCATGTATATGTATAGAGGTTAAAGGCATTTATTTTTTTGAAAGTAGATTTTCTGACAGATTTACATTTCTGATCATAAATCATAAATACATTCATGATCAGAAATATAAATCTGCAAGAAAATCTGCTTTCAAAAAAATAATCAAGGATAGAGGGCGTCCCATGGAAAAGATCGCATAATGTGCCTTTAAGTGTACAATTAAAGTGTGAGGTTTTTTCATCATGTTCATAGAATATCACCTTTCGTACTCTTGTCATTTAATTACCACCCTCTTTGAAACGGTCTGGTAGATTTCCAACGTGACAATACTTATTAATTAAGTCTTGTTTCTTAATGACTCTGGTTTTCGGTCTAGGAACCATGGATGAATAGGTGACTTAAGGGTGACAATTAAACGGTATATGGTTGGTTGTAGTTTGACGCGCGCCAAAGGCTTCTTTCTCTTCCCGCAGGGTTAAATACTTAACCTTCGACTCATTCAATTCCTGTCGAGTAATTATTATTGTTATTCAAAATAAGCACATTGTGTTGATCTTCGGGTGGGTATTTAGATCATACGCACGTTATATTCATGATCACGAAACTGAAGGTATGACTAAAAAAAACCTGTATTATTCTTTTCCACCCACAGAACGACTACACTGGCAAATCGTGAGGCATAAAAACTAGCGACAAAGATGGACTCCATCGTCGTGACTATACTATGTGTCTTAATTAGCATTCTGCAATGCGTTAGAACAGATATATCGACATTTTGGATCACCGAGTGTGATTCGGCCAATCGGACTAAATCTTGTTTTCGTCATCCATCCGATTGTGTAAGATTCTCTGAAGACGTGAATGACGATAGAAAATCGTGTGAATTTCTGGTGACTTGGCAGCAGACATTTGACCAGAACTCTGTACATTTTGAAGTCTATGCACCGGTTTCAAATGAGGATAAGGAGTACGTTGCTGTTGCCTTCTCAGATAATAGTAAAATGGTGAGTAAGGTCATCTAAGAGAGAATGTGATATAGGGCTAGTTCAATCACACGTTATATGTAACTGAGTTTGCAATACGATATGTCTATTTTATCGATTATGATTTGCTGGAAAAACCGGTATAGCTCTAATGCCCTAAATATTTGTAAATTCGCTACGTACTCTCTTAAACCAAAATATTGAAAGATCAATCTTGAAAATTGTGCTGAGGGAAGGATCTTGCAACTATTCAATCCAAAAGAGTGAAAGTTTCAGTCCGATATATCGACATTTCACTCTAGTATTAGATTGAATATTTTCAATCTTTTAAGATCCTCACTCACAATCTTTAAGATTGACTTTTCAATCTTTTGATTTGAGAGAGTAAGGCTGGTTGATTTGAAACGTCAACATTAATAAAACACTTCAACACTAAAACTTCAACATTTGAAACACAAGTATGTTTTCACTTTCAATACTACTTGTCGGACCATGTTATATGTTGGTTACTAGTATGTGTCAATCTTGTCAATGTTTAGGGTAAGTTGGTAAACAAATGGTGAACGAAACTTATGAGTCATGATCATATGATATTAAAAGCTTTAGTCTTGCAATTCTGTTTTCTTTCAAAACTCGGCAAATGTGTTTTGGCTCTAAATATAATAACACTTGAATGAATAACCCGTTCACAGACACTAAAACACCTCCACAAAATTTACGATCATTTCATTTGTCTGTATTTTCGTTTTCCCTATACATCTATGGCAAAGTGACACCTTGAATTGTTATGGTCACACAAATCAGACAATCGCGATCGTCTCCTTTCCTTTCGTTGCATAACCATGCTGCTCTGGATTTTAATTAAGAGACTCTCACCCCTTGACCTACATTTGCCAGCGTCCTATTGGCTAATCGATTCCTCCCAAGTATCTCTCCATATGCAACAGACAGGCCGCCCTGGTCTAGACCATTCGGTGTGCAAACATTGTTGATTTAACCATCAACCCTCAGTCCATAACAGTGTTCTCATCAGATAAACCAACAATGTCCGTCAGATATAGGTCACCGTGATGCTCAGGCCATTTTCAATATGAAATTTAAATCATGTCTCCAGATTGATGTCTTTTATGTACATCTACTCTATCATTATATGCCCAAGGCCAGTGAATCTCATATAGCTTAAATATAAAAAAATTCAGAGGTATAGACCTTCCGGAATATATCGCTACTCTGAGATTTATGTAAAATCCCATACGGTCATTTTGTCCAATCATCAGGCGAAAAGATGTTTCTCTGATCGCTGGCAATTTGATCAATTGAAAATGAGAATACACATTCAATGGTGTTTTTACCAGCGGTCAAAGCAACATCATATTCCAAAAGAGTTCTTGATACACACATTATCAAAAGATAATCAAAAAGTGCTCAACTGATAAATCAGGAGCGTAATAGTTATTGACAACCGTTTCTGGTTAGACTAGCCATTGAACAAAGTGCTCAATACCGTAAACGCTTATACAAATTCAGAGGTATAGACCTTCCGGAATATATCGCTACTCTGCCGTTTACGGTATTGAGGACTTTGTTCAATGGCTAGTTTAACCAGAAACGGTTGTCAATAACTTAAATATAGATATTTTTATTACGGTACGCTGCTAATGAAGTAATTGTTAAATATTTAAAAAAAATATGAACTTAATGTGTTCGTTGATTACTGTCATACTCATATACGTAAGTCATGTTTTAATGACATTGCTCTGTCTTTTTTTCTAGGCCCATTCTGACGTCCTAGCATGCATGAAAAATGAAGACACTGTACGAGTCGTACATTACTGGAATGGCGATGGGCATGTAAACGAGGGCCCGGAGAAATTGGTGAGTAATTAGGCTTCCATATTCATTATAATAAAAAGATATTGCCAATAGGCGGCTTCCGGGGCTCAACACCGGCAGTCGAGATACTCCGAAACCGTGAATTATAGCGCTCATATTCAATATTTCCCCCGGAATAAGGTATCTATTAACAAGACTATGCACGCCTAGTAGAGCTGGTCGGATATTTGAATGTTAAAAAATGTTTTTGTCTTGTAATATGGCAGAATATAATTAGGGCCTTTATGTAATTTGGAAAGTGGTGTTATGGTACTGTTTTTTTTAATTGTGTTTATGTTTATACAAGATTGATTAGGATACATTATATGTTAGTGTGTTTTAACAGGCCCACGGTCTAAATGTATCCCTCAAAGGGTGTATGGTTCCATAACAAGCTCACGGTCTAAATGTATCCTCAAAGGGTGCATAATTCCAGAACAGGCCCACGGTCTAAATGTATCCTTCAAAGGGTGAATAGTTCAATAACAGGCCCACGGTCTAAATGTATTCCTCAGGGGATGCATGGTTCCATAACAGGTCCACGGTCAAAATGTATCCCTCAAAGGGTGCATGGTTCCATACAAGCTCACGGTCTAAATGTATCCAATTGCGCGCACCATACAATTGAAGGGGTTCGCCATAATCATTGGGCTGCCGCTAATTGCTCGCATCATAGGCAACATTGAACGTGAGTGAGTCAGTCATCGTTGGGATTTGACTAATATAATGAAAGTTCCAGTTTCCCGTTTCCCTACCGACCCAACTTTTCAGTTTTACCAAAACTTTCATTATTTTGTGCAAAAATTACATTTTCTGACAAACTTGAATACAAATCAAAACTTTTAGTGGCTCAAAATACCAGACATATCTTCCTGTTGATTTTAAGGGATTTTAATGGCAGTGGTGTTATGGTATCCTATGGTTTAATAATGAAATTGTTTGCATTACCTACTCACATTTCAGATGTAATTGACGTTGCAATATTTCAGACAGATTTGAAAAGTGTTAAAGTGTTAATTAAAGTGTAATAATATGGTCATGTGTTTTAAGCTCGCCTCCTTTCGCGTTACACACGGATTTTGGTTTTCACGACATGATTTTAACTTTACACATTTATATTTGCTTGTATACCCCTCCTGGTAGTAAAAGTATACATTTTCTTAAGGGAAATTGCATGAGGAAACCAAATATGCCATTGAAATTATAGTACGACCAAGAACTAAAATGGTATGATAGGAAATGTTCGGAAAAATATCAAAGTTTTTAATTTTTAATTTGAGATCCATATAATTTTTAATTTGAGATCCATATCATTATTTACTTTACATATTTGAATTCCTCATGAAATTATCCATTAGATGATATATAATTGTCAAAGTTACTACGTCGGTATGGTAATTATACCGGCTAGTGAATATCTCCAATTTTTATTTTATATATTTTTAGAATTTTCAGAATTATTTGTTTAAGGATAAACCCTTCCCTGATATAAACTGCATTTCTGAATTCCTCTAGTTACAAGCTTTCCAAAAATGTATACTTTTGCTATCATAGGTTGAAAACTTTTTTGTTATAGTCATTTTTATAAATCCGGTAAATTTAGGCTGATTAGTCATGTTTACTGTGTAGCGAATAGGAAGAAAGCTGATGTTCATGGTCTTATCCATAATTAATTAGTTGTTACAAATAGTTGACAAGTCTGTTGAACCACATACTTTATAAACATCAAACAGCTGTATCTCCCATTCTGTATAAGCTATACCAATGCCATTTTGCAGGCAGATAGCTTGTTATTAGGGCTTTAAAATGATACCAAATTTGTTGAGATAGCTTTTGTGGTTTCAAAAATATTTGAGGAAAATGACAGCATGAAACTAAAAAATGTAACGGCACCACCCTATTGGGAGGCGAGTTCATAACGCGTGACCATATACGAATCAATAGGTAGTTAGTAGTTAACCCCACTACAGATGCAATGATGAAATTGAGTGAAATAATGAATGATGAATAATGAAAAAGACACCTATACCCACTCTTTTAAAAATATGAAACGGGAAACTTGGTATCATATTTCATTAGCCTTATAAGCTGCTCGTGTACGACCAGCAAAACACTAAGCAGTAAGACAATGGCGAATCAACATGCTACCATGTTAATCCACTCAACTCCCTCGTCCAATTATAAGGCCTATAAAATACACAGCCATTTTCTTACACACGGCATCATGGAGCTCTTCTGCCCGTACCTGCACGGGTACCGTGTTCCTCGCATCCATGTACCTACGTGTACTGTTTTCCTTGTATCCGTATGGGTAATACTGTTGAAGTACCAGTGAGGTACCATCAAAATACACCGCGCCCCCATCAATGTTATACTTACAAGTTCTTTATTCCCTATGATTTTCAGGGTTCGGTTAACAGAGGTTCTTTGAGATCTGTACCTTTAATTTGTCCTCCAAATTATTGAAATAGCTCGCACATGTATTTGTGTATTATAAAATGTCATATGGTTTAACTGTGAAATCCATTTCAATCTCTATATCTATGGTAGAATCTAACCAATTTGGTGTTAGGATTTATCTGCCGATATACTTGGTCCCGGTATCTATTTCAATTATTCAAACCCACACGGTATGACAGATATTCTGTATGAAATGTTCGTCGACGGAGCATAACTTATTCAATAACATATGAAGTGTCGTCAGAGCATATCGTATATATTTATTGGGGTGAATGTATGCTGTATTTGTTCGAGCGTTTGTTGGCTAATAAGGTGCAACTGTACTCAATTTCAACCGATTCTCGTGCCACTGTGCATAGTTCGTTTGAAGTAAACCTAATCTTGCATATTGTTATTATAGAGTGTGGACGCCGACATCAATTGGTTGAAATTGATTCCTTTTGCCCTAATTCATTTGGCCCTAAAGTTCATTTGGCACTATAACAGAGAGATGTGCGTTGTATTTGGTTGTTTGTAACTAGTAAATGGGCTATTCCCGTTGAAATCAATACACCCCCTATGGAAAACATGACCTTAATCTGCCACACTGATGGGAGTGTAGATTTCAAATGGAGTCACCCATGCAGGTAGCACATTTGAAATGCACAAGGCTTATAGGTTATTATTCCAGTTGAAATCAATACACCCCCAATGGAAGACATCGCCTTAATCGTCCACACAGGGCGTGCATAGATTTCATTCAAATGGAATCACGCGTGCAAGTAACCCCATTTGAAATTCACACTCCCTGTGGGGAAGATTAAGGTAATGTCTTCCACAGGGGTGTAATGGATTTCAAACAGAATAGCCCAATTAATGGCTTCCAAAATCATACACATATAAGTTGTTTTAATAAGTTCCTTTTCGCAATGTTGCTGTCCAGTTTTCAGTACAGCTTCACTTATGAAGCACGACGGATGCGTTTTTTAAATCGCCATCGTGAAAGACATTGATATGCATTTCAGCTCAGTCTATCTATACCACCAGGTGCCATTAATACATTTGTGTTATTTTCTTGAATGACAGGTTGGAGTTGGTCCGGTTACAGGAGCAATTACTGATGGCGTTTTAAACTGTAATTTCAATCGAGTCAAACACATAGAAGGACAATCACACTTCAAAGATTTACGCAACGATTTGTACATGCTAGTTTCAAGAGGACTTACGCTAAACGGTAAGTTGAACATACTTCAATGGAATCAGTCTTTTTGTGTGCCAAAGACATTAGAAGAGAATCGTCATATCTAAATTGAACGTGTTCTGGAAGCTTTGCTATTCTGTTATAAGTAGGGGCGTAACTAGATGGGGCGGCATTCGCATCCTGCAAGAAGGCTTGCCCCCCCCCCCCCTGATGCCCCCAGATGAAATCAAACTCTGTGCATACAAAATTAGTCGTTACCCCACCCCCCCCCCCCCCCCCTGATCACAGGCCTGTCCTAACTCATAACCCTCCCCCAAATTGAAGACCCTAGTTACGCTACTGGTTATAAGAGTATGAGATCGTCAGTACGTACCTCACACCGTAATAACTTAAACATTCTTTGTGGCTTTTCTGTTCCTCACAGGTGAAATTGCCTACCATGTAAATGGTAAATATGTATCGACCGAAAGACACAATTATGGGTTGTACACCGCTGATCCAGATCCTACAACACACTCATTAACATCAGATATAACGTACAGGACACCCAGTAAACACGGTCAAGGTATGAATTGTTACGTTTACCTCACCTTAAAGATTTCACCAAGTGCTACCTGCGATTAAAGCTAAATTATTGGTCCATCAAACATGAACCGATGTGACTCAAAACAATAGAAATTATTCAACTTCACCAATCTCGAGAAAAAAATCATATAGGAATACGGAAAACGGGTGCATTTGACGGTCATTCAAAAGCAACCCTTTTAATTATTCTCATTCATATATGTCCATGGTTCATTGTTTCAATATCTTTAAGGACCTACATGTACCTTCAATGCAATCCTAAGTTACGAAATGATCAGTTTTCATTTTCTATAATATTTTGTACATTGTTTACATTTATAATTGGGGATTTATTTATCACCTGCCCTGAAGATATTGTAAAGGATTGATTCGAAAAAGAATATTTGTTAGTTTGAAAATACTTGGAAAAGGATAACTAACAAACAAATAAACAGATAACAATATCAATTCCTGTATATAAGCTCTATTTGTAACAAACCGTTGCATACGAACTCGCTGCATCCATCTGAGATTGATACATTGGTTTATGTAGTCATTAAGAATCTAAAGACGGGAACAGAGACCCTAAGTTTGAAATGTCAAAACTATTTCTGGCTAAATAAATACGATATCAACCTTTACATACGCAAGCAAAGTTTCTTAAATGATCGCACTGGCAGTCATTGAACGTGTATCTCTTGGATTAGAGTCCTATATGTTGAATAAAAAGTTGAGCTTATAGTTCCCGCACAGATTTGAATATAATATTTTTATATTACTGACTTGGTGTATACGGGGTTTTTTCAAATTGCTAATTAGGCCTACTGTAGGACTACCGTATTTCTGTCCAATAATCAGAGAACCACACTCCCATGCCGAAAACCGTTATCAACCCGAAAACCACACCGTGTGTATTTCAACAACCAGGACGACATTTAAACCAAGTGCATTTCTAAATTCTTAGTATTGCCTTAAATTGCTGATTTAAAAACCCCACCTGGTAGCCCTGACTTGAGGACTAATGTTTAGATTCTAAATCGCCAGAAGTAAGTAAAGAACAGGAACAAAAAACCCGTGAATCTCTGACTCATTTCCTTTCCAAAAAAATATTAACTTTTTAATACATCACATAGGCCTATAGTTCAAAAGTTACAGCGCTTGATAAACTTCATGTAAACATGGTAAAAAGGGTTATAACACCCTCCTTAATTAAAGGAGAAAACTGAAAAGAGGCGTCGCAGCTGACTATGACTCTTTGACAGAGAAGACTCGACAAGACGACAATAGTACCACTCCACTTTAAGCTTATGTCTTCGGCTATAACATTTCGTACAGCGGTACTATTCTATCAACTATGTTTGAGAATTTATATCATGTTTATTGTAACTATACATTTATCACTCCATCCAGGCCCGTGCTCAAGCATGCCATGCAAGAATTCAGGAGAGTGTAGCCCAACCAGTAACGGATTTAAATGTACATGTGGAAACAGATACAGAGGAGAACGATGCGAGACAGGTAAGAGGAACACACATGAATAAATCAAGAGGTTTATCAGCAGATCTATGAGGGTATTGGGAACATTTTATGTTTGCTACCGTATAAGTATCACTAGAGAGGGGCACAATCCTGAGGGAAATTCCAAAGTGTGGTTGCAAGTGATCTTTTCCAAGACAGTTGAGAGATGCAAATATTATGGATTTTTTTGGGTCTAATTTCAGAAGTTTTTCAGTCAAAATATATGCTGCTTTTTAAAATTATTTCAGCGGTTTGAAGGCGTTTTGTCTGAATTTCCGCGACCTTTTAAGATTTCCCCGCCATTTCAGGATGCTTGAATGTTACCGTATGCCATCTCTTCTTACAGTTACATTTAAACTTTAAAATGTTCATAAGTTACAAGCAATTCGGGGACTCAAATTACTTCAAAATAAAGGTATGAAAATAAACTGTTGATTTCAACAGTGGACATTCATGAGTTATGTGTTATGAATTGATACATCTGGAAACCAACATTCTGTCTTATCGTAACAGAATCGTCTTCGTCTGTTATGATATTCAGTGAGCCCGGTTGGTTTGTCGAGTCCTCCAGGCTCATTGATACACATCCTTTTGATTTAAAACATCTTTACTTATCTTAATTTTAGCAAGCACGAGTTGGATGTCTCGCAGTCGTCTTGTCTATTCCATTATGTATCTCGTTTCAAAATTCAATCATAACCTTCTCAGTGTATTTGGATGGGATACTATTTCACCTTGAAATAAACTCACATTTCCTCCGTCGTGGGAGCACTGCGGAATAGTATAGACGAGCCTCTGCTCTGTTACTTCCATGGATAGACAGAGCCCAGAGTCAGTGACATTTCTGTTGTTTTGAACTTAACAATTTCCACGCGGTTATTGTTTTACCATATAAAAAGATTTTTCAAAAACTTCCCCACCCCGGCTTTTCCCAACTTGCAAAGTCTATCTCAAGGATTTCTGAACCAATACTGGGCATGTTTGTACTTATTTTAATGTATTTCACATGGTGATTCCAAATATGGTGATGAAATTCAATACTTTTGACAATAATGATTTTTTGTGTGAAATTTTGGAACTGTCGTCTGCAGACGACTGCCGCGTGGAAAGTGTTAAAATGATATTTTGTCTAGCTTTGCATATCTATTGCCCCTGCATTATTAACAACTGCACGAAAATTAGTATTTTGACTTCGAATTTAGTAATAATATCCCGAGGAATGCGATGCGATACATGAAATAAATAACCATTTTATCGCTTACCATATCTAACACCACCATTCCTGCAGCGCTTCTGCGTGAATGTGAAGACGAACGGGTGCATAAATGATTAATTTTGTGAAACATTATCCCGTTCCGAAACGCCACTTATATCGGGTACTGGTAATTGGCAGTGCGACACATAGTGCATCCAGGTTGTTAATAGAATACACGGGGGAAATACAGCACTTTTTATCCCAGATTGTTTTACTACTCACAGTCTTCTTTATAATTCATGTAAGCAAATACAGTACGTATCAATACAAGCGTCACGTTCATATCACAGTCAATGTTTGGGGATGAGCACTGCAGTAAATCACTGGAGCGCAGAAAGTACATGTTTTCGGGAATTGGTGCGTTTAATTTTGAGTAATACGTTCGTATCGAATGGGAAGAATTATTAAGTCAATAGTTTAATAACGGTAACGGGAGTGTAGGCAATCATTTGAATTTGAAGGGTAACTATGTAGACTTAGAATACTTCTAGATTTGGAATTAAATAAATGCCTTGGGTATCAGGTATTTGCTTTCCATTTTTCGTAGATAATGAAAAAACATATTCTATACTCGTAATGAAATTCGGACTCAAAAGTATTTTTGGTCCATTTTGTCAAAAAGTTCAAAGCGCTTTCAGCTTGTTGTGTATGTCTAAATGTCCAATGACATGAATGAGAGTTTTAATTGGCAGATCAAGTAATAACGGAGTTTTGAAATATGGCGAGAAGTTCTATTAAAATCTTTTTTCTCTTTTTTTCTTCTTCCAGATACCGGCAGTTCAAACGTAATTTCAGCAAGTTTGGTAACGCTTTTATTAACAACACTAGCGACGTGTATATTAAGTTTATGACCCTAATAGATAGAATACAGTCTATATTTATTTATTGTGTGTATCATTTACTGTATATTATATTGTTTCAAACCGAGGGTCGAAGCAAAGGGACAGGAATAGGCCCGCCACTTGTAAGGAGCCCCACACAGAGAATATTAATTCGTCAAAAATGTGGTCTTTTTTGACAAATTAATCACTTGTCCGATAAGAAATAGCAGGTTTGTGATTCAAGACATATTCTGTAATGGTGCACATTTATATGTGCTGCTAAAAGAACAATTTAGAGTTTTTCTAGTTAATTTTCATCGTAACAAACCTTTCCTTGGCTGAAATATATTAAAGGAATGACAATTGAAATGACAAATTAAATGACTAATTATCAACGAAATGACAATTTAAGATTGGTCATTCATATTAAATGACTAATTATTGATTACAAATTATTCTTTTAATTTGTGAAATAAGACCACATTTTTGACGAATTAATATTCTCTGTGCAAAATTGAAATAATTTTTTAAAAATCAGAAAATCCCCGAATCTATTTTGATTTTTTTTTCATTCGATTTCGAGAAGCGGGCGCTGGGACATGCCCGGGTGCCATTAACTCTTGCTACGTCACTGTATAACACTTGATATGAACTTACTATTGAAAATCCAACTAAATTTAAAGATAATGTACAACCAGCAGACACTACAGCAATTTGGTAACATTAATCCCCAATTTGTTTGTTCGTAAAATAACGAATCAGTTCATTAGTTGTTCTACACAGGCACCACAAATAAATCGCATAGGAGATAATTAATGCGTTAACACATTTGTCACACCATTTGTTATAATTAATGTTATATAACTAGCCCAGGGTGTTAATTTAAGATGATGAGCACTGCAATGATTGTATAAATTGGCAATTATTATGTGTATTATAAATCAAAGACTAACCATTTCTTTAAAAATGGAAAACTTTAATACGAACATTTGCAATTTTTAATCGGTTCTTCAAAAGACAAAATTTCACAATTTGTATTTAAAATATAACACTGTTGGCTGCCTCATAAGGGAATTTTAAATACCCATCTTTTATTACATCAACATTAGCATTAGGTTGGTTTACACCAACCAAATTGTAACTAATTGAGTGTTTTTCATCCAATGATTTTAGTAGTCTATTTCGTATATATTTATCTTACTTTTTAAAGGGTATGAAATATTCGTTTGATAATGGACGACCTTCTACTTAACATCATAACTAAACCCATGTCCAAGATACCACTCTCTTTCAACAATTGCTGTCTTTCTGCAATGTACCTAATGAAATGTCAAAATAAAACCCATTGCTATCTTCAGTAGACAGCTGCAGGATACGCGGTATTACAACGGCTATCTGCAATGTACCTTATGAAGTGTCAAAATTGCCCATTGCTATCTTCAGTAGACAGCTGCAGAATACGGGGTATAACAACGGCTATCTTCAGTAGTGGACATCAACTTGATTATTGAGGGGAATTTCTTACTGTCATCTGCAGCAGTAAGCCATTCTCACAATAATAAGTCATATTTTATTTACTGGACTCTGTGTAGATAAAGGCATTCCTTATATATACGAAATTTAAACAGCATAACATCAGACACAAAAATACCCATACTTTACCACTTCTCATACTTAAATATCTTAACCCTTTCCACGCGGCTATTAGTTTTGCCATATCCAAATTTTTCAGAAACCTTTCTCAAATTTAAAAGGCCACCTCAAGAATTACTGAACCAATACATGCAATACTAGGCATGTTTTTACTTATTTTAATGCATTTCTCATGGTGATTCCAAAAACGGTGAT
The DNA here is from genome assembly GCA_035610835.1 of Ophiura sarsii. Lineage (NCBI taxonomy): Eukaryota > Metazoa > Echinodermata > Ophiuroidea > Amphilepidida > Ophiuridae > Ophiura > Ophiura sarsii. Next base: position 58,494,301 of record CM069441.1, read on the forward strand.
GACATTCAATACTTTTGACATTTTTTGAATGATTTTGTGAACTTTTGGAATGTCGTCTGCTGCATGCAGAGACGCCTGCCGCGTGGAAAGTGTCAATTATGTCATTCGAGCATTTCAATCTATCAGCTAGAACATCACTGGTATACTAATCTATCAAAGTATGCAAAGAGGTATCATTATTTTGCTTCAGTACACACGAGTTTGGGTGCCGGTTTTTATTTCGTTAACTCAGGATTTGTAGCTTTACGTTCCAATTAGAACGCTTTTAAAATGTCATGAACTCCCGCGCTTTAATGTTTGATGCGCGATATTCGTCGTCTGCTGTTCCATTTACACGCTGTCTAACGGTCACGAGTAATATCTACACTCATGACAATGGCTAAATTCATTGCTATTACCTCGGCCAAAAAGTGTCTATGTACATTTACACCTATATTTATAATTGATCTGAATTATGATGGTTAATTTTTAATCCGTTATCAATCATTATACAATGATGAGCACAATTATACCAATCTTATTTTAACTTCAAATGTAGTAATAATATCCCGAGGAATGCGATGCCATACGGGATAAAATATATAACCATTTTACCATTATCTAACACCTCGGCAGACGAAAATGACCGTCGGGCTTTCGTTTTGAAAAAGAAAACTTTGTTTGTTCTTTGTTTTGGAAAAAAACACCCTTACAAATTCGACAAAATTGCATTTTGTATAGAAAATATTTGGAAAATGAAATAAAAAAAATTAGATCTTTTTCCAGAGTGTTTTAAAAATGTTCCGACTTTTTAAAATAGTATTATCACAACATATACTTAAAATTCGATGTTTATTTTACGCCAGTTTTGGTCATTTTTTCATACACAGAATTTATCCTTTACTAGGCTCTCACTGAATTTTACCTGCGCTTTCCACGCGGCTATTATTTCTACCATACACAAAACAGATTTTTCAGAAACCTTTCACAATTTTCAAAGTCTATCTCAATGATTCCTGACCCAATAATAGGCATGTTTGTACTTATTTTAATGCATTTCTCATGGTGATTCCAAATATGGTAATGAAATTCAATAATGTTGATATTTTTGAAACATTTTGTGAATTTTTGGAATGTCGTCTGCAGCTGCCTGCCGCGTGGAAAGTGATAAGACAATGTATCTCTGGCATACTACATGTATAAGATTAGGCCCATGCATAATCTAGAAATCCGGCATATTATATACTTACTCCTGCATGGCAATGGGACAGGCTATTCTTTTTCGTTGAATCGAGAGTACACCAGAAAAATGTAACTGACCCAAAATACGTTAACATAGGTTGGCTTGGATTATTCGTATACGATATTTTTTGTGACGCAATATAATGTAATACGTGCAACTTGCAGGTGGTACCAACATGGTACGGAAGCACTGAATGGACATGACGAGTTGACGAGATGATAAGTTGATGCAATAGTTTCGTGATAATTATCAACATAATTTTAACTTGATGCGATAATTAACGCGATAATTAACAACATAATTTTAAGTTGACGCGATAATTTCGTGTTGGCGACATAATTTTAAGTTGATGCGATAATTTTGTGATAATTGATGACATAAGTTTAAGTTAATGCAATAGTTTTGTGATAATTGGCGACATAATTTTAAGTTGACGCGATAACTTTGTGTTGGCGACATAATTTTAAGTTGATGCAATAGTTTTGTGATAATTGACGACATACATTTACGTTGACGCGATAGTTTTGTGTTACTTGACGACATAAATTTAAGTTGATGGGATAGTTTTGAGTTACTTGACGACATAAATTTAAGTTGATGCCATAACTTCGTGTTGGCGACATAATTTTAAGTTGATGCAATAGTTTTGTAATAATTGACGACATAAGTTTACGTTGACGCGATAGTTTTGTGTTTCTTGACGACATAATTTTAAGTTGACGCGATAACTTTGTGTTGCCGTCATAATTCTATGTTGATGCAATAGTTTTGTGATATTTGATGACATAAGTTTATGTTGACGCGATAGTTTTGTGTTACTTGACGACATAATTTTATGTTGCCGCGATAACTTCGTGTTGGCAACATAATTTTAAGTTGATGCAATAGTTTTGTGATAATTGACGACATAAGTTTACGTTGACGCGATAGTTTTGTGTTACTTGACGACATAATTTTATGTTGACGCGATAACTTTGTGTTGCCGTTATAATTCTATGTTGATGCAATAGTTTTGTGATATTTGATGACATAAGTTTACATTGACGCAATAGTTTCGTGTTACTTGACGACATAATTTTATGTTGACGCGATAAGAATAGAATAGAATGTAATAGAATAGAATATAATGTAATATAATAATATTCTAGGCCTATTCTGTTCTGTTCTATTTTATTATTTAGTTTATTTTATTCCATTTTATCACATTTTATTATATCGAATATATTGCATGAAGAAAAAAAAGTTCATGATTTTTAATTTATTTAAATCAATATAGGCCTATATCTTGAGATTTCATTCGAGTTTAATTAAGTAACATCGAATTACCGCGAATTGTGGCTAAACAATCCCGCTACCGATATAGTTTGTGTGCTACTCAATGGGCACATGTCATGTCATCTTGTATGTCTAAATTAAGAACAATTGGAGTTACTTAAACTCAAGCTTTGGTATACAACTATTTTAACACTTTCCACGCGGCAGATGTCTGCAGACGACCCCGGGTGAGGGGACGGGGATTACTCGCTATTATAGTGGTAACGTATTATATGTGCCTGCCTGCCTTTTGGGGTGCCTTTTCGCGAAATTTGGTAGTATCGATCTAAGACTAGGTATAGGCTATTAGTAGGCATAGCACACATAACATTCAAATGATTGAGACATGTACAAAATTGGATTCAAATGAAAGATTGCAATGAAAGATTTATTTTCCAAAAAGAATTATGACAATCGGTCAATGCATTCTTGTGGTACGGTGTTTTGAGATACTCGGAAAATTGCCGAAAACCTGCCAAAAACAGTAACAATGCCCACAAATATAATTTATCAGGATTTAGAGAGCTCAATTTGTTAATAATGTAACATTCAAAACACCATTTACACATATTTCTTTAACAATTGAATTGCTATATACCATGTTAAATTAAAAAATATGGTAAAATTATATTGCATTAAGCTAAAATAACCTAGTGAAATTGGTCATTTTGACCAGTTTTACTGACTGCAATCAACAAAATGACTAAGTCCAGCTAATTAATATGCGTAAATGTTATAAATCCAGATGTGAATGGTGTATTGCAATCAAACTTGGTATTATGGCTAATTGTACGATACCCAATCTTTTAAACTATAATTTAGTTTCATAAGCTCATTAAATATGCAAATTAGCTAATTATCTATTAAAGTCATTGATATGCAAATGAGCAATGTCCGACAATTTTTTTCCCATCATAAGAGTGATCGGTAATAGATATATAACATGTATACCCAATTTGATTGACAAATATTGATGGATTTAGAAATTAAACAAGCTTTTCCATTTCTTAAATACCCATATTCAAATTCTCAGTCTTTTCCTCACAAGAGGCACTCAAAGGACGCAAAAACTGAGCATATCACTAAATTGATTGAAGTGTTTAGTACAATATCTCAGGTTAGGTTTATTTAAATCGGCCCAATATATTCAAGTTCAGAGCCAATTTCAAAAAGTGGTAAAAACAGTCATAACTAAAAAACCTGATGATAAGTATTTATACCTGGATCAAGGTTATATAGTCCAAGGTCATGACTACCATATATGGCAAGCTCACTGCCCTACAGGGAGTGCCTCTCGTGAGGATAATTAATTTTATATAGGGATGTTTTTCAAAGGGGAGCTGCATGCATTATATGAAAAGATTGTTTTGCATAAGGGCTGACAGACCACTCCTACATGTTACTCATTTTGCATGATTAATTAATCCAAATATTGTATGGCTGTCTTCATGACTTGGATTAGTGCATCCATGCACGCCAATTGAGGCAACAATACAAAACCACATTCCACATCGTCCATTCAATAATGCAAAATGAGTAACAGGTAGAAGTGGATGTAGGGCTTTATGCAACACAGCTATTCATGTGTTGTTGTTCAATGGTGTAATGCTCCCAGTGGCAGACTCTGTGTGTGTGCATTGTGCTATGCCTACTATTAGTCTCCGAGGTATCGATGGGTAATCATACAGGTTTTTGTTATATTAACGCCCCTCTTTGATGGTATATAGAAGGGTGTATTTTGTCAGATAGGTCAGATAAATAAAGGGCATGCGTGACATATTCAACAATATCCGCTGGATTGCCAATAAGCTCAATTTAAAAATACACTTTTGAGAACACAAGTTTCTACTTACCTTCTTGTAAATATAATACATGTATAACAAGGGGTTTTGATCGGTAGACATTTCACCAAGTTTGGTATACCGATCGGGTGTTAATTTTGCATTATGCAAGTATATAATATTGAAAGTCGGAATTTCATAGTCTGGAAGGCACATGTATCCATTTATGATTCTGGTAGAATACCCCCTCCCCCCCTCCCCGGGTAGACGACAGATTCCAAAATATGTTGAGGATGACCCTTTCTTCCATGTATAACTAAAAAATCAAGTTGAAAATTGCAATCGGAACACATACCTTTAAATCCAAATGTATTTTTTTCCAAATCTATTCAATTTTACTACATTCAATTTCGTTTAGATTATTTGATTCCATTTTATTTTATTTATCCAAGTCATGATTTAATTTCTTTATATCAAATATATAACTCAAAATTTGATAATATCGAGTTACGTATCTCTAAAGTAACTCAAAATGATAACTCGGAGTAACTCGAAAAAAGTAACTCGAAAATAGAAAAAGAGTAACTCGAAAATAGAAAAAAGGAACTCGAAATTATCGCGTCAAATTAAAATTATGTTGTCAATTATTGCGTTAATTATCGCATCAATTTAAAATTATGTTGTCAATTATCACGAAACTATTCTATTCTATTCTGTTCTATTTTATTCTATTCTATTCTATTCCATTATATTATATTACATTCTATTCTATTCTACTAGTATTCTATTCCATTCTATTCTATTTTATATTATTCTATTTTATTCTATTATATTATATTATATTATATTATATTATATTATATTATATTATATTACATTCTATTACATTCTATTCTGTTCTATTCTATTCTATTCTATTCCATTTTATTCTATTATGTTCTATCCCATTCTATTCTATTACATTCTATTACATTCTATTCTAGTCTATTTTATTCTATTCTATTCTATTCCATTCTATTATATTCTATCCCATTCTATATATTCCATTCCCTTCCCTTCCCTTCCCCCGGTCCCTTCCCTTCCCTTCCCTTCTATTCTATTGTATTCTATCTAATCTAAGCTAAGCTAAGCTAATATCATATAATCTAATCGTATCTAATCCAGTCCAGTCCAGTCCATTATCTAATCAAATTTCGAGTTTGATCAAAACAAGTTTAATTAATAAATAATGCGATAGTTTTGTGATAATTGACGACATAACTTTTAGTTGATGCAATAGTTTTGTGATAATTGAACACATACATTTACGTTGTCGCAATACATTTACGTTGACGAGTTGACGAGTTGACGAGTTGACGAGTTGACGAGTTGACGAGTTGACGAGTTGACGAGTTGACGAGTTGACGAGTTGACGAGTTGACGAGTTGACGAGTTGACGAGTTGACGAGTTGACGAGTTGACGAGTTGACGAGTTATTCCGGGCTGTTCCTAACGGAGTCACAGCCTACATGCTGTTTTTAGCATCGTTCGTTTTGGGAGCACCACACCAAATATCTTTCTCATTGAAATACGTGTAAAAGTGCCATATTTCAAGACGCCTTTTCTACCCTCCGGTTACATTTATGGCATACTTGTCACCTATGACCATTTTCGGTAACATCTCAACTTTAATTCAAGCCTTGTTTCATGAGGGGTTATTAACCTAAATTTCCCGCTACGGACCTGCACACAGCGCCCTCACTTGTTCACGTTTTCTGGCATGCCTATTCACCATTTAGGCATGTGCTTGCTTACGCCCTGTGCACTATTTAGGTTGACAAATTAAAAATATCGTATTTTATCATTGTAGGTGCAACGGATAGGTCCCATTCGTTTATTTAAATACAAACATACCATCCGCCCGGAGAAACAAATTGCCCGAAAACTACTACAGGATTACACGAATTGCGCACTGAGTTGGTGCAGTGCTCCCTTTAACAAAAAATGGCATTTTTTGTTGTTGCATTTTTGGAATCATCATATAGCATTATGAAAAAGTTTCACTCAAAAAAATCTACCCCTAACTGGAATTATGTGACAAAATATATTTTTTCCTATACCCCAAATACCCCATTTTTCTCACTTTTGGCCCCAAAACGGTACTTTTAAAGTCGATTGTCATAACCAAAGCGTGTATTTTACAATTTGTCATTGTGTACATTGTATAAATTATATGTTAATAGCATGTATGACACATTTAATTATCGACAAACATGATAACTTAAACAAATAATCACTATACTCAAGCCGTATTCATTGAAGTGATACCTGTAGGCCATTAATGGCTAAATCATGTGGGGGAGGTAAAAGACCACCGTATTCATAGGACAATAAGCTTCCAAACGCCATTTGTTTACTAAGAGTATGATAATTACCTAGTAGGCAAACGCACAATTACATTTTTGTTACGATATCACCCCATGGGTATTGTCTATCTAAAGCATAGGGTTTTTTCTGAGACAATATGGGGCAAAATATGAATTTTGACAACTCGTGACCAACATGAGAGTGTTTAACTCTAAATAAAGCTCTGAACTTGAAAATTCGATAATTAACTCTTCAACTGTTGAGGCAAGCTGCTTAATATAGACCTAAGAGTGTATTATTGCACCTGAGGGGCTTCTAGACAAGGTAAAGTGACCCTCTATCTATATATATAAGAAATCGCAAATTAAACCCATAGCCATTTTGACTCTAAATTTGGAGCTTTAGAGTCATTTTCTTAGAAAATCATGTACATTTCTCACGGTCAAAAACAAAATCGCACAGTTCACAATTTTGCCTTATACAGGGTGTCCCAAAAGTCTATGCACGTTTTTGAAGAGTCATATCTCATAAAATATAAATCATATGGTATAAATTTAACCACATTTTGATAGACGAGATTTGGGAAATTATTTTGATACCAAACACAACCCTATTGGTGAACCCACAACATTATAAAACTGGTTGAAAGTGTTTGGCCGTGTGAGGCCCACCCATACCAAGTACTACGCATTGTTGCTAAAACAGATGCGCATACATTAACGGTATGAAAACAACTTATGCGTTAGTCACAGTTCACTCCCGGAGGGGGGCCAGTCAAACATAATGGTGTACACACGCGTGACCAAATTTTTTCCAGACACCCCCTAAACAAGTTTTACCCTGCAAGCAAAATTACCCCCTTAACAAGTTTTTAGCGCGCTTTCCTTGCAAATTTTGACCCCTAAACAAGTTCTTGCCAGAATATGACCCCTAAACAAGTTTTGTCTATTTGCGATTATGACGCTGTAGAGACGAATGACACACATGCATTCTCAAATTGGAAATGAGACGCTCAAAAGAAATCGCATAAACGGGGATAACATTCTTCTGGGAACGGAGAACAAAACAAGTTACCCTAAACACGTTCGACAGGTATTTTAATCCACCCTTTTTCTTGAAAATCAGCGTTTTTGATACCCTTAACGCGTCACTCGCGTGACGCGTCCAACACTGAAAAAACACCCCTTTTTACGCGTTTTTTTTGGTCACGCCTGTGTACACTATTATGTTTGACTGGGCCCCCCGGGAGTTCACTGCTTACCTTGCAACATTAATGTTATTACCAAACTCGGTCACTCACAACATAAATAGGCGTAGTAGACAACATTGCACAGCAAAAGTCTTCACTCAAGATGGTTTACAGCATAAATAAGCGATTACAAATTGTATGGTTACGCTGAAACAAATTCAGTTCAACTTACTCAACAAAAGTTCAGAAAACATTTCAAAGTGAAACGCGCACCAGAAAGAATATATATCCATTCTGAAGTTGGTGGATAAATTTTTGAACACAGGAACTAGTGCATGATTTGTCTCGATGTGGTAGAAAAAAGACTGGTAGATCAACAAGTCACATTGATGTCATAAGACATGCAGTAGCCTTAAGTCTAAAGAGATCTATTCACTGCTGTGTGATGTGTGTGTTCACTTTTATGTTACGTTATTCAATTTTTTAGGTCCGTGTTTTTGCATTAGCACACGTCTCTGTATAAATGGAAAACACTTAAACTAGATTTCACTATAGAAACGAAAACTATGTGTGATATAGTTTGTCATTATGATGGGATCACCGTAATGTAAAATTATAAATATTACAATTGACGGATCACTTTCCGTGTAACCAACTCTACCCGTCTTTTTGTTAATCTCAATAGGTATAGATTTATGAACTTTATACCTCCGAAGTATAAAATTACATTTTTGCAGTAATACATATTTTACTTCTAAGGTGGCATTACAAACAGATGTTACTCCAATGTTTGGTATCAACATTATTTCCCACATCTCCTCTTTCTAAATATTCATATTTTCAATACGACTTGTGAAATGCAAAGCTTCAAAGTCGTGCATAGACTTTTGGGACACCCTGTATTTGACTATTTGGGCTGAATATACCCACACATCCAGTGCCCCAGCACGCCATCTCGGTCTTTTATCATTTTTTCCCCTATTTTTCCCCTTTTTAATTTTTTTAGAGGGGTGGGGGCGGGGGCACAAATGGTTTTTTTCAGTCGGGGGGGGGGGGGGGGGGGGGGAATCCCCCCCCCCCCGAGCTACGCCACTGCTGTGGATGGTTCATTGAGTTACAACTCGAGCACTTTCATGTTACTCGACTGTTACTGTATGAATTCCCATTGTACAAACCAGTAAATGACATTGTTTACACAACAAAGTACGCTAGTTTTCTTATTTTTCATCGGATTGATCTCATATTTTCAGGATATCATAATAATGAATTGGGCTTTACATTAATTTAAGACTAAATTGGTCATGGTCCAATGATTATAATAAGAAAAACAAGTTCATTAAACAGAGTCCTCATTTTTTGATACACCCTAGTATACATGAATATGAATAGTATGATATCCCCATGATCAACTCGTCAACTCGTCAACTCGTCAACTCGTCAACTCGTCAACTCGTCAACTCGTCAACTCGTCAACTCGTCAACTCGTCAACTCGTCAACTCGTCAACTCGTCAACTCGTCAACTCGTCAACTCGTCAACTCGTCAACGTAAATGTTTTGCGTCAACGTAAATGTATGTCATCAATTATCACAAAACTATTGCATCAACTAAAACTTATGTTGTCATTTATCACACAACTATGGCATCAACTTAAACTTATGTCGTCAATTATTACAAAACTATTGCATCAACTTAAAATTATGTCGCCAACACGAAATTATGGCATCAACTTAAATTTATGTTGTCAAGTAACTCAAAACTATTCCATCAACTTAAATTTATGTCGTCAAGTAACACAAAACTATCGCGTCAACGTAAATGTATGTCGTCAATTATCACAAAACTATTGCATCAACTTAAAATTATGTCGCCAACACAAAGTTATCGCGTCAACTTAAAATTATGTCGCCAATTATCACAAAACTATTGCATTAACTTAAACTTATGTCATCAATTATCACAAAACTATCGCATCAACTTAAAAATTATGTCGCCAACACGAAATTATCGCGTCAACTTAAAATTATGTTGTCAATTATCGCGTTAATTATCGCATCAAGTTAAAATTATGTTGATAATTATCACGAAACTATTGCATCAACTTATCATCTCGTCAACTCGTCATGTCCCTTCAGTGCTTCCGTAACATGGTGTTTCTGGAAGATTATTTATTGATGATTTCGCTGCTGGCTGATGAAACGATAGGTTGGTTTCTAAATATAAAGATGTATCAAACCAAAGGGTACTGTATTGTAATTTGTAACTTTTGTAGTGGTGCATAGAAACATGAGGTAAACGACATTTTCGTCTTGAACGGCCGCTAAAATCTGGGCTAATTCCATGGTTGGTGCATTTAGCATGTTTAGTAAGCTTGCACAATTAAAGGTCAATAAAATGCGTATGTGTTGTCTCGAGAGGAATTAGACTAATGAATGCACGATGTGTGAATAATGGCACGACCCTTAGGGGGAGTGCTATTGTGAGCATATCAGTATTAGCGCATCTGCATTGATTTTTCTATATTTGTTTGAGAAACAAAATATACGCATGTATTGACCTACATAATACACGGCAGACACTATACAAATCAAAATTCACAATATGAGCATAATTTTGATATATGTAATAACGAATAAAAACATGTTAACAAGTTTGCTAACACCCGCAGTGAAAATCGGCGAATCCGCGCTGCCTGAACAACGGATTAAAACAAAGCGCGTGGTGCGTGCATTGAACGGCGCACACGCGGACTGTAATAGACACTGTCAATGCACTCCGCATATTTTAGTTTCTGGCTTTCTGGTTGGTTCGACACTACTAAGAGTGTATGAATTTATGTTATTACATTCCAACTTTCAATATGTTCATCTCTGAGATTTATTGATAAGAGATTGCTGTGAATACAGCTGGTATTGGTCATTAGCCTTGATTTCAATCCAAGGGAATACTTTCTTTTGGCCTATTATCAACGATGTGAATAAATTATAGTGGTTTCGGTTCACAATGAACCGTTTCTTTCAAATTTCTCTTTTAAAGAAAAGAGTTTGGGTTGAAATCAGAGCTTTTACCTGTACAGCAAGACCATTTGTAGTTGTTTATTTTTTAGAAAATGTAGGCCCAATAATTACAGATTCATTAAAAACCCTGTAACTTTGACCTATAAAGTATTTAAACACAACAACCGTGTGTCTGTAATATAAATCATGCTTTTAGGATGTTTTTTTTATTATCTACGATTATCTTCAAAAATTACGTTTTCTTCATATACCTTCCATGTTTTGTACTTGGTATCCCGTGACGGCCACGTGAATATGGAGCTCATAGTTAATACTCACTCCATTTTTTAAAGCTTTTGCCGCATAATCGATGATAAAAAGATATGATACCAAATTTTTGGTGAATGCAGATTAAGTTGAAATTGTACTCTTTCGTATTTTATATTTGCAACCCATATACCCCTACCACCACCCCTGCCTTGCATGAGGAAGTAACCCTCCCTCGTTCAATTGTTTGATACAAGTATTACCAAATAGGTTCTTAGGTTCTACGGAACATCAAATGGGAGCTTCATTACTGATCCAGTTTGTAGCAGATTACGTTTGATAAATTAGTCGCTATTTTAAGCAGTAACGAAACGTAAGATAACGGGTTTTATATGAATGATGATGTACTTGTATATTTCGAAATATATATAATAAATGTGTACATATATTATTATGACGCGTATTTATTGTCAAAAATGGGGTTGTGATTGTTAACAATATTGATATAATATGTATATTTGATCATTGTTTTATTAATATATGTAAATATTAACAGTGTATATAATGATATTAAAAGATGACGGACCTGATAATTTAACTGTGTGTACTATCTCGGAGTTATTGTAGTTAACTAAGTAGTTGTTTTTAATCACAATCTTATGATTTGGTTAAATACCAAGTTGAAGTTCATATCGTCGCTAGAGACCAATAACTTGAACTTACAATTTTGTCATGATTTATTTTATTTTTAATAAAATATCAAAATAAGATATTTTAAAAATGAAGCGCCGACTTGGCTGGAGTTTGAGAATCAATGTTTAACTATTTCATGCCCCGCATCTCAACAACTTCATGGATTCTCCAGTATGCAATACTTCAGGCGTGATAAGTGCGTACGGTTAATTCATAAAGTTCAACAATGGTTTTCTACGGTGCATATTAAAGTAATGTTAAATTGAGGTACAACATCAATGAAGTTGACAATTTAAAAAAAAATCAAAAAAAAATTGTGTGTAGTCCCATAACCTGTAAGCATTTATTAGAAGTCAATACAAATACAACAGTATAAACAGAAAATATTGAATACTATTGGTACATTGTCACGTATTTCTGCACTAATCATGAGTAGGTATGATGAAGTAGTAAGTATCGGCTCTGTATTCGCATACTCATTCCTTCATTCTCATCCATAATATTTAGGATGAACACGATCAATCTCAACGATACAAATACATCAGATGGCACCCATCAGATGAATATGGAATAATAATAATAATCGTTTTTAAGTATAACAAAATAAAATATCATCGATACGATACAAAATGTGTATATTAGAATAAGTTTTCGGTGTAAAGGATTGTCTGAAACTAGATTAAATATTCAAGAAGAATTACTATTATATGGAAAGTAGAAATAATTTCGTTTAGTTTTAGGTGGATAATTCCATCATTAATCCTATGACAAACCCACAGCACAGCTGAATAGGTTTATATACTACGGTTAAAATATAATACAACTGAACATCCGAGAACTGGCCTTTTTTTTAGAATTTGTCAATAAAACCTCTTATTAAAAAAACCTTTGTATTAACTGCAACGCCATCCCGGCCATTATGATATCAAACTATTCACAATTGTATTAAGACTTATCTTATTATTATTTTAGCAACAACTAGGGTTGCCGATAATATATTTTGAATATTTACTTTAAAAAAGAATGTCTAGACGTATTTAGTTCATCTTATAGTCGTGGCAACCAACTTTCCTGGGTCAACCTAGGCTTTCATCGGTAGAGCCTAAAATGGCAACAGACACAAAGAAGAAGAATTTAAGAGCTAGTCGCCTTGGTGTAATAAGAACTTAAACTATCTGATTACCTTGAACCTCAGGTATAGCCTCCGTAAAACTGCCGTAACTTCTTCATTATTCATTTAATCTAAATGAAAGTATACATTTTTTTGCAGAAAAGGGTTCAATGAATCTAACCATGATCATGAAATTGACCATTTGAGAAAATTATAAAAAACACGTTTTTTGACCCATTTTAGGTTTGGAAAAGATAACTAAATATATATTTTGTCAAATTTTGTCATACTAGTTAGTTCTATTATAATTATTTTTGTTGTTGTTGGAATATCTGATTTATTTTTTGACTTATTGACCAAAAAGTGATTTTTTTATCTTCAAAATTATGAAAATCACATTTTTGGCACTTTTTAGTCAATAAATCAGATATGCCAACAACAAAAAAAACCTCCTAGAGAATTTTATTACGATTATAATAAATCTAGAACGACAAAATTTGACAAAATATATTTGTAGTTATATTGATGAAACCTAAAATGGGTCAAAAAACCTTGTTTTTTAATGGTCGATTTCATGTTCATGGTTGGATTCATTGAACCCTTTTCTCCAAGAAGATGTATACTTTTATATAGATTAAATGAATGTATACTTTTATATAGATTAAATGAATGATGAAGGAGTTACGACAGTTTTACGGAGGCTATGCTGAGGGTCCACAGCCCCCTTAAATCACTTTTTGGAAGAAATAATAACTTTATGTATAAAATTGTAAAAATTAAATGTGTCTCTGTGTTTCATATCCTTTGGGGTTCAATATAAAATGCAATGCTATCACCAGTACCCAACAAAATTAGTCGATTTGGGTCTCTTGAGCCTATTTGAGATGTATATCGCACACATTATATAAAACGATGCGTGAAAAATGTGTATGTAATGATAATGATTATGATATAAAACTTCACTGTTCTGAGCATCTGTGATGAATAACGACAGGATTTGAAAAATAACACTCTACTTAATTTAATTTCGGTAAATTGCATTCAATGGCGCTGAGCTTAGATTTATCTCAAATATGAATATAGTAGCGACTCGGATACAATGTTTTGTGAGTATATCAAACCAGTATTTTACAAAACCGCTCACATCACAAGTACCCTATTTATCAATTTAGATCGTACTCATCAATTACAAGATACAAACACTTAAAACTTGTGAATCAAAAAGGTCTATTTCTATAAAGTGTTGACGTTTACGAAAAAATGACTATCATATGAGACTAGGAAGAAAACACAATTAAAAGGAAGAAGCAATACTTCTTCACCATGTTCACCAGTCAGCTGTAGAACGGGGCCCCGTTTCAATTGAGGGCGCTCTAAAACGACGGGTGTACGTAACCAAAGTAACGCACACCCGTCAATTTGCGCAATGATTGAATTTTCGCCTTTTACCCCCCAATTATCTACATAAAAAGTAACTATCCATCGAGTTGAGGGCACCATAAGGTACAGAACTCCTTGCGACATCCAGTTCGATGATTTAATTTAACCTTTGACCCCAACATCACACGACACAAGCTAAAATTATATCTTTTTGACCGGTTTGCTGGGATGAGACCACCATTTTTTAGACGAGATTACACCATTTTATAGAATTTTTAGAGTAAGTGTGATAATTTATATATAAAATAAATAAAAATTAAATAAAAAATTGGGAAGACCCTGAATGAGAGAATAGTACGATGAAAGGGTTTTGATAACAGGATTGATATCTCACAAATCTCTTTTGAAAATACAAAATTGAAAATTATCATCTGTTTTTAGTACTCACGTTTTCTTGGTCATCAGTGCGGCTTTTGGATTTGATAAAACACTAAAAATGCAATGAGAAATAAATGATGGATTATTAATTCCAATTAAAGATTAATTTTCCTCATGGGTTGGTATTAATTGATTAAGATCATTGCATGGAGGATTAGGAAACCACTATCTGGCCAGCTCATCACCGAACGGTAACCTACTTTTTACCCGGGATGACGTCACCCAGCCGGCTATGATAAGCTTGCTGCGAATATTTCACTGCGACATGAGAATGGTGACCAATATCTCTGATAGGGATCGATATAGCAATTTTACAGAAATTTATAAGTAATAGAAAACCAATTTAAGATTATGACTATTTTCGATTAACGAAGTACACTACCGCCCGGAACTGCTTACGCACACCATCGAGAGAACTTATTCCCCAAACAGTCTTCTAATGTTACCCATATCAAGGTCAAGTCCTATTTATATAGGTGCCTGGATATCTTCTCATTCATAAATTCATCTTTCCTTGACCTTGTAGCCTACACATTTGTCAAAATAAATATCTTTCTGAGGTCGCTATTTTCTCTATGGGGAAATCACATGCAATTCTCGCCTCATTAATATTCATGAGCTCATTATCGCTGTTATAGCGCTATGGGATATCCTTGCTTGCGAAAATCATCTCCGACAAATCATTATTTGTTCATTATTTAACGAAATGTAAATACTTATAATTATCATGACAGGGATCTGTAATGGTCATTAATACCTAAAACATGTCTCGTGTTTTGACAATGTTACTGGAATTTCCAAAAAAAAGTGATACTTCGAGACAAAACTTTATTAAAGTTTGGTTGTAGAATGATACCTGTCGCGAACTGGGAACCAGCAAAATCTTCGGACTAAAACTTGCAGCAGCAATTACAATTTTGCATACAGGGGTATTCTGTCATATTGAAATGTGCGCATAGAACATGGGTTATAAATAATCAGACTGGTGGACATGAAGTGTATACAAAGCACACCATACATTTTTATACACCATTGAGCTCATGTTGGTAAAAATGGCTGGTTAAATTGTAATCTTCCCAATTTTGAGTTACAAAAATGCTCAAAGTAGTGACACCTACCTCCTAGCGAGACGACTTGTCAAGTCTGTTTAGAGAATTTTGAGATCAGCCAAGCCTGACCTACGCTATTAGAAAATATTAATCACCCAATATAGGTTTAGTTACCGCGTGATCCAACATACATTATTTTGAATGGACTTGTTCGAATCCTTTGTTAGACTAGAATCGATCACCCTTTTAGCGCATTCTTTTATGAATGGGCGTTGACTATTGCAATGTGAAAGACAGAGATATCGCCCAATTAAATCACATCTGGCAGTAAGTTCGGGTTTGCATAGTATGGTGGTATAGGCTGTTGGGCTATGTTGCTCCAATAACATAGCCGGCAACTGATGGAAAAGGTATCGACTGACCTTTGCAAAATTATACATTACATATCCATTGTATTACGGAATGCAAACCATTGTCGCGGTGATTTTAAAACCTGCCAGGGCCCTAAGCTGTGCTGCCTCGTGCGAAATACAGACAAACTGCGAGGTTCTCTGGTGTGTATTGGATCACTGATTTTTAAACCAAAATAATTAAATTGTCTTTTAAATGTCAGTTTTTTCTCGGAAATTCGAATTACCTCCTCAAAAAATTACCATGTTTTAGGCATTTATAAGGACTGCGCATCCTTATATAGCATATTGTATTTGTGAATATAACAATTAATTATTAAAAAGCTGGATTTTTCAGAGAAGGTGTAGATGAGACAGAATTTTCCCATAGCGAAATAATAGAGGTAATGAGCTCATGAATAATAATGAGGCAAATGTCTATGGGATTTTACTGTGTAGATTTTGACTTGTCTCGAATTATTGAGTTTTGTATGAAATGCGATGATCGTAATATGCAACAAACATGAATTTATGAAGAAGAACTATATATTGAACACATGTAACATCGTTACTAGTGAAAATAATCAATAGTATGTTCATAGAAGATGGATTTTCTAGGATATAATCACTGCGTAAGCAGTTCCGGGCGGTAGTGTATATATAAGATAATTGACTGTACTTAAGTATTATTATTACAAATCAGTCCAAATTAATTGAATTGCCAAATTTAAATATCCTTCTCATTCGTGATGGTAGTAGATGATACAAAAGGAACCCCCGATTGAAACAGGTCTTCAACACTCTTTATTTTCTCATTATTATTATTCTCCATCGTCAGTGAGATGTTGGTTGCATACTGGATGACTCACTTCCTCTTTTGGTGATGTTTGGATAGGGGGCGCTGTTGATGATTTTAGCAAAGATTCATCAAGTCTCACACGGCTCGTTTCCTCTGATGTAAATTGAGTGTGTGGCTGGTCTCCTGCTTAGGCCCAAAAAAAAAAGTTGTTTGTTTGTCCACGTCCGACCGACCGTGTACCTAGGTACCGTATTACTTTTTATTTTCGATAATTTTTTTAAAACAACTTTTTGAGCAATTTG
This sequence comes from Ophiura sarsii, assembly GCA_035610835.1. Classification (NCBI taxonomy): domain Eukaryota; kingdom Metazoa; phylum Echinodermata; class Ophiuroidea; order Amphilepidida; family Ophiuridae; genus Ophiura; species Ophiura sarsii. The sequence continues at coordinate 58,511,576 of CM069441.1, forward strand.
AATGGCCAAACGGACCGTTTTTATTCCTTATTTCGTATGATATCGTCATTCTGGTATTTGCAACACCATCCCCAATGCGCAATCCCGTGTAAACACGATGTTTAATGCATGAACTTGGCACCCGCGGGACTATTAAAAGGACTAAATGAAAATCAGTGATCGCACGTGCAAGTGATGTCATTTTTATACTAAAAACGCAGTGTGAGAAAATATGAAAAACCTAGTTACAGTTCCCAAAATGTTGCTCAACGGCATGAATATTAATTTCAACATAGTATAAAACAATCTTTGGGGTAGTCAGTGCGGGGAAAATAGGTTTAGCAATACTTTCACGTATATATTTCTAGCAAAACTTCAACACAACGTTATTTCACTTTGTGCAACATTCAATCACAATGGCGGCGTCCTACGGTATCTGCGCATTGCAAACTCAGTACAAAAATAATATTTGATCGAGTTTGTAGTGTTGCAACCAATGCGACAATATTGGAACTTTAAATTGACAATCTGCCCCATCCCCAGCAGGAGAAAGAGATCAAAATCAGCAGTGTGAAGAGTAAAGCAACAATGTCGCAAGCTTATGAAAAGTGAGGTGTTTTGGTGTGTGTTTGGACTTTAATTCACAGTATTCATGCCGAATTTATATTCCCAAATACAATATCCGTATTAAAAAATATTTAAAAAAATCCGACCTACCGACCCTACCTTTTGAGGACCCTCTATGGACAAACAAACACCTTTTTTTTTGGCCTTAGCTTAAGCTCTACTGGATTTTTATAAGACATTTCGTCCATCGTATTACATAGTGGCGTATATTGTGTACGTCACTATGTTAAAACAAAAAATGTATTAGTTTTTGTTGTACACCAAATCAATGTTTTGATAATACCAATAAACTAATCACATTTTGGCTTTGGGACTTGTTATACATCACAAAAACGACCAACGTTTACCATACGTCGCTATGTAATACCAGCGACGATACGCCACTATGTAATACAACCGATGATCCGCCACTTTGTAATACCACCGACGATTTGACCTTCTGACAAAGAAATCTCACGTCCTGATACAATGTCTCACTCTTCCTCTGCCCAGATTCACCACTGATAGGATAATGAAACTGAGCCTAACAAGCTTTGGATACTTAATTTCATTTGCCAGTGACTTACCAAGGTGAATGCAATGATGAGCGCCACAACGATGAAACCAATAATAGGAGCAAGTATCAGAACATAATGGTACTCATCACTGTGGGTTCGTACTCCTTCAAATGAGTCACGTAGGGAGGCATGGTTTTCACCGTCAAATATCAGAACAAGTTGACCACTATTGACCTTCAAAATACAACAAGGATTTTATGGTTACACATATCGTTAACAAACATGACAAAGGCATTAGATCAGGGGTAGCACTGACTCAAAAATATGAGGAGTCCCATTAAATTTGTCAGGACCCTTTAGGGACTGCAAAAACTAAATTTAAGGGGTCCCCCAAAAATATAAGGGGTCTTGAAATGTGAGCCTTTAAAAATGGTCAAAAACCGATTTAGAGAAATTAGAGGTTCAGTTCAGCGCAGAGAGCTGGAAATTACTGCAGCCTTTTTGTTTAAGGAACGCATTTTCCCCGTTTGATTTGAATCCCCTCGACGCTGCCTCGGTGCAAGATGTGCACCACATCTTCTCCACATCGAACTCTAACCATTTAAATTGGTTCCAGCTAGGCTTGTATGCTCATTTTCTTAGATGGAGCCATTGTTTACCTCGAATGGTCATGGATAATGGTGTACAGCAGCAACGATGCATATACGAAAATCGATTTAACGGCATGCGTGTTTCGCTGTTATTCAGTAGGCTGGTACATTGTAGCTTACAGACGCTCGGTCTTGTACAGAGATAGTTGAATTTGAAGTGTGAGTCTGTGACCCTCATTGCAAACAGTCGCTAACACAGATACGCACACTAGCGTAAGAACGTGTAACTCATACCTATGTTGTGTCCATGTTACAATCAGTAGAAGATAATGTTTTGGAAATCGCTTGAAACTTTTGCGGAAGCAATTCGGAAACGATTTAATGTGTTTAAAAACTTTTAAAAATACAGGATTTGCATTGTATTTATCTTTTACTAAACGGACATTAACAAATTTACAATGTAGGAGATTGACAATTTTCAGAATGTCTTAAGGTTTCCACCACGTCCATACATCGTCAGATTTAAGGGGTCCCTTCATTTTCGATTGGGACCCGTTAGTGAAGTTCAATATGTAAACTTACGCGTCCCACAAGAAAATGAGGAGTCCTAGGACGCGGGGACGCGCAATAACGCGACCCTTGCATTAGATCCAAAGATCATCGTACCGTCAGGCGGCGTATCGATACTATGTCGTTACGTCTGCCGATATGTTTGAGATATTGATCTATGGTGATCAATGTACATTGTCAGAATACGTTAGATAGGTGTAGATATTCTATTTAGCTGAATAATTTAGACAAGTTTTGTCAATGAAATGTTGTCATGTTCTATCCGGAAAATGTCCAAAGAATTGAAATTATAAACTTGTGGTTTTGGTATATTAGTAGACAGATTACAACATTTTAATTCAGATATCAAATATAATAATATATAATAGGTATCATACCAAGTTGGCGCAGCCATTGCGGTTGATATGCCATAAACATGATAATATAAGCTTGTACTTCATTATATCAAAACATTCAAACTGATATGGACATGTATCAAAATAAACAAGTAGTTTTTATAATCCATCATGTCTCTCTATGCTTATTAAAACACATGATTGCACTGTTACCAACCGACTTTGTACAATGATTAGATGATGTGTACTGTGCTCGTATACAGAGGAAATGACATCAACACTTACTTCTTGCTGAATATGTTCAATGGTACCATCAACATCAATTGGTTCCTCATCATCTTCTCCCGAAGGTTTTTCGACCACACTCATCTCAACATTAAAGCTACCGCATTTGACCTAAAGCGAAACATAAATATATATGAATACAGAAATAATTACCATTAGTAAAAACAAAACGAACTTATCATATAGCTAATAAAGAAATGCTGTATCGTCATGATCTTTGGAAATAATTCAATGAAATGCGAGGCATATCAAAGTGAAAACAAGAACCGATAAAGAAATGTCATGAATGTTGTATGATTCAATACAATGTAAGGAGTATCAAATAAAGTGCGATCCTTACAATTTCAGCTTCTTAAATACTCCCATGTGCCATGTGTGATGTTGATTCTTCAAGGTGCCTACAAAGTTTGGGATGAGTTGGTGTGATGGGGTTGTTACTTACTTCAATATCCTTAATAGCTCGAGCAGGAATCTTGGCAACCGCTGCGATCAGGGCACGGATTTCGCTGAAATTAGAAAAGATGACAAAAAGGCAAGGGGAAAAGGCAATCTTTACATGAATTTAATGTGACCATTAGTTATCAACTACCGTATATTGCTTAAACTAAAGTACAATTATTCACCAATTCAGACAGCTTATTACATGCTTTCTTTGTATATTAACCCTAACGCTCCTAGACTCTACAAACCCGACAGTGCTAAAATATTGTACCGCGCGATCGCCCAGTCAATCTCGTACCACCAGCCTCCAAGCTCCGCCGGACGTTCAATTTGTGAAAAGAACTTTGAACCTGACCCGTACAGTTCAGTTGATAGAGCATCAGACTTGCACGCACGTGGCCCGGGTTCGATCCCCGGCGCATGCGGAGACCGATTCCCCTCAAAAGTTCTTCCCTGCTGAGCTTAATTCAAAAAACCACCCCGGTGAGTTAGGGTTAAGCTAGTTTATTATTTACAATGAGTCTATTGTGGGGCGTTCAGATTAGAAGTGTGAAATACTAGACTTAGGTCTTAAGCAATCTTCGGGCAGATAGGCCTATAATTCATATTGTGAACATTAACCAATCTTAGTGGAATCAATTATTCCAACCATATTGTCATTAAACTCGATGACGCAAATGCTCTGCAGATCCCACACCACTTTATAGGGCCCCTATACATTAACATGTCAAAGGGTGTTACAAAACGTCGATTTCCTCGCTTATAAAGAGACTGGATTTCTCAACTTTTCATTTTTCTTCAAGTTCATGATATATTCTGTGATCATTGAAGTACAAAATATATGTCCTGAAAGTTCCGAAAAATAAGCCCCCGATTTTGGACAGCTGACGTATCGCCCTCATTTATCATCAAAAAATTGAGCAGTGTTGAAAAAACATGTACAATTAAAATCACACAAAAACCTGCAAAATGTATTGAAAGATCACTTTTTGCACTGTTGTAATAGATATTAGTCCTAAAATCAGGATTATATTCCAACTTTAATAATTTGAGAGCAATAAGTACCGTTACTGATTAGTTATGATTATGATTGGGCCACAGGATGCTCAGATAGAGGAAAAACCCGAGTGTCGTCGGCAAGGACTGCAATCCTTTAGTAGTGGTGTGGAATCTCTAATTAGTACTTCTTCATTGTGACTGTCTGACTGTGAGAATTTACCAGGATATGCTTTGTATATTTTAAAGTTAAGATATCGAAATTGACTATGCGCCATCGTGCATGACGTAGAATTTAATTCAATCTGGTAAATTAATTGGTTCTGCCCTGCATGCTACGAAGTCTGGCAATATTCTCATGAAATATTTTGACAGATTGTGTTATCGTAGTACCCAACGGGTCTGAAAGAATTTACATTAAACAGAATGTATCCTGTATTTTGTTTACTGTTCATTTACCGTGGATTACATTATTTTGTTAAATAAAGCAACTTTTTACCCGATTAGATGGCGCTTCGCCTTTTCGTCATCAAGGGCTGAACAATCATCACTTTTGAACGTCATCTTAAACCGTCGGTGCTTTCTGCAAACGAGTAAAACAAAAAATATTTATATAAAAAATCAGAGTATCGTAAAACATAAATTCACACTTAACTGATACGCTCGATTCCGTCATTTACTTGCGTCAATTGCGCGCATGAGAATTGCATTTAGTTTATCCAGTTTTTTACGCTTACTGAATTGATACTGTTCTTATATGCTTATCTTGAATGATTACAGTTTAACACTCACCCTATGATGAAGATGTAATCATGAAGCATTCATTGAATAGCATGCAAATACACATCATGCAAATACACATCATGCAAATACACATCATGCAAATACACATCATGCAAATACACATCATGCGAATACACATCATGCAAATACACATCATGCAAATACACATCATGCAAATACACATCATGCAAATACACAACATGCAAATTCACATCATGCAATCACAGTTGTTCACAGGAACCAAAAACATTCACATGCAATAAAAGAGAAAGGGTTACGACAAAAATTAGTGTGACTTATTAGCATAAATGTATTTCTCAATTACGTAATAAATAATCTGAGAAATGAATAGCAAAGAATAGTGGGCATAACTTGATGTAACCATCAGCAATTTATCATTAACCATGAAAGACCTCACCAGTAATAATATGTTACTTGCTAACGCTAACCAAAACTAAACCAAACCAGAGGTTGCTTCTATGTAATCCCAGCATGCAGTAGAAAAGCAGTAAGCACTGTGCACTGTGATAATTGAGACAGTTTTAACACCTGATTGCATTGAAATGTACAGAAACATCATGGTCCATTAGAGGAACTAATTATTAAGACTTTTCATCTTGTTTGGTATCATTGCATTGAGAAATAGAATCCCAATTCATATATTGATACAGATAATGAAAAGTCTCCATTTTAGTTCCTCTAATGGACCAAGATATTTCTGCACAATTCAATGCAAATCAGGTGTTGAATTATCTCAGTGCACAGTGCTTTTCTACTGCATGTTGGGATTACATTGAAGCAACCTCTGAAACCAAACCTCGACTTATACGAGGGTCATTCAGTAAGTTATGAAAGTGATCGTGGTATGGGATGCATGAGTGATTCTATTGAGGGATAGTGTGATCAATACAAAGTATGAACCTTTGTCTTTCAAACAATACAGTTTTGGATTTCTAAGTGTAAACTATGACGTCATAGCATTGTCTCATAGTAAGTACACTTGGGACACTACTAAATCAGTTATTTGGCGGGAAATTTGAATTGTTTGTGTAAAACATGTGGTAAGAAGATTGCATAACATAACACCAGAAGCAGGTAAATCCCAATATTTTTCGCGTAAGTATGATAAAAAAGACAATAACTTTAATCCCTGTGTAATTTGATATATGTAGTATAAAAAAGAAAAAGTAAGTAGAGGCAATCGAATAAAAAGTATACAAATATCAGTATTTCAAATAGCCAATTTTCATTGAAAAATGCCCAGTCAGTGAATCACTAATATTGCGGAAAATCGAACAATTTAGGAAAAATCCAAGCAATTAACCAGTTTGGGAGATTCCATATGATAGTTAACTAATTATCTGAACTTATTCGCACGAAACCTGCAGAAATATGCGCATGCGCAGACGGCAGATAATTTTGAACCGGGCAAAAAATGGCTAAAATCATGAAATTTACCAGATAAAAGCTTACTGTGCCTTCAAATTCTAATCAAAAATAATGAAAAATGCTTAAATCAATGTGTAAAAATATTGTGATAGTCAAAATGAAGATATGCATGAATGTGTCAATCAAAGATGGCTGCCACAACCTCTCTTATTAGAGTAATCTTTAGAGCTACTAGATATGCATTGTTAAAGTAATCGTCACATAATTTCAATGGTTTGAGGAAATTTTATGAACAGCTCCTCTTGAAATCCCCAATATTTATTGCTTTACATCCCACAACAATTTACTAAATTATAATCCCTCCATTGTTCTTTATCCTTTGTTGTTTTCTAAGGTATATTATTGCGGATTTTGCTAAATAAAAGCGTATTTGAGGTGGTCCCTTCTCGTTTGTATTAAGGAATTCAGATCTAAGAGTGTCAAACAGAGCTAAGAGTGTGTTCTAACTATGTGCCAAGTGTTATCTGATTTTATGCTTGCATTGCCGAGATATACGCAAATGTATCAATCAACCCATATTCAACATATTACATATCCAGCCAAATAATTGACAGATTTCAGTCAGTGTCTGAAACCTATTGTGTTTATGTTAATGACGTTACATAACCAAAGGTATCTAACAATCCAAAAGGGTATTGTTTGAAAGACAAAGGTTCATACTATCCCTCAATAAAATCACTCATGCATCCCATACCATGATCACTTTCATTATTTATTGAACGACCCTCGTACGAGGCTATACGCCATTTGCAACAATGCCAACCATTTTAAAATGTTATCACTAACATCACATAGATTACGTTCTTAAGTTTTTAGTATACTTATACGCACTGCCCTCAATAGTCGAGAAATGGTAATAATGTTGCCGTTGATTGCCACATCCGGGTAATTTGAGTGTAACGCTATGGGAAAACATACAATTTCTTGGTGGCTTTTTTATGAAAAAATGCCGGACATTTCATCCATAAAATGCATAACACTTTGAAGAGTGGGACTAAGGCTACCGGCTGGCATACTTTGGGGATAGCATACTTTTTAAAAGGCCAGTCAGTAAGGTGGGAAACACCGATGTCATGCGAAATACGTGAAACTTCGTACTTGCGGATGGCATTTCTCAAAGAGAGTAGTTTTAATCACAGAATAAGTCTTTGTAGCTGATAAAATGTGTTTCAAGCTTACCATTGATATCAAATATGTGGTATTTACCAGCCAAATAATGGGTTAAAAAAGGAAAACAAGGTGGTAAACAGGTAAACCTTTAGATTTGACCTTTAGTAAGGGATGTACAGCAATGTACAGTCTCATAGTAATCTTATAGGTACATGTACTTTTCCATGCATTCTTTCTTTATGTCTAATGAAACACCAATGCTATTATACTTACTGTCAACTATAATGAGATTGTACTTTAAGGTGGATATTGGACATGCTTGACGATTTTCCCATAAACAATTATTAATATGTAATTTCAAGTAGGCTACCATATTTAGGCACGATGTCGCAGCTTGAAAATTAATACGTGCTGAAAGTGTGCACCCATTGGATCAAAAACAGGTACATGTATATGAGGCCATGGTAATGGCAGAGAATTCGGGATCAGGGTGCCATTGTCGTGCAAGCATCGATACGTTGCTAGCCATGAACTCCCCAAAACTGTATATTGGTATTGCTTTAACGCTTAATCGCGAATATCAATAATCCTAAATATTTCGTCTAACAAACATTATTTTGGAGTTACGAATACAATTACTAAATGATTTGGTGTTTTTTCAATGACTAACTCTAAATGCTTTCAAATGGTACGAACAATTATGCATCAGGCACACATTTGAAATAATCCCATGCCACACTGCCGTCTGAAAGTTACCAATTTCCCCCGACAAGATAGCAAACTCCTCTGCTTTAGCGACACAAAGATTTGTAACGATAACGCAGATTAATCTTTTCCTCATTGACATTAGAGAGACAAATAATGTAATACATTGATAATAATAATGATATTAGATAACACTTTTGACATACCACATTTTCGGTGTTTAGTACATGAGAGGTGCCCGTCATCTTTGCATACGCTGTAACAAATGATGCGATTAACATGATTAACTTGATTAAATCCGAGGAATAGGTCTTGTTGTATGTACACATCAAACGAAACTGTTTCATCATGAGTTCCGTAAATAAAATATGAATGGAACTGTGAATTTACTACTATGAACTTATTATAACTGAAATGGGATGTCTCTAATGGATCATCAAATGATTTTCCAACGTGGAAACTGATCATAGCATAGGGGATAGCTGAGATGAAACTTATATCACAATGGAACAAATACCATAATTACTTGGATTTTGTTGACCAAATACTCGCCGAGAGAACACGTTGTACGACCTTTACCTGAATGATGATCAACAGGCAATTTATGACGTAGAACTCACCATAATTGGCATGGATCACGTGGGTCGTCAGCTGACTCACCAACAAGAATAGTTGATTTGCGACCTGGAACTTGACAAGCTATCCCACTCAAAGCTGGAATTCAAAGTTGCAGAAATTAGTAGATTCAAAGAAAGCTAGACCTTACATATAGTTCTATAATATTATTAGTTATCCCCTGCATGTTCACACAATACGGAAAAATACCTATGGTTTGGCATGTCATATCACATGAGGCCGCAGGCCGAATGTGATCGAATTTATCGTTTAGTCCAAAGGCCCACAAAAAAAAGTATTTTTAAAACACTCGCGGAAACGAAACTCCCTTCAACAAACAAGGCGCTGAATTCTCTTCCCTTCCTACCTCCGTAAAATCCCCCGAAGTAAACCACCCTTTAACAGGCTCTGCGCCGCACCTCTGTCCATAGAATCATCGCGAAAAAATATGTCTGGTTATGTTATATGCAGATCATTTATTTTTCGGCGTGGATTATACCTTTTCGCGGTCTATTTCGGCCTCAGAATGTAACAGAAATCGAGTCACTTGCGTTTAAATCATCCGCCATTTTATTTGTTTATTATTTACGTCTCATATTTTAAGCAACTCTTCCACAGACACAAAGCAATCACTTTACACGGTTAACTGGTAACGCGGTCCTGGGAACGCGGTTAATCGACGATATGGAATATATCGTGTGGTTTGACTTTCTTGTTTACACGATATGGATCAGATTTCATACGTGTTAACCAATGAGATTGAAGTATTTACACTTACTAAACGATAAGTATATATACCACTTTAAAAAGGCTCCGCTTAACACTGAAAAGAAACAAATCTTTCCTCCATCCACTACTGGACAAGTAGTAGCAGGTGTTTCCGGAACTCCAGTACCATGGAAAATTAACATTTCTTTCTCTCATCTTTTTTTAATAAAACCACGATTTTGCGATGTGTGGAACCACAATTTGTGATTTTGGCATTGAATTGATAATAAAAATAATTAATACAAACCATTTAGCCACATATTCATAAGATATGTTTACATCTATTATTACATTAACCATTACCGTATTTTCCGTCGTATAAGACGCGCGGTAGACAAGCCGCGGGTACTCAAAAGTAAAATTCTTAAGTACATTTACGAGTTTCAGCAGACTATAGTATTTACCTTGACAATCAACAGGCCTCATTCTCATATCATAATGCATAGCCTGACAGCTGCCACATTCCTGCTTCATGCAAGTCAATGTTGAGTCTGAGGCACAATTACCAACATGTTCACAAGGGTCTACATCACCACATGGTGTATAAGACATAGCACCTCCGGGACAATGGTCTCCTGTAGAATGTTAAAAGCAAACGAATATCTTTAAACTGTTTCCGACACATATACATCCGTTCTTGGTCTAGAATTTTTCTTTTGAACATATTATGACCAAAGTATGACCTGTCTTTGAATCTGACCTCTGACCTACTTATACACTCATCGCCACGTAATAACGTACCTGATGGCTTAACACATACACCCTTTCCTGGTCTAAGGCGACATCTTGACTGTACATCTCTATGACGACAACATTTCATCATTCCATTGCAGTTGTGGTCTGCCATGCATTCCTTGAGTGCTGAGCAGTGTTTCTCAATCTTAACAGGACATTCCCCATTCTTAAGATTTGGCACTGTTGATATTAATTACAAAGATTATTCTCGTCGTGTAAATAATAAATAATATCAAAAATTCAAAACATAATTTTTGAAGGACCAACGATGATCAACATTCCACTTTCTAGAAACTTACATGTGCTGCGAAGGATAACAGTAAAGTGCATCCAGGACAATATGAATATCGTATGTCCTGTCATGTTTTCACAAGCAATGGAAAGCAAGAGGCAAATGAGAGGATCTTTGGAAAAGACATCTGAAGCGGACTCATTCGGCCTAACTTTCCATAAATTACAAATTTAGTGTTTTGAACTGTTTTAAAACAACAGGACGCTTTTGAGTTGTCAATCACCTCCTAAAGTCAGAGATGACAAAACTAAATAAAGAAGCCATTACAAAAGTGTCCCTCAATGCGAAGACTGGAAAATGCTTAGCACATTGCTATTCATAACTGACAAATTCTAACCTAAAAATAGTAGGCTAAGTTCACGTCTTGCTATTCCTTTGGTATGTCATGCTTATTTGGCGTTGATATAGGCTAAGCGTTGCTCGCACAAAAAGCCCGCTCTATGTGTTATAGGAAACTTACTTTTCATAGGGACACAGACACGGCCATAACTTTTGTATCCACAACATTTTTCTCCACGATCACAATCCTTGTTACCTCTGCATCTGTTTCCGGCAGGGTATACATTGGGTGGCATGTGGGCTGGGCACATGGCGTCAGTGTCTGTTGGATACATCATTACAAAATATTGCAAATATTATTACCAATTTTGTCATCATTAACAACCCTCGCCTGTGTTAGGCCTACATTATTACACTAAGGCTTGGTATGATAATACAAGTCACATTAAAATATCTTTATACTGATGTATATTTTAAAAGCTGACAACCAAAAAAACACTTACTTACAGCATTTTTGTTTTCATAAAGAAAATTAAAGCGCCGTAGATCTTATACAATTACTAAACTTGAATATTAAAAAAGAAAACTATTCTATTTCTTTATTATCACTTATGCTTACTGTCATTAGAGCAGGCTCGATCGCTGCATTTCCAGTCTCCAGACAGGCAAACACTGCAATACAAATACACATTTTCTTTATCATGTTTGGCTATTTTCGGTCAATTTAAAGTGAGGGATAAAGATGTGGGTCATATCTCCCATAGGTGAAAATGTAGTTTGTTATGGTGTGATTTATATGATGCTTGTCAAGGGAGATGTTTGCTCACATCATTTTCATCGTTGCAAAACGACAGAAGGCAAATATCCAATTTGGCGGGTAAAGTATATCGTTTCTAGAATTACCAGTTCGTTTTTAGTACATGGTGTCCAAGAATGAATTATACCGTGTTTGAAAACAAATAATATAAGAATAACACTGCAGTCCAAATAGAATGCCTGCCAATATAATGGGGAATATGTTTCCTACTTACTCTGTCAATTTCATCACAATATCTTAATCCGTTCCGATATGGCGTGACATTGTTGAAAACCGGTGAATACCTGTTTTTCCTTTTCAGTATATTACAATAGACAGAGTCATACTAAACTTGAAAACTGCCGCTTAAGAAATCACTCAGCAAAACAATTCCCTCGAACCATTCAAATATTGCTTCATAAAACATCAAAATTCAAAATTCCTAAGAAAGCTAAATACATGCATATGTAGATGGTATAATCATAAGCACTTTGACCATTAACAATCAAGGTATTCATAGCTAAACATGCTAAATGAATGCGCATATTTCCCGGTATAAATATTTCTGAGACACACTGTATAAGTAAGAAACGAATTAATATGGAAGATACTTGACTAAGAAGAGACAAAACTGTTCAGAGGAAAGCAAATACTAATCTGCGATATCTGATCTATCGTTTAGTAGGTGTAAATACTGCAATTTCATTGGTTAACACATATGAAATCTGATCATATCGTGTAAACAAGAAGTCAAACCACACGATATATTCCATATCGTCTATTAACCGCGTTACCAGCATCCATATCGTCGATTAACCGCGTTACCAGCATTTGCGCGCTATGATCGGTAAGCTATTACGTTACGTTTAAAGCATGCTTGTACTGATTCCAAATAATATGGTAATGGAACTGACAAATTTTGAAATTGTTGAAACATTTTGTGAAATTCTGCAGAAGCCTGCCGCATGGATAGTGTTAAGAGTCCTATGCCTCGAACGTGTTTCATTCTTCAGGTATCTGTAGTTTGTTAACTTTGTTTACAAGCTCATAACTTATTCCTGATGAGTCAATGTGGAAGACAGGACGTTCAGAAATATGGGACTATCAAATTCCTTAGTACACCGGCAAGTCTGGAAACAAAAATTTCCCGTCAAAACAATAATATAGGAGTCAACATACTCAGCTATGAAGCTGTCTAAAATTGATCTGATCATTGATAGTGCTTACCTGGGACTAATATAACTGCATGCACATGTATAATTAAATAAGTTAGTGATGTAAGATTGTCTAATAGAATATTCTTCAAAATGATCAGATGGCGCACTTACCATAATTCACATTGCAGGGTCTGCTGTGCACCAGAGGGAACCTTCAAACCACTTTCTTCAGGTCCCACACTGCAATTCTTCAACTCATCTGCGGGTAATAGTTTTGGTATAATAAGTATTGTTTATTACCAGAGATTAAATCACTTTAAGAGGACGATATGCACACGTCAAAGACAATACTTTCTGAGCAACGATATATATATTTTCTAATATCATCTCAAGTGAAGAACTATAATTTGTGTTATTAAACTCATCTTGATGTTTAAACATGTGATTATGTAATAAAAAACAAAGCGATACTCGAGATGGTGCACGTTTACTATGATGTTTTTGGAGGCCCATTTACCAGTCAAGCACAAATTAAATGAAAGGATCTATAGTTGACCTTTAACGTGTTTAGGATATTGGATCCTTTAATACAATTGACAACTAATGTATTCTAACATAATAATTCTAACATAATTCTAACTTTACCTTTGTATTTATCACATGACAGATCTTCACACTGCCACATCCCGTGTACGCAGGCGCTTAAAAGGAATATGAAGATGAACAGATGGTTATTTTCAATTATTAAACTCGTTTAAGGATGAAGTCTTATTCAGAAGATGTTTCCTCTTGAAATTTGCGCACTCCTTAATACAATATCTTGTTGGTATTGTCCTTAAGGGGGCTGTGGACTCTCAGGTACAGCCTCCGTAAAACTGCCGTAACTTCTTCAATATTCATTTAATCTTTATAAACGTATACAGTTTTTTGCACGAAAGGGTTCAATTAATCCAACCATGATAATGAAATTGACCATTTTGGAAAAAATTATAAAAACACGTTTTTTGACCCATTTTAGGTTCTGCAGAGATAACTCAAAATATATTTTGTCAAATTTTGTCATACTAGTTTTATGTTAATCCTGATAACATCCCCTAGGAGTGTTTTTTTAAATTTTAATATCTTATTTATTTTTTGAGTTAGAGACCAAAAAGTGCCAAAAAATGTGATTTTTCCCCCAAAATGTGAATTTTCATGATTTTGGTGGTAAAAATCACATTTTTAATACATGTATACAAGATCACCGTATCTCTATAGTATCTTTATAGTGGGAAACGTATCACGTATTATGATGATATCGCTCAATTATTAATTTCATTAAAACATTTGTGTAGATTTTCAGATACTGTTTGTATTGTGTAATTGGCCTAAATAAATTTAACCATGACATAGCCTGCGCCAATCATTGTCTGCGCATTGGAGCCATGAGTAAAATACTCTTTATTAATGATGGTATTGAATGGTAAAATAAAATACGTACCACGCTTGGCATTCACCCATCATTTCATATCTGCGTATTGAGCCATGGGAGAAATACTCATCGTTAAACTCACAAGGTAATGGTAGGGATTCAGCCGCTACAAAGGAAACATACAACATGAACAATGTTTAAAACACAGAAGTTAAAGTTCACAATGGGTCGCAACGGCGTATCGAAGTGATCTTTGCATTTGCGCGCGTAAATTAAATGCAATGGCGTATTAGTTTGGCGGCACACGCAACTACATTCAATAAGGGCATTTCACTTATCCACACATTCACATATGTATAAGCCTATTGTTATCATGGTTTGGTTACATGATCCTTTTGAATAGACTATTCTACGCCAGTGATTATGGTGCCGGAACACGAGAGGTACAAATCTTTTGTTTGGAATTATTCGATAAAAATACGCGCCATCCTAGAATGCGAATCGGTTGACTTACGCTTTGGCTCAATACAGGTTCCTCCAATCTGAGCTCCACAACAAATCTTGTTACCATGACAATCCTCATCCATCTGGCATCCATCAAATCTTGTCTTTTGCACAAAATGCACAAGTTCCATAATGCTAGGCATCATCGTATCTGTTGAAAACAGATTTCAAAATTTAGGAATTTAAATAAGTTCCAACCTATAAATGTGATTTGGAATCCATTTTCGGCGACACACAAAAAGTTTCTGAACAGGTGCTGTAATGCTAACTAATTTAAAATCAGTTATCGGTTTCAAAAAAATCTTACGCATACATCATTAAACGAGCAAATTTCTTCCTAGCAATTCATTCATAAAAATTGAATTAAAAAGTCAAATTAGTCAAATTAGTTAAGCAGCACCTGGTGAGGAACATGTCGTGTTATGTTTAGTTCACTGTTAGCAATATCCAAGGCACTAAAACCAAATACCAAACCCTCTCATAATAAAAGAACATACAATTGTCACATAAGAACACACATTTAAATTAAACCCCACATTAAACATTATATTAGCCTAAGTTAATGTGGCAATGTTGCGATATATATTATAATAAAAAAATCTCAACCCACACATTGATTCCAACTAACTTCACATGGATTCCAAATACCCACACATTGATTCCAACTACCCACACATTGATTCCAACTATACCCACACATTGATTCCAACTACCCACACATTGATTCCAACTATACCCACACATTGATTCCAACTACCCACACATTGATTCCAACTATGCCCACACATTGATTCCAACTACCCACACATTGATTCCAACTATACCCACACATTGATTCCAACTACCCACACATTGATTCCAACTATACCCACACATTGATTCCAACTACCCACACATTGATTCCAACTATACCCACACATTGATTCCAACTACCCACACATTGATTCCAACTATACCCACACATTGATTCCAACTACCCACACATTGATTCCAACTATCCACACATTGATTCCAACTACCCACACATTGATTCCAACTATACCCACACATTGATTCCAACTACCCACACATTGATTCCAACTATCCACACATTGATTCCAACTACCCACACATTGATTCCAACTATACCCACACATTGATTCCAACTACCCACACATTGATTCCAACTACCCACACATTGATTCCAACTACCCACACATTGATTCCAACTATACCCACACATTGATTCCAACTACCCACACATTGATTCCAACTATACCCACACATTGATTCCAACTACCCACACATTGATTCCAACTATCCACACATTGATTCCAACTATACCCACACATTGATTCCAACTACCCACACATTGATTCCAACTATACCCACACATTGATTCCAACTACCCACACATTGATTCCAACTATGCCCACACATTGATTCCAACTACCCACACATTGATTCCAACTATACCCACACATTGATTCCAACTACCCACACATTGATTCCAACTATACCCACACATTGATTCCAACTACCCACACATTGATTCCAACTATACCCACACATTGATTCCAACTACCCACACATTGATTCCAACTATACCCACACATTGATTCCAACTACCCACACATTGATTCCAACTATCCACACATTGATTCCAACTATATCCACACATTGATTCCAACTACCCACACATTGATTCCAACTACCCACACATTGATTCCAACTATACCCACACATTGATTCCAACTACCCACACATTGATTCCAACTATCCACACATTGATTCCAACTATATCCACACATTGATTCCAACTACATGCATATGATCTCTAAATTAAACACCAAGGGATACTTAACCTAAATTATTTTACTCTGAGCATGCATGTAATACCATGGTAATACGTAACAAGCAGTATTACTAATTGATGCAAAATAAATTTCCTTCCTTATAACCAACACAATAATGCACTTCCCCGAATAAAAAGATACCGAAATGAAATACACTATATGCAGTTTTGTACAGCAATGTAGGAAAAAAAGAAGACAGGATGTCCGCTACTTAATCATTCTTCCTAGCAAAACGTTCCATCCGTTTAAATCCAAATGTTCAATCTGAAGTTCATTCAGTTACGTTGCTTGGGCTTATAACGTAGTTTCATTGGACACCTTATTGGTTGTTACGCTGTATTGTCTTTTATCGTTTAGTAGGTGTTAATACTGCAATTTCATTGGTTCACACGTATGGAATCTGATCCATATCGTGTAAACAGGTGGACAGTTAATCCATGTTCATATATACGGATCATTAAAGAAAGTGAAGGATCTGTACCTAAATCCTGTACCCATCAATGGGAGAAGCATCTTTTGTGTTACAAGGTGATGCCGGTATGGGAAAGCTTACATTAAACATCCGTAAAATGCAATCAAAGATATCATTGAAACCAATATGCCAAAAAGAATACAGGAAAAGAAGTTCGAAAATATAAATTTTGATTAGTTCCATATTTGGAAAACACCCATTCATGATGTCAAAGAACCACGACTTTTAAACATTGAACTGGAAAATTCTTAGCAACATTTATCCAACAATAGTATTTCTTAAGAAAATAAAGAAGGAGGATGATAATATTTGTGGAACCTGTTACGAAATTGATTACAATGAAATTTCTTTTATAGCTGAAAGAAAATAAAAACAATATGGAAAAAAGAATGAAAAAATCGTGTAAACATGAAAGTCAAACCACACGTTTAATCGTCGATTTCGTCGCCTAATCGCACTTCTCTGATGTTTTTTTAGTTTTAAAATGTATGACCAAACAAAGTAATACATTGCATTTTTAGGTAAAAATCAAATTGTTGGCACTTTTTAAAGTGCCAACAATTTGATTTTTACCTAAAAATTGCAATTTTTAAAACACGCCACAGACGATGATCGTCATAAGCGAGATAAATCCTGGTTTTAGACATGTGAGATTTTAGGACATGAACACAGATGGCTCATATCAAATTAGTTAGCTGACATATCATCCATTAGAAATTGCTTCGACAAACCTTTCAGAAAAGCAGATTAATCACATAGTGTGACACAGGCAAGTTAACACAGAATTTCTGTTTGAAAAAGAAATACGCCTTATGTTGCCTTGAAAAGTTACTGTGACAGTTTTAAAGAAAGTTGCAATACCATAAATATTGAAATGAATTGAATTGAATTCGTAATTTGCTATTTCCAGATTTGTTTTTTGAATTGATTGTGATTTCTATATCATCAAAAAAGATAAACAATTATGTTTAATAATTTGTGGCTAAGTTAAAAAGCGCTCCTATTATCTTACAGAAATACCACTAAAAGCAGTCGTGAATGGTAACGTCCTTTATTGACCAATCAAAGGAATATTGATCCAAACCCCTAAAGTTCACCATAGAGGGCTGTATAGTTCAAGTGCGCCTTGTATTGCATTTTCTTTTAGTACAGGCTACAGCAGGACATTGTAAAGTAACCAGAAATAATTGAAAATCATAAATACTCATGAATGTTGGTAAAGAAATCCCCACATACCCTGTAGAAAAGTGTAAAGGTATAACATTTGGCAACAGTAAAGAACGAACACTCTCTTGCAATTCTTGAGCCTCACCTCCTCTCATGGGTTTATGACCATCTTGTCCATCGCCCCTGGCCATGTCCCCAGAATAATCTCCACGTCCTGGTGGCGGTCTCGGCGGCCCCGGTCTCGGCGGTCCGCCACCGCCTGGGCTGGGATCTCCACGTCCTGGTGGCGGTCTCGGCGGCCCCGGTCTCGGCGGTCCGCCACCGCCTGGGCTGGGAGTCCATCCGTCTGGATCTCCACCCCCTGGCATATGTCCGTCTCCTCGACCACCGTCTCCTCGACCACCGTCTCCTGACATTGGCCATTCCTCTCCTGTTCCATCGCCATCTGACATACCAGGTCTTCTTTCACCAGGGTCCTCCCCACCCATGCCTCCAGCAGGTGTATCCATGGATTCTCTTTCCTCTGAATAAATTTGAAACCGATCTATCAATTATATATACTGTATAGGCCTAGATTTAAAGATGTTTCACATAACCCCATCCTATCATCAGAACTATTTATATGAACTCATGAAGTCAAGTCTTTTTATTGTAGAAAACACACAATTAAAGTGTGCTTAATATTACAACGATAAGATATAAATATATAAATATATAAGAATTTCCCTTAATATTGGTAGCTATACAAAAACCATGTAAGCACACTAGGTAGATTTCATTTCAAATGTTAGCATCTATCGTTCATTCCAAATTATTTATGCTCATTACACTAAAAACTAAACATCTCGCACTTAGCATGCTTAGTGCCAGAATCCTTATAACCGTACCGTTCATTCCTACGTGCGGTGGCATCAACCAATCTCGCAGGTAAGACAACACTCCTCCATCGGAGCCATGCATGCCGCCACCACGCTTCTCCATTGGAATGCCATTATCATCCCACATTCCATCTCGTCGTCTGCCTTTTGAATCATCGTCTTCCATCTCCTCAAAAAAGTGGAATATGGCGGGACACTCTCCTCGCTTCAAATCTAATGAAAATATCAAGTTACAATCTAATGAGTTGGCATCATTACCATTACAATGACCAAATGTTACATTTTTTGGAATTTATAAACATGATAGGACTCGTTTAGAAGCAGTTATACATACCGATGTGTTCAATGTTCAAGATATGTTCTTAGGATATTCAAATGTATTATGTAAGGGGCTCTAGATTTGGTGATGAAACACTATGTGTTCTGCAGGTGTTCAAGGGCCATATCAAAACACATCAAAAGAATAATATCGGGAATGTTCATGACCATGTTCTGATCTGTTACATTTTAAACACGTCCAGATGCTTTCTTGACATGTTCTTGAAGTGTCCTAACTCATGCTACTCGTGATGCGTTCTTCTGAACTTTACCTACTTTTTTGGGTATTTAACCATCAGCATTCTTAACACTTTTCACGTGGCAGGCGTCTGCAGACGACATTCCAAAATGTCACAAAATTTTTCAAAAATGTCACAATTATTGAATTACATTACGATATTTGGAATCACAATGAGAAAATGCATTGAAATAAGTACAAACATGCCTCGTATTGAGTCAGTAATCCTTGAGATAGACTTTGAAAATTGGGAAAGGTTTCTGAAAAATCTGTTTTTGTATATGGTAAACTAATAGCCGCGTGGAAAGTGTTAACTTACCTAATTCCTCGTCCATATCACTCCATGCAGCACATCTCCACTGACCAAAGAAGCATACACTAATAAGGAAGACAAAACACACTTGGGCTATTATGCCATCTTAAACTTTGTAATTGATCAATGTGTCTAATCTAATACTAATACAATATCATAGTAAAACACCCGATAACCATGATAACATTTTAAATTACTTACCACTTTTTATCCTTTTTAGAAATCGGCAAAACAGATCCTGTGTCAAATTCCATATCACCATGCCAACATTTAGGCATGGGTACTGATTAAAAAACAAAACAACAAAAAAGAATCAGCGTTTTGAGCATTTATAATTGCATCCAACTTGACCTAATGGCCTATAGTTTTAAATTCTTTTTCATAATATTTATACCTATGTATTGGTTAAATGTCAATAGTCTGCAACAGTAAATGATTCCGTCGGGCACCAGTATACCTGAGGTTACAGATAAACTCTGTTTATATTTTCAACACTTCCCTCATCTGCTCATGGGCATTTTATTTTGCGCGATAGCATCAATTTGGCTGTTGTACAGGTGATAGTAGGATAAAAGCAGACGCTAGATTTTCCGATCCTAACAAGACACCAAACAGAGATTTGGGGCAGGGGGACCTCTCGCACCACTGAGAAGGGTGAAAGCAACTTGACTGAGTGCAAATAATTGTTAATACTATTTCCGAGCCCCTTGTACATGTATTTTGTTGATGATCGTATTAGCGATTGATCTTTTTAGGCAAATGATAATTTATTGGGACAACCACTCATTGGTCAAGTCTCATACAGTAAGTTTTGGTTTGATGCTCTTTATCATAATTTATCATTCAAATGTCATGAATGTTGTTATTATGTTATGTTATAATGTAAATATATGATGAAAGTATAGAAATAAAATGATGAGGAATTTTTGATATTGTAGTAGTTGTTTAAGCTGTTACTTTTGATGTATGTGGATTTGTTTCAGCACATACCAAATAATGTAATTTGTCGTATAATCGTTACTAATAATACCTTCTCCATTACTGCAATCGTCAGATTCAAACTGCTTACAAGTCTGAAAGCCATCCATACAAATGCTGTAACAAAAAACAAAGTTGTTATGTCATCTTTATTTGCTAAGATATAAACCTTAGAAGAAACTGTCTGAACATATTTAGTATCAATTTAAAATTACACAATTCTATCATAAATACATTTAATAATTGTTGGGAGGTTGGGAGTGTTGGGAAGACAAATAACTGATCTTTCCTGAGATTTTGTACCTTAAGCGATTTTGTGAAATAGACTAAGAAAGCAAAATGAGGACTTCGTCTTTCTTTAAAACCTTAATCTAGGTAAAAAACCCAGCGATTTCCGAATGGTCTTTATGCACGCCTGGTGATATTATTCCCATTAGCATGGTTAGGAGTGTAGATTAACTAAGCATAAGCAAGTAATCTGAAATGTGAGTAGCGCCATCTTAAGACTCACCTTTTCCCATGCTAATTTGATTGAGTTCTGTGTCGCATGGTAGGCGTTGTATCACTACTTATACCGAACATTGTATGGGCGGCCAATGGGGTTAAAATAGGTTGAATATATACATATACTTGTAATTTGCAAGAGATTTATAAATTATGATAACTTTTTTGTAATGAATATTAATTAGTAATATGAATATTCATGATTGATGTGGGATCCTCTTGGATCATCTCGGTTCAACCTGGACCATTTCAGTTCAATCTGGATCATTCATATTCATGCTAATTATAATTCATATTGCTAATTAATTAATTAATTAATTAATTATTCATATTGCTAGTAAATATTCATATTGTAAATTAGTATTCATTACAAAATTATATACCCTGCTTTTAGACATTCTATATTAACTCCATTGGCCGCCCATACAATGTTCGGTATAAGTAGGTGATACAACGCCTACCGTGTCGCATGCGCCATGATCTAGATGGAATAGCGCCTTAAAAATATTAATTGTTATGTTATGTTGTTATCCCCCGATTGGCATCGAACTCACCATGCATGACAAGAATTCAGATCCCAAGTGATCCTACCAGACGCTATCTTTTCACCATTGATCATACAATAGTAGTGTTCCTCGGCTAAATAAGGAAAGAAATAAGGTAAATAAACATCTGTAAGTTACATGCACGTCTCATGGACATCACATAACTGCCACATGTATGTCACATGTTCACCACATAACTACCACATGTATGTCATATGTACACCACATAAATGCCACATGTAGGTCACATGTTATATTCACATGATACAACTCGCTGGTTTCCTATATGCACGTTTGGCATAACGCACGCGTTAAGACATAAATGAATTTCATTATTATTATAAGCAAACGTTAGGAGTACTGATTTATGCCATCACTACTAAATACAAAATTAATTTGACCATCACTTGCACAGACCGATTTTAAGAAATAATGAAAATTAATGGTGATTAAATCATTCAATTCTTTAACATAATTTGTAATTTAGTGAGTAAGCAGATAAACTTACGACAACAATCAGGATCTACTTTCGATTTCCATTCTCCATTCAAGCATACACTGAAATCAAACAAAAAAAGGAAAATGTGTTCTTAAGATCACACCATCTTTCTGGAATGAACTAATACTAATAGCGTCCAATACCAGTATCGTTCGAGGTTCAATACCGACCAGTTTTCCAATATCGCTCGATACTGGCTCTTATGTATGTTCCAGTATCAAACCATTCTGGTTTACCAGTATCTTACGTAAACTTTCCTGGGTTTTCCCCCTAAGAGTAAGGCTATATTAAAAACATCTTTTGTCTCAAAGCTCTTCAGTTTTTCAAAACCTAATGCGGAATGCGGGTTTTGTTTTTTTGTTTTGTTTTGAATATAAAATATTGAAATCCTTGTTAAAGTGACCTTTTGTATTTAAAATGATTTGATCAATGAAAATCTGAAAAATCGTTGACATTTTGGGATTTTTTTTTTGTTGTTGAAAAAAAGTTAAAAAAAAAAAAAAATCTAAGATTTTTGTTTTTCTAATGCGCATCAATAAACTAACGCGCGCGGGAGCTTTGAGACAAATGATTTTTTTAAATTTAGCCTAATAGCAGTAGTCATGGAATATTAATGGGGTAACATATTATTTTCCTGGGGTATTGGCTACGGGCTTATCATATTATTTTGCACTGATAAGGAAATATTCACTACATGACTCCGAAATTGAAAACAAGTAACACTTTTTTGTAATGAGGAGGCCGTGACAAACTGATCACCAAAAAGGTGTTGGTGATTTGTTGTTGGTTCTGCCGACACGATATATCGTTCACTGACCGAACAGTCAGTTAACAACACTAACGGCATGTGAGACATAACTTCCATGGTTGAATTTATGAAACAAAAGCGCTAAAATAACGGTTATCTGAAAACCTATTGCCTGAGCTATGTGGAGATTGAGTTAACTTTATTTCCCTTGCGAAGGACACATGAGCTAAAAAAAATATTAACTTAAACCTGGACACGGTCTCTGGTAAAAACAAGATTGTGTTGATATTAAAAAGGTCTGTACATAAACGGAGGAGGTCATGAACACAAAGGGTACCTCACAGGGCGATCATATTATATTAAACCAAACTCCTTTCTTCTGGGATGGACACTATATCTACCTTTATACACTTGGTCCAGCCAGCCTTTCCTTTTAGTTTCCTAGAGGTAGCTATTAGGTCACTCACCTTTGTACGCAACGTTGTGCATGATATGTTCCAGAGGGCACTGCTCTCTTATCACCAACTTTACATGGTATGTATGGCGCATGGGCTAATGAAAAGAGAACAAAACTATCAAGAATTTTCAAGAAATCATTATCAAAATGATATCCTCGTCAATATCATGTCATCAGATCCCAATTCAACCAGTGGTTCGATAAGACTACGCATTTAGTCCGCATTTAATTAGTCAATCAAATAATTACATCTTTAAATATTTTTATCATTCGGCAGTTTAACAACTCACTCATTCAGTCTAGTGTTTATTGTATCAATTGACTGATCAATTTACTACCATTTTTCTTTTTGTTGTTAGTGATATCTTACCGTTGCATTCTTTGACGGCGCTGCACATCCACTCCATCCCAGCACACACACTGAAACAGAGTTCACAAATACAATGGGTAAAGATGATAGTGGTAATATGATAAAGGTTTACATTTGTATAGTGTATATCGTAGATTGTAAACCAAATTGAAAGCCTAATTTTTCGAAAGGTCACATTTAAAATGGCATTAAATAGCATTGATACAAGTCATCGGATGATAAGGCTTGAGTCATTTTTACATTTTAAATTAAACTTATTTTACGCGACTTATATATAGGCACGGTGAACTTGATAAAAATAACATGTTTCAACATCTTGCAAGTAATAGTGCACTTGAGGTCCCATTCAGGCATGTATCAAGTATTTGACGGTATGATTATGAAATAGCCTACATCATATGATTGGGATGGGATCCTTATTCTACCATGATTGATACATACCTATACAATCTTGGAAAAAAGTTCTTGGAACGCTTTATATACATTTTGGGCATTATGTGCAGAATTTGTTGCTGATCTTGAAATGATGTTTATTTTGTTAAACTGTGAATAGAACATTTTATACAACAATTTTCCCTTCCCCACACCCCATCGATCAATGTTGGGACACCTTGGGAACAACTGCTGAAGACATTAACATTCCTCAACATTGCACGGGGGATAGGGAGGGGGTTGATAGTGCACCGTTGTTAACGAGTAAGCGTTCCATTACTTTTTCCAGGATTGTATAAGGACCTTTATCTGAAGTTAATTGTTTGGGCACAAGTAGTCTTACCATATGTCACAATCACCCTTCTTTATTATCTGACCTGGTCCATACATAGGTTCATATGGATGAGATGGATCTATACACCCGGTTTTCTTATATTTATCTGCATAATCAAAACGATAAATAATGGTAAGATGAAAAATAAAAACTGATCGGTTTTCTTTATTGAGTACACGATGCGACCCATTTTTAAAGAGTTCATATCACCAATAACATATTGTCATGTAAATCTGATGAACACATATTTTGATGGCTTCTCTAACATTTTTCATCAATTCAACCAATACTTTAATCAATATTTTATTTATTTACTGTTATCAGCAAAAATAATTACAACATTTCATGGTCCCGTTATCCAGTTATGACTATTTTGGTAAAGTTACTGCATTTTGAAACCGAAAAAAATATTGAGTCGTTAACTCAACAACGCATGATATTTATGAATAAGTGGATACATGCATGAGACTCAATAGCTAATTAATACGACAAAACAAGCTTGCTCAGATATTATTTTCATACATTAAATGCAAAACAATTACAAAAAATGTCACTATTTCGTGAATTCAGCAGAGCAATGATAAAATCAGGCTTTTGTGATGATCGGATTAGAGTTTGCTCTGTTATTCAATAGTGAAATTCAAAAGCGCTTATTAGTGAAATAAAACAAATCTTGTTCGGTTTTTAAAATGTACACTTTTATTTAAATGAGCATTAAACATGTTTTCCTCAACCAACTTTCTTATCTTTTGAAAGCTAATGAGACAGCCTCACTGTCAGGTTAAATAACCTGAGAAAGGTTTGCACAGATTTTTAGAAATAAAATCCCAAAGTTGAGTACAGTTTTTTTTTACTCACCCTGTATTGTAATTATTATTGTAATTTATAATGATACTGCAATATGTGTGTATTTGTTTACCTTCTTTCATTTGACATGACTTATGGCATCCATTGAAACAACATTTGTTCATGTCTTCAAGACAATCTTCATCCGTATCACATTCGTCCTCCATTCCCTCCTCGCATGATCCATGCATCATAATGCCCATAAGAGATGGTTTAGGACAGCTCCCATGATGCTCCTCTGAAATTGGAATAAGATGTATGTCTCAATACTGCGTACGAGGATACACATTGGTACGAATGTAGACCAGTGTTATGATCAGTCAGTAACTCTTAACCCCTAACCTCGAGTCTCAAAATTCAAGTCAGTCAGGTCATTTCAATGTATTTTTCAGTGCGACCGATCCACTCAATTTAGAACAATTTAGAGTCATTGAGCCACATGTCAAGTCAAATCACAAGTCAAATATGCCACAATCTTGTTTTAGACAAACATTGCACGTGTCATTTCATAGAACTAACCGTACCACAGTGCACCCGTCAACAAGGTATGGCACACGTTTGTAAGTCACATGGACGTTACATGCATGGCCTGGGTCCTTCACACATACATAGGCCTACATATGGCATGATAATCACTTACATGTACATTATTATGTGAATATCAAATGTATCAACAGTTCATATGCCATTTATAAAATGCTCTTTTCTGCTCCAATTTAGTTTCTATATCACACGCAACGGTGTACATGGCCGTACACCATGTATATTTCACATGAGCATCACTTGTACATCACATGCATGTCACATGTGCATCACAAACGTCACATTTTCATTCACTAGCTTGAATACCATACGTACACTTGTACAATACATGTATGTCACCGCGTATGTAACGCATGAATGGCACGTGTACAACGCATGCATGTCACATTAACTGCTAACATCACATATTACAGTACTACTCAACTTACCTATAGGATCTACACATGCCATAGTACATCCATCAAAGCAACATTTATGTGTGTCCTGCTCACAATCTGCATCTATGTGACATTGTGGCTCTCGATGTTCTGGGCATTCTTCAGTCATCCTGGGTTCCATACGGGGGCATTGACCTTCGTTGCCCTCTGTGTATAACAGATTATTCAGAAATGATGACATCAAACAATGTTACATGAACATTTTGGTGTTAGCATGATTAGTGTGGATAGTAACGTGAAAGATAACACATATTTTAATTAGATCAAATTAGAGAAATCTTTGTAATGTGCAGCAGTATTTTTAGTTGTTACTTTCAATTTTCTACAGCAGTACTTATAACAATACTTTTTGGTTGTACTTATGGTAATCAAAGCAGTATAAAGAATACTTAATTGCTGATAATCATCCCTTAAAGGCATATTATGTGATCTTTTCCAAGTAGCGCCCTCTATCATTGATTTTTACTATGAAATCAGATTTTCTTGCAGATTTACATTTTTGATCATATGTCATTATAAAGATCTTCTAAGTTACAGATCGATACGATTTCTGATTACTTTAAAATCAGGGTTTGAAAAATATTTTTCAAATGTTGCTTTAAATTCACTTTAAAACCATGATGTTGAGGTTATTAGGAATCGTATCGCTCTGTAACTTGGAATATATTTATGATTTATGATCAGAAAAGTAAATCTGCAAGAAAATCTGCTTCCAATTTTTTTTTGAGGATTGAGGGCGTCCCATGGAAAAGATCACATAATATACCTTTAATTCATTCATAAACATTACTTTAAAGCTTACAACGATATTTCGAGTGATGAATGATATAGATATGATGGATGCTGAAGCTTCATGAACATGTTGAAGATACCTAATAAATTGTGCAGCCACCCTAGGTTCTAGGTTGCTTGGTAAAGTTGTGCTCACCTTTCCATTCCTTGCATTGCTGCAAGTAATTCCATAACCAATGTCCATTGAAGCACGCCCTGTAAGAATCAAATATATTAATAGCCTTCTCCTATTAGAGATCAATGTATTTGTAAATCGTTTAGAAAGAAAGTTCACGTGAAAGAAAGTTCACGTCTGCAGACGACATTCCAAAATTTCACAAAATGTTTCAAAAATGTCAACATTGTTAAATTTCATAACCATAATTATTTGGAATCTCCATGGTAAATGTGTTGAAATAAGTACAAAGATGCCTAGTATTGGTTCAATATTTTTTTAGAAAGACTTTGAAAGTTGGGGAAGGGTTTTTGGAAAAATCTGTTTTGAATATTGTAAAACCAATAGCCGCGTTGAAAGTATTAAGGGAGCTTCAATCTGTTCCAAGAAATCTTTCTTTGAGAGCCCTTTTTGAATCTACGAATTTACTAAGTAGGCCTACTATGATATTATCGACAGGTTATGAAAATGAAGATCAATTATTACATCGACGTTTTGTTGAAAGGCTCCATTTTCTGTTATAGTTTTCTAGTCTGCAATGTGCCAAAAATAAGTAGGTACAACGTAATACCTGTTTTAAAATATAATTAAATATAATATTTTGTACCGATATAGATATATAAGTATTCGATGGATATAAATGCCATAAAGGAGTTAACTCACATTGCCTTGCATTCATATAAACCCGTCGATCCTGTAGGAACCATTTCCCCCATGGAATCTCCATGACCATCACATTCGGCCAGCATTGGCTTTGGAGATTCTTCGAAAAAAAAGATCATCAAATGTTGTGTTGAAATTAATATTCAATGACAAATATTTGTTCATGATAACTGGTTGTAAAACTATATTAGATTAGATACAGCTTTCATACACAGATTTAAAAAATATATATATTGGGAGTTAACCAATAATGTTTGCTATTTATACCACGTTTTTTCATTTACTCAATTGCACGCTACAACTCTAGAGGGCGTTGTTCATAATGTATTTCACGGGCAGACGACGCTGGACACGGGCGTATTCACGAATATTTAGGTTAAAATATGCAAACGAGGTTACGTGATCAAGTGAATGTGACAAACGCTTAACAACGGTTTATATTCAAAAAATGATACTGACACTGTGGATGGTTAGCCACCCACAGTGGTTTTAGGATGAAATAATTTAGTTCCAACGTGTGATGAATTTTATAGGGTCATGTAATCAAAATCCATTGTTACATTGAAACCAACGGAAATTCAAAATTAACGGCCGTTCGTGTCCACCGTCGTCTGTTCACGTGGCTAACCCGTAAGCTATAGGATTTCTGTGATGTATTTACTCACCTGCTGTACACGTAAGCTTCTTACACAGCCATTCGCCATCAAAACACATGCTGAAATACAATTAAAATCCATCAAAATGCATCGAAATATAGCACAATTTTCATTTGGTTAACTATTTGAAAATTTGACCAACACAGAAGTTAATCTTTATGAGTAAAAGGAGATACTGTACTACACAACATTACAAATCCAGTTTAAAAAACCCCACCTCAATTGCCTCAATTGATATTTTTTTGAACTCACCAAACAAGACAAAAATCTAAATCTTGGTGTCGCTCGCCAATGGTATAATAGCCGTGATCCCTTTGGCTTCCCATTGAGTCCATGCAAGGTGTTGGGTGAGGTTGCTCTGTGAAAGAATTATATCCAAACAATTTGAAAACAAAATAAACATAAGAGTGAGAAAACTTAAATATAATCCCTGCAGAAATCTTAATCCTTAAAGAAATCTTATTTAATTAGAATATTTATAGAAATCCTTACAGATCTCTTGCAAACTATCACAACTTCCATATCCATGCATGCTTCATAGGATTTATCCCGGAGGAGTGTCCTCTGAATTGTGATCAAGCCTGTCTTCCAATACGCGGAATTTGGGTTACAAGACCCGGCAAGACCGGAAGCGAGTATATTCACAGCAGATGTTTAGGAATTAGCATAATCCCCCTTCTATGTACCCAATAAACGTTATTCGTAATTGGCGATTTCATGTCAAAGAGGGAGACATACTCGATGTCACGCCGATAAACATACAATCTCGTACTATTACTGCAATATAATGAACTGTGAACGTCTACATTTTTCTAGATAGTGCCGGTTACAAGCAAACATTTCAATTCAAACTAGTGGAATAGATAGTTTATACGTCCAAGTTTATTTCACGACTGTAATAATATCAAATATTGAACAGCTCAGAAGTCTACATGCTGCTAGCTCAAAAATAGCCTATGTCGCATTTGTTATGATTAGTGCAAAGTTCACCACATTGAAAAACTACATCACTCTCGTCTCAGCTACATCGTTAGCCTAGTTTTCGAAGCACTAATTGCTCTGAGCATGCTCAGTTGGATAGCACGGCCCTCTTTTGACGTAAATGCGCCAATTATGAATAACGTCTATTGGACCGCTTATGCATTGGTGGCCAAGATCGATCATTTGTCGTTCATGTCTTGTGAACTAATATCAACATGTACAATGTTGAATTTGACCTACCTATAGGTGTCATGCATGTCTTGTAAAATGAACCACAGCATTTCATTTCGCCGTCACACTGAGAATCAATGTTGCATTCGCCATGAAGCCATTGTTGAAGCGGATTTTTCATGTCACCACTATTACCCATCAAATGCGCCAATCGATCCCATGTGTCCCCGATACTTCTATTCATGCCTCCACTCATGCCTCCACTCATGCCTCCACTCATGCCTCCACTCATGCCTCCCATCATGCCTCCCATCATGCTTCCTATCATGGCTCCCATAATGCCTGCGAACATGTCAGCATCCATACCTCCAGGTCCTCCACCCATACCACCACCCATACCTCCGTCCATGCCACCGCCCATACCTCCTGGTCCCCCACCCATGCCTCCAGATCCTTCATGTCCTCCACCCATGCCGCCACTCATACCTCCACCCATGCCTCCCATCATGGCTGCCATAATGCTTGCGAACATGTCAGCATCCATACCTCCAGGTCCTCCTCCCATACCACCACCCATACCTCCGTCCATGCCACCGCCCATACCTCCTGGTCCCCCACCCATGCCTCCAGATCCTTCATGTCCTCCACCCATGCCGCCACTCATATCTCCACCCATGTCTCCCATCATGGCTGCCAAAATGCTTGCGAACATGTCAGCATCCATACCTCCAGGTCCTCCACCCATACCACCACCCATACCTCCGTCCATGCCACCGCCCATACCTCCTGGTCCCCCACCCATGCCTCCTTCATGTCCTCCACCCATACCACCACCCATACCTCCGTCCATACCACCGCCCATACCTCCAGGTCCTCCACCCATATCACCACCCGTGCCACCACCCATACCTTCACCCATTCCCCTACTCATCATCATCTTCATATCATCCCATGGGAATGGGATGTTGTCAAAACGTGGTGGAGGGTTTTTGAATGGGCATACTCCTTCTTTTGGCATTTCTGGAGAAAAAAAAGAATGCATAATGTATTATTAAACCTAACACTCTTGAGTACTACGAATTACTACGATGCGGTGTGCGTGTGTCACCCGGCTCGGCAGTTTGTCGATGAAATAATGAGCCCAGGGTATATATATATATACAGGGCGTCATGTATGGTTTACCCCCGTGGCCTACAGGTAGATCGTCTGCCTCTGAACCCAGAGGTCCGGGTCCGAGCCCCGGGGGAGTGGGGGCACTTTTCCCCTCGCTATTTGGCCGCGAAACAAATTTCTATGGAAAAGGTGCCTCGGGGGTTAGGGTTATGGAGCGATTTTTTTCACTCTTTTTCTTTTTACATTTTGTTTCTAATTTTGGTCTCATTAACCCTAACACTCTTGAGTACTACGAATGACTACGATGCGGTGTGCTTGTGTCATCCGGCTCGGCAGTTTTTCGATGAAATAATGGGCCCATGGTATATACAGGGCGGAATATACTCCGCCATGTATGGTTTCACCCTGTGGCCTACTGGTAGATTGTCTGCCTCTGAACCCAGAGGTCCGGGGTTCGAGCCCCGGGGGTGTGGGGGCACTTTTCCTCTTCGCTATTTGGCTGCGAAAAAAAAATCCTTGGAAAAAGTGCCTCGGGGGTTAGGGATCGTCTACAAAGTTAAAAGATAATGGCACAGTATTGGTCAATATCTTCAAACTACATGTCCTTTTACATAACATGAAATAGAATAAAACTTTATGTCCACAATAATATTGATCTTACGGTAAACTTGGGGTGGGGGAGAGCTAAAAATAGCCATAAAATCACCTAACCATTTCGGAATAATTATTAGTTTCGAAGCTTGTATATAGATCTTCAAGTTTTGATAAGGCGGAGATACTTCACCGAATGCTATAATGTGTAGTTTATAAAAATCAATTAACGCTACCAGAAAATACCACAAAATCACAATCACGATGACCGACGAACAATTTAGTTTCGAGAAGCGCGTCCATGTGATCAGGCTTACAAATACCACGCTTACAGGTGATCCGCGTTCAAGTCCCCGATATCAATGGAGCCATTATTTTGGGACAATATTTAATGTATAAGGGAGCACATCAAAACTCGACCGCGCGGCAACCGCCGGTTCCGCCCGGTTGGACCGCATATCATTGTTTAGAACAATAGAAACCGGCTGCAACCGCACGGAACCCCACGGAACCGACGGTTGCTGGGCGGTCGAGTTTTGATGTGCTCCCTAAATCTATTGTATACAGGGTGATCAAAAGAAATTGTGCACGATTTGAAACGGCCATTTGACCTTGACGCGTACACTGAAGCATTGAACTTACGTTGCCTGTATAATACATTGTTATTAATCTAGCTTATCCTCCCCCAAACAGAAAGTAATCGACTGAAAAATAAGCAAACTGTCCGTGTTTATCGCCATTCCAATGGGATTTACACAGTTAAGACATGAATATTACTACAGCATGATGGTATGGAGTGGGAGTCTACAAGCAAGGCATTGTTGTGCCTGTAATATATTACAGGTTCTTGGTATATTAAATGAGCCAAAGGTGGTAACACATTGTAGAAATAAACAATTCAGATGATAATACTTCACATACTAAAAATATTGCACAAATAAAATGTTCTGAAGACACTTTGTTTCTTGATAATTGCACTGAAAGGTTACTCACATTTGCCATTATTTGGTTAACAAATTAGGCATATACGCTCTTAGCTACGGTCTTCTGCTAAAGGTTTTTTTGTAAGACATGAAATAAAATGTTAGCTTCCTTGCAATTTAAAATAGAATTTAAAATAGTTTTTTGCTGATATTAAGGTGTTCTGCTTTAATGAAGCCTTCCTTCGACATGGCCACCATTTTGCTGAAGACATGTGTGTGCCCTGTCCAACATGTTGCGAACAGTTTGTCTAACCATTCCCCTGTTTCGGCGTATAGGGATGTCACTTCGGCTCTGACACGTGCCTCCACTTCTTGAAGACTTCTTGGCTCCACTTCTTGGTCCGTAACAGGTGATGCTTGCATTCAGATTTGCCTTTGCATTTAGACAACTCGGTATCAGACTATTAATCACTTATCCCAGAGTGAAAGAATGAAGTTATAACCATTTTAGCAAAACCAATTTTACTGTGTGTAAATCCCATTGGAATGGTGAAAAACGCGGTCAGTTTATAAAACTTGCACAGTTTGTTTAATTTTCAGTTGATTACTTTTAATTTTTGGGAGGATAAACTAGTTTAACAACGCTTTATACAAACAGCACAAGTTCCATGGTTCAATAGACGCATCAAGGTCAAATGGCCGTTTCAAATTTGTTTGATTCATACTGTGTTTTGATTGCCTGTAGTAAAACAGTAAAGCGTTCTAATAGCACAGTTATAAGTATTCTTATTTGACCAAACTTAACATGAACTTAAAACTTAAAACTCAAAAAACTTATTTTGCATTTATCTGAAATAGGCAAAATACCGAATTGAAATGCAGTCATTGTAACTATGTATTCTTTTAAATATCTCGATGTACCTTTCGAATGGTGTTCCGGTTGTTTTTGCACGACGCATTTCCCAATACACCCATGTGAAGCTCGGCAACAGATAGCTCCCATGTCACAATCACCATCATCTTCACACTCACCATCATCTTCACACCTAGATTTGGGGCATTCCATGGGAATTACATGGCCGGCTGTTACCAGATGTGAACATATATAGAACGAAGAAAAACAGTGAATAAGTGAACTATTAAGTGATTAAAAGCTGTATAGCAATATGACATTGTATAGAACGGTCTCTTGTCCATTTCGCTTACTCTTGACACTTACGTCAAGTGAGAAGCATTTGCATTTACATGTTCTCATAATCATGATATAGGCCTACCTACTCTGACTGAGTAAGAAGTATGCGTCAGAGGACACAAGCGCCTCAAAGGGGCTGAGATAGCACAGCTAACTATATTAAAAACAAACCATTCTGTGTCTCGATGGCAGCACTGATATTGTAACATATATATATATATATATATATATATATATATATATATATATATATATATATATATATTATTGTGTTCCTCATACCGATATGTCTCAGAATAATGCAAAGTTAAATATAACGGGGGAGGGGGTGCTCGGTTATTGTATGTTGTTCCATGTCGTGAGGAGATTGTGTCGGTAAACAGCCTTCCTCACATTATTTAATTTCAAACCTGATTTTCGGCTGGTTTACTATCAAATATGCTATTTGATACATTGAGTTTGACGACTATACCTACTGCAGTACCCGTTGCATATAGGATATTCGTAACTGATGGTTCAGTTCACCCCGAACATGAAGTTATCATTTGGCATGTTTGGGGCAAATGATTGACGGCGGTTTAATGAATTGACAATGATGTAGTTTTATCATGATTATGGTATTTATGTTAATATGCAGTGTTGAATAAACCTATAAACTCGTCTAAATATTCTTACTTGTACAGTTTATTTGCTGATCTTCCGAATTGAAGAACTCCGCATTACAGCCACCGCAATAATTCGCCCTGCATGTTGCGTTAGGTGAAGCAGCACACTTGTTCACCATACAGGGATCTGCCATACACCTGACCATCGGCACACCCGGAGGACATCCAGCTACAATAAAAGATTATGGTATGATTTTAGGAAACTGATGATCTTGATCAAAGGTCTTTGTCTTGCTACACATCCAAGTGACAACGAGCAACGACAATAGAGCTGAGTGTGATCATGATGGAAATTATAGTAGCATAGACGTAGGGTGCAAAAACATGTCAATTAACATTTTTTTTAAATGAACAAGTTTCAAGATCTTTAAAGCAATTTATGTCCAATCCAATGCATTAAGGTATTGACGCAAAGTCAAGCACTTTGGCTAACTAGTTCGAAGTTAAGACCATATTGGCTTGCCATAGAAGCACTATGACCAAATGCCTTTTCGAAATATGACCATTCTCTTTTTGACAGATATAAAGTAACTGATTAAATAAATTCTGGTTTCCTTTCAACTGTGAACGGATAAATGTTTCCATTCAGGCCTCGGTCGAACAAATCCAAAACGTCTTGAACATGTGACCGTCCATTCTTTGTCGTCACTCTGAACATGGTACACATACTATAATACGCATTTAATTAGGGACCCAATGGACCTACGGCACATAATCTCCTGGCCACAGTTCGACATACGTGGGCGCACTTCGAACAGGCTGCGCACGCATGCTTGAACTCACAAAATACTGCCAACCAACAGCACCAAAGCACCTGATTGGTCAAATTTAAACTGAAGCCTTTTTAACGATCGTCACGCTGCGCCGTATCCACCAACGCAGTGCTCCCGCTGCGCCATAACCACCGACGCAGTGGGGCGCGATGGCGCGTGGAAAAGCTCATGAGTTTTTCAGTTCTCACGTTTAAGCACCAACCAATCAGAGCCTTGAGGTCGAGATGACGTAGTGCGCACAACAGAGATCCAGGGGACCGTTTTGGGGTGAGGTTGAGCAGGCGTACTTTACGCGAGCTCAACCTCATGTGAAGTGCGCGCATTAAATATGTTTCTACGCAAGGTCCGGATTAACGTTGCCAAAATTCAACACTGTCTGCTATTCTGTCATTACAATCTGCGATGATAACTTACGTGAATGCTCCGTGCAATTCTTAAAGCATCCATTACTGCAACACATGGAACCATGATGAGGACATTCCATATTTGAATCACACATGTCCATACGTTCTTGAGTTATCGGACAGTGGAACATATCCTTTGCACACTTTGGTCCTGACATCATATCTGTCGACAAAAAATGCACATTACATTGCATTACAGTTATATATGTTGGTAGGCCTATTAACGTCTGAATCTCGTATAACTCATCCACACATAGTTACAGGTCCCATCTCCACTTGTTGTTAACAACATTTTAAGCTCTATTTGGATCAGTCATTTCGTTTACACATGTTATATATATAAATGAAGAAAAAGCAGATCGTTTAACAATTAATAATAAAAAAGTTACATATGGATATAAAATTACAAACTAATTCTGATTGTGAGGTTAATATGGTTATACGACCCTATGAAAAAACAATCAGAAATATATATTTTTTATGAGATGTAAGAGTGATCTTGATTGTTATATATAATATCAAATACAAACGTCATGAACTTCATTTTGAGGTCATTAACACATAAGCCGTATGAAAATCCTTCATGTTCTTCACCCATACCTCCTCCACTCATGCCTCCATGTCCTCCACGTCCTCCACTCATGCCTCCAGGTCCTTTACTCATGCCTCCAGGTCCTTTACTCATGCCTCCAGGTCCTCCATGTCCTCCACTCATGCCTCCATGTCCTCCACTCATGCCTCCAGGTCCTCCACTCATGCCTCCAGGTCCTCCACTCATACCTCCAGGTCCTCCCTTGTCTTTACGAGTGTGATCATAGTCGCATATGTCCTTGCATTGGTACTCTCCATCAATACACATGCTGTAAATGAACAGAAGTAATTCATGCAAGTTGAACATGTAGTGACGCTGGATTGTGATAATACAGACTAATATTTATAATACGGTAATCATGGTATAGGCCTAAGGCTACGATAAAAAACCTGTTTCACGGGCGGACAGACCTGTCAAGTAGGGTCGGTCGGTCGGGTTTTGTTTTTATTAAACCTAAAATGTCGGGAATTTTGTAAGAAATGTGTGAAACAATTTTTTTCGACAGATTTTTGGCAATTTTTTTGTACAAAATTGGTGTAAAAAATATTTCGACAGATTTTCGGCTTAAAAAATGCTGTTTTTACATGATTTGAGAAAAACAATTCTAAAAAAAAACCAACCTTGAAAAACGCAAAAAGTGGGTCGGTCGGTCGGCCCGTAAAACAGAGTTTACTCCTCGCCTAACCGGTAATGGTATAGTGTTAGTCAGTATTGCTATCAATTATAACATTTTGGCCATAATCAAGGTATATTTTGCTTTTAAACGGGCTTTAAAGGAAATCCGTGCCATGGAACTTTAGCGCTCAGATGTAGCTTTATTATTATACAGACCACAAATGTAGGTTAAAGTTTTTAAAAGTTTCGCGTAAAGACAAACTCGGCTACAGAAAGAAGAAAAAATCACCTGTATGGACGTCGCCATATTGCCAGTCGAAGCTATGACGAAACAGTTACGAGATACGAGATTTCAACATCTCTGTTTCATGTATTGATATGTTCGATTCATGCATTGAATTCCGATTACGTGGGGCGACCTGTTGCTGATAAGTAGGTTTCAGTAACGATGACGTCACAATATTAGTTATGGCTATCCCATCAGCACTTCCGACACAGACAACCGGGTGCGAATTTCACTAATCACAGGTTGGGGATGTGCAGTTTAAATTCGTTTTATTGAATATTATAGTTCTGTGTTCAATCACAGCAGCTCACGGGATCCCGCTATGCACGTAATTGACAGTTGGTTCCGACCGAGAACCACCATAGATAAGATAAACCATGGTTTTTGGCCAGGAATAAGGATCAAGTAAGATCGTCGAGCGTTTAGGTATGTACAGGCCTAGAATACTCCCTCATATCAATATGAGTACCACCGAGGTATCCAGATGCTAAGCACTCCTGTATTTTAGAATATTGGCCAAAAATATAGCTTCACCAAAAGATAATGGGGATTGGCAAAAATAGCCTAAATGACCAACGCCATAAGGCCCCCAAAAAAGAGAGGAGGGTGGGTAGGCGGGCGGATTTTTTATTTTTTATTTTTTATTTTCTTATACCAGCGGAAGCTCAAAGTTCAGCCTACAAGAAGTTGTAATCACTCTAAGAATCGCATATATATATTTTGTTAAAAATAAATCTGAGAAAAGCAAATGAAAAAAAAAATCGGAGCGGCCCTAGATCTGACGAAGACAACATAACAATTTGTTTTGGCCTAATCGGTGCGTGGTTTTGAATTTGGCATTACGATCGGCTAACTATACATGTAGTACAATCATGCATGTTGATTACATGAAGCATGGTGGAAACAGTGGCGTAGCTCAGGGGGGGGGGGGGGGGGCAGGGGGGGGGGGGTAGGGGGGATAAATGCCCCCCATACGAAAAAAACCCAATTTGGGCCCCGCTCCCCACAGAAAAAAAGGAAATAGGAAAGATTTGAGAAAAAAGATCGAGGTTATTAGCCAAATAGAAGAAAAAATTGTACATGTAGTACATTTATTGTGCGATTTTGTTTGGACTGTGCGATTTTGTTTGGACTGTGCGATTTTTTTTGACC